>CATIWC010001836.1:0-361507 GCA_948472305.1 Vicia faba
ATTAATGATATGTATTTTAAAAAATATATTTTTTATAAAAAATAATAGATTAAAGCAGATACAAGAATTTTTTTTAGCAATGTATTGAAAAAAAACATAAATAACCATGTTTCAGAAAAAATTACGTAAATAACCATGTTTCAGAAAATTCCACAATAGAGGAGTCAAGTGAGATGGCGCATGCACTCACCTTTTTGCCCTAGGCGCCATCTCACTTGACGCATGCATTCTATTTTAGTTAAGTGAGATGGCGCATGCACTATAAAAAGGAGAGGAGGCGCCATCTCACTTGGCTACTACGTGCAATTCTGTTTTCTATAAATAAATCACCCATTTCCCTGCCATTCTTCACACTTTCTCGCACTATCTTCTTATTTTTTTCTCTGTTATTTGCGTCATGACATCTCCCATGATTTTCACCAGAGATAGATACGTTATTTTCTCGGCCATCAAACCTCCGATGAAAATGAAATTTTGGCACATTCACTCCATGGAGCGTCTGAAGAGAGAGTTGATGCGATGACTAGAGAGAGACATCGAGGCTGAGAACAAATTAGAAGGATCTAGAGAAGAAGAACAGCCACCTCAGTTGCAACTGGAAGACCTAATTTTTGGTTGGAGGAAGTCAAAACACACGGAGACGTAATAGTGATGATGCATGGCTCAGATGAAATTGTTTTGACAGTTGTAATTTCTTAGACGTTTTATCGTGTTTTTATTTGTTGTTTGCGTATGGTTTATTGTGAAAAATGCTCTTAATGAAAAACAGTAATGTTTAGAACTTAAAAAATTATAGATGGTTTGCATACAATTTTTATGTTGTCGAGCTTGTAGCCCGAGTGAGACAATTTTTTCGATTGTGTCCGACCTGACGACGTAACCACACTTTCTTTCTAGATTATCAAGGGAGTCCATTTCAGTTGTGATACACTTGCTTTTGGATGACCCTTTTTATTCCTTCACATATGATCGTTTGTACCATACTATTTCCCCGTCGTATGCAGGCTAATAATTAGGTTTCGCTACCATTGAGAAGCCATTGTTGTATATGTCAAGCAAGGTTTCGAACTTGTAAATGGGAGATAGAATTTGTAATGCGTCTTGATGAGTATACGCACATGCCACAATAACATGAGAGCAAGGCATATGAAAGGAGTTAAACTTGCCACAATCGCACCAATAAGATGGTAGTATAACCCTATACTCTTGTCTTGGCAGCCCCTCGTTGTGGTCGATTGTCTCTTTGACAATGAAGTTGCGGCTGTGTCGGTCGAACCTTATAACCATATGGGTGTTGGCTTTGGCATTTTTTGACTTAATATACTTCATGCAACTTTCACTTCATAGTTGTCCCGATTGAAGACTGCATTCCACATTTCACCTCTTTTGGCAAACAACGAAGCCATTCTAAAATATGTTGTTTTGACCAAAGAGGTTATTGGAAGGTTTTGTATGCCTTTGAATACACCGTTCATGGATTCAATAAGATTTTTTGTCATGTGGCCCTATTGTTGTCCTTTATCGTATGACCTTGTCCATTTCTCTACCGGGAATATTATCGATCCACCTACCTGCGTCCAGATTTGACAATCTGATCTCGTTGCAATAATGTTTGAATGAAGGTTGTGTTTAATACATACCCGCGTTCATAACTGTTTTCCTAAGAGCCTTGTCTTTGATATCCCTCGTGAAATTTTGTACGATATGTCTAATGTAGTTGACATGCGTAGAAGGAGGGTCATGCCAATAGTTTGCAGGATTATTGTATGCACTTTCAATGGATGCATGTCTATCGGAGATCAAACAGAGATCAGGTTGAGGAGCCATGTGTGTTTGCATATTCCTGAGAAAGAAACTCCAAGCACCACCAGTATCTCCCTGGACTAGAGCAAAGGCAATTGAGAAAATATTGTTGTTGCCATCTTGTGCAACTGCCATCAGTAGTGTGCCTTTCTATTTCCGTACAACCATATTCCATCAATTTGAATAATAGGTTTGCATGACACAAACCCTGTGATGCAAGATTGAAAAGCCCAGAACAGTCGACTGAATATTCCATTTCCGGTGACAAGAGTACCATATGAGGCGTACGCCAATAATGTTTCCATAATATAAACAGTTCCCAGAGAATACGTCTGAAGTGCATGCAGGTAGCACAAAAGTTCTTTGTATGACTCCTCCCAGTTTCCATATACCTTTTCATTCGCCTTGGTATTGGCTAACCACACCTTTCGGTATGACGGAGTATAGTTGTATACCGTAGTGATGTGAGAGATTATGGTTTTCACCTTCAATGACGGATCATTGCTGACGAGAGGTAGGATTTCTTGACATATGAAATCATAATTTAGTTTACAATGATCCTGTGATTGAGTAGAATTGACGCACGTGTGGGTGGATATAGAACCTATCACTCAACAATCACCTCTTAACCTGTATGATGCAGTGAGCCTGAATATACAATCTGGGTGAAAACACCTGAGCTTGGACCTTTCTAGATTTACCCGATCTACCTTAAAATCGATAGAGTTTAGCATGTGAAACTTTTTTATGGCTCAGATACAATCTTCTCTATTATGAAATTTGTCTTTCTCTTTTAAATTTTCATCTGTCTGCATATACGGGTTGAAAAAACATCAGATGATGGTTCATCTTCACCCATGTTGAAGTTTTTCATGTGTGAAAGTGGTGTGTAGATCTCATTCAGAGGTATTCCAGGTATCTCATCATCTTCAGAATCATCGTTGACCACGTCGTCAAAGTCTAACTTGTCATCTTCCTCTTCTTCGTCAACAACATCTACTTCTGCTTGTTCGTCTTCGAGAGGATCAACCACTTGTGACTGAGTTGGTCGTGACAACTGAGGCTCCCGGAGCATAATGTACAACTCAATCGAGTCGTACCCATAATACTCATGACTGGAAAACATATTCTGAAGGTCCTCGTGTCATACCCCAAATTTTCCCGCCCTTTATTTCTACAGTCAAAACTATTTTAAACATAGATTTTATAATTATTATTTGATTTTTATAAAATATTCACTTTCAAAACATGTTTAAAAATATAATGATTTATTTCAGATCACTTATATTTTTTAATAAATAAATATTCCCACACCTTTCATATACTTTCAATTGAGTTTATTTACAAATGAATAACATAGCATAATTGCTAAAGGATGAAGCTTGCAAAGGTAAGACCACGAGTTCAAATCTTTTGTGACGCACTTTCAATATTTTCTTTTTTTCTATTTTTGTCACTAATTTTCTTTCCTTTTAAATAGGTGTTTCTTATCGGACATTTGATGTCAATTTGTGTCACACTTTATTTTTGATTGGTCAATTTTGTTTTATTTCCAATTTAGATGGTTTTTATATTTATAAATAGGACATGTTTTTCACATTTCTAGATCATCCAGAAATTTCACAATTCATCCACAAAAAACTTACTTTTTTTCTTTCAAATTTTTATAATTCTTGTTCTTAATTTATTCTAAAGTTGTTGTCTATATCGGACAACAATAACAATTTCTTTATTAACGGCCGATGATTTCATATGAGGCTCCATCCCTTTTGTTTTCAATTTCTTTTTTAATTTTTAATTTGTTTGTTGTTTTTACTACATGATGATTATCTAATAGTAGTTTATCTTTTAAAATTATATTTACATTATTTTTTCGGAGGCCATCTTTGTGCATACTTACAATAACTATCATATGCAATTCTTAAATCCCTATCCTTTTCAATTCCATTTATTTTATTGGTTATTGTGATAACCATATGATGAAATTTGTGATAGTTCTCTTGCTTTTTTTTAAAATTTATTTATTATTATATCTTTGCTTTTTGGTTCTTATTTCTTGTTATAAATAATTTTTAACCACAATATATAATATTTACTACACAAAATTCACATCACGTACATATTTTGCCAACCATTTTTTTTACCCAGTTTCTAAAACTCATCTTTATCAAAAGTTACATACTTTCTCTTCTATACATAATTTTCTAACACTATTTCTCCACACAAATCCAAAACATTTGGCATTAGCAATATGCATAGTGTTGTTTTTGCAGAAAAAAATAAAAGGAGAAGAAAATGAAGACTGCTCCTAAATTCGACGCGAGACATCGACATAACCAAAACATCATCAACCACGCAGATCCGTAGCCACCATTACAACCAAATCTGCATCATCATTTCACAACATGAATTACCATCTGCACCAACAACTCAAATTTAAATACTGATTGAAATATAACATAATAATTTATAAATTTCTTTTGTTGTTGTTGATTTTATTGTTTTGCAGAAAGAAGATGTATCAGAAATTCCGATCAACCTCCGATCAACACTGCCACAACTCCCCTGCGACCACGAAATCGCCAAAAAACCCACGCACACAACCACCAGTCGGGAAACTGACGTCGAAGCTCCACCCTCAATCCCTGCGCTCAGATCCGCAGCTTCGACAAGCGTCACTCATTCGCTCAAGATTCAACGTGTCCTGCTGTCATCATCAATGTTCACGTTCCAGGTATTCAACTACCTCTTTGTTTGATTGATGTCAGTAGAAGCTTTTAGGAATTGGTTTTATAAAAGAGAAGAAGGAATTTATTTCTTTTGATTTTATTAGTCCGAATGTTACATATGATTTATTTGTTATTTGTTTATTTTTTTAATTGAAATAAAATGCCATGTGTCAGCAATTACATGGACCCCTTTATATGTTGAAAAAATCAAAAGAATAAATTAGAATTAATACCATTGATTAATTATAATAGGAATAAATTAGAATTAATACCATTGATTAATTATAATTGGAACATCATATTCCCACGTTTCACTTTCAATTTCTCTTTCTTGTTTTTGTTTTTTTCTTTATTTATTTATTAATTTAATCAAACACTTTCTTACATTATAAATTTTTGGTTTTGTTTTAAGTATAAAAAAAAGAAGACAAAGTAGTAGCATGAGAATAAGGGGAGCGTCCCTTTTTGTTTTATTTTTACTGATTTTTGGTTCTTTCTTATTTTTTATTTTTATTAAATCATTACTTAAGTCAGATTTAATTGTCTGATTCTCGTATGTTTTTTTTCTAAAATTTCTTTTTTACTTTATTTCATTTTATTAATATCATTTAGCTTATTTATTTTATTGCTAAATTATTTAATTCCTTTTTGTTAGAAAAAAAATTAACATTAGAAATACTAAAAAATAAATCCTTGTACACAATAAAATCTTTTCTTATTAATTTAATTCTAACATTTAAAAAAAAAAAATAGGATGTCCATCTTCAGATGATTAAATCGATCGACACATCGTCTACCAGTTTTTTATTCAAATATCAAAATATTAAAACCCCGCACAATTCATCAAATTCATCATCCGCGAGCAACACATGGCCAATATCTGGACACGTGACGAGGAAGACTATATCAGACTCCCTCAGTGTACTTCATGACGAGCAACATGTGGCTAATATCTGGCCACGTGATGAGGATACTATATCAGACTCCCTCGCTCTACGTCTTAATACAACTAACTAACCTCAAATCAATTATTTTACTAATCAAATTTATAATTTCAAAAAAGGGTTGTATTAATATATTTTATCGACTGCGAGTTATATCCATGATTCTGCAATTTACAAATCCGGATTTGGTTTAAAGAGAATTTAAGATATTTCTACAACCCATAAAAAACACAAATCCACCGCGAACTACGAAATGAGACTCTGATTCCTCCTAAGAGGATATATAGGCATACGATCAAAAATTATGGCGAGTCCCCCTAACTAAAATTCAAACCCTTTTTCCTCAATAATATATAAAAATCCTATTTCCTAAACATTGCGCTTCTAAACCTAGTATCCTTGCGAACAAGGTAGATAAGGGGTGCCTAACACCTTCCCCTCATCTAGAACCGAGTCCAAATCTAGAATCTCTGAATTTCTGAATTTTAGGGTTATTCCTTTATACTCCCTTCCATTAGGATAAAAATTAAGGGTGGCGACTCTGATTAAAAAAACCAGCCGCAACAGCTGGGGACTCAACCCCAGATTTAGAAGCCTTATCTTTCGATTTTAGTGTTTTTTTGAGTTTCTCTTATTTCTTTTGGATTTTTATATTTCTTATTTAATTATTTATTTATTTTCTTGCTTATTCTTTATTATTCATATTATTTATATATCTGTGGTGGGATTTGTAATTTTGCAAAAGATTATTCTCAAAACCGTTAGAAAGAAGGTTCGTCTATTAGCCAAGGGGTTACATCAACCCTATGAGTTTATGTGACGACTTCGCCTAGAGTCTGTGAAGTTCCGCAAAAGAAATACCTCTTGAGAGACATACTATTGGGAAGTAGGACTTTAGAATGACACCTATGACTCTTTGTATATATTTTAAAGCAAAAACTCATGATGAGACCTTTCATGACCTAGCGACGAAAGTTTCGGTCTGTAAAGAGACTCCGCTTAAGGGAGGCCTTTATGCCTTTCCATCTAGTGTCATTCATGATACCCTTAAGGAAACCACCTTATGGATATGGTATAATATCTATAGGCTAATACTAAGAACCTACCTTCTAAGGATACCTTTCACAAATCCCACTACGATCTACAAACTCGCAAGGGATATCCCTTCATCCACTACTATCTTTAGCCCGTAGAGATTCCTCCTATATCATCACCCCTATCCTGTAGGGACTCCTCGTCGTCTTTCATTAGGCCATAATTCGCAGGGAATTCCTAACTGTCTCAATCTCTAAGACAGTGTAGGATATCATCAAATTTATGTCTATTATCATCTTCATCCATAAGGAGTCCATGCTTGTCTCAGTTTGAGTCAGAGTAGGATATCATCATTAAACTTGTATATAGTATCTCTACGTCTACCATTATACTATATCTACGTCGCATTGTATATCCATTAAACTTTTTTGCATACCCAATTTTTTTTGCATAACTAAGCATTTTCATAGATTTACATTTCCATCCATTTTCACAAAATCATTTACACTTCCACCCTTATCCAACTGTGATCAAGCTAACAAGATTCTCGATACTCGCAAGCAAACTCAAAGCATGTCTCAAGAAGCCATTGAAGAACTCAAAAGAGACCAAGAACTGTTGAAGGAGGAGGTCCGCCAATTGAAGATCAAATGAACTTGATCATGTAATTATTACTGAGGAATGGAGGTGACCCTTCATCACCCCAACCATAGGGCTATTCAATGCCATAGATGCCACTACCATGGGAAGTTCCCCCGCCTCAACAACAACTATAACAACAATTAATAATTCCACGGGGATAGAAACAGGATAAAAGACCAAAAAGAAAACTTGACCCTCTCCCCATGCCTCACAGTCAATTACTGCAACATCTACTTGAAGCCTCTTTGGTAGAGATTAAACCTCTAGCTCCTCCACTCTGGATACTCCCGCCTAAATATGACGCAAATGCAAGTTGTGAGTATCGTGCTAATTATCCATAATATACCCTAGAAAAATGTTGGGCTTTCAGACATAAGGTCCAAGATTTGATCGACAATAAGCAGTTGACTTTTGAAGAAGGGGTCTCATTGGCGAATGGTCGCCCTTGCTTTGACAAATCCGAAGACTAAGAAGAATCCCAAAGTCAGTGGATCAACAAGAAGGCTTATCTCTAGATCATTAGGCTTTTATCATTTCAAATTGTAATTTCTTTCTTGCTAAGTTTTCATTTGTTATAAATTTGTACCTTTGGATTTGTAATTCTAGTAAAATAAGCATGCATGTTTTTGAAATTGATCCATTCCACAAATAATCAGCGACTTTCCATTTTCACTCTTCTTTTCCATTTTTAAATTAACAAACTTCGATGGAGAATGATAAAAATACAAAATAATCAAATTTGGATGATGTATGCTTTTTAATAGTAAGGCTTAGTTGACGATGTAAGGCATTGTTTCAATTCCTAAGCAGTGGAGGAAGCAGTACGTACCAAGTTCATCCTACTGCACATAGGATCCAAATTCCCCTTCAAGAAACTTCGAGTACAAACTTTTCAAGCTCCGAATACTTGGGATAATCTATGACAAGTTTGTGGTAAAGTCTGATTTCTTTCTGAGGGTACTTCCTTCAGATCCTGAAGATTGTGGGGCATGTCTTCCAAAATTTGAATGTTGGGGAAAACTACTGCGAGGCTCGAGAAAAAGGAGTTGATGGTTCATTAAAGCCAAGCATTTTCAAGAATATTTTAATTAGGGGCATAATACAAAACAGTAAGGTCATTCATATTATAATCAAATTGTTTCCAAGATCATATCAAAGAGAATCTCCTTCAAGACCCTACCAACAAATTGAAAAAAAAACAGTCCACACAGGGGCAAGCTCTCCGAGTACTTTCACAAACTCCAGTGGGTCTTTCTTCTACATCAGCAGTCTTCAAGTTCAAATCGAGTATCAGGAGATCATGCAAGCTCAACACTCTACCATCATGTCACAAGCAACATTATTGCATAAGCAAATCTCCATGCTTTAATCATCCACGACCCATCACAGGGGAACCATTAAAAAAAGGCATTCAAATCATAATCATAAAGCATAAGACTGCATAAATCATGCATTAGGGCTTCCTAGATCCAAAACCAAGCCATACTATCATCGCATCCATCTACACAGTCCAATAGCATGGGTCGGGTGTATCTCAAAAAGCCCAACTACACATTTGCATTTCAAATCCCAATTACGTATTTGCATTTCAAAATCCAACATCCATTTACATATATCCAAGTCATCAATCACATGCATCAATCAATCATCTCATTTCATGCATCAATCAAATTTGCATGCATAGTGTAATACGGTGGGAGAACTGACTTGGGTGTTTTGCGTTTGATCGCAATTGTTGTGTGTTGTACCCCAAAATTTTCCCTCTCATTTTATCAAGATTTCTCCTCACAAGACTCTTTGAACTCAAGACCAAGCTAGGGTTTGCTCTGCTCAAGACATCTCCTTGCACTGTTGACCTAAATTAGGGTTTGGGTTTGCACAAGGAATTTTGGACTTCTAATACTCAATGTGACTTTCATACTTCATGTTAGACTTATAAGATTGCTCATACCAAGTTTCAAGCCTTGAATCAAATTTTTGCCCAGTCAATTGGACAGTTGACCTAGAAATCAACTGTATTGGGGAAAAAGTCAACTGTGGCCAATTTACAGTCAAACCTCATAAATTTTGATCCAAATAAATATTATAGACTCATATGTACCATTTGATCAAGTTTGGACCACAACTCCTCAAGAAATTTGATCAGATCATCAAAAGGGCAAAATGGTCATTTTTAGGGTTTTGACTGTAGAAGGGCAATTTCTGATTTTTCACCTAGACAATGGCAAATTGGGTTCAAGCATGGATTCAAGGACTCAATGGAATCATCTTGACCTATTCACAAGGTTCAAAAGATCTCAATTGCATTGGATTGACAGATGAATTTTCCAGTCAACTGATAAAAAATCAACTGTACACTGAAAAGTCAAACTTTGAATTTTTGATCAAAATCAAGTTCCAAGGGTCATTTTTCATCAAGATGTGTCAAAACATGAAACTTTTTCATCAAGAAACCTAATTTTGAAAATTAGGGTTTAAGATTGAAAAATTTCATAACTTAGAACTTTTCTAAGTTATGAAATTTTCTTTTTTTTTCCCCAACTTTGCCCAACTTTTTCACCATGATGCAATTGGATTCAAACAAAACTTCCAACATAAAAGTTGTAGTACTTCACAAATTATAAAACTTTGATTCACAAAGTTTTCTCAAAAGAAGCTTGGATCTTAAGTTATGATTTTTGGAACAAGGGTCCATGAAACTTTTAACTTAGTGAAACTTTGCCCTACTTTAGGCAGGATTTTGACCTATCTTCATGGCAATTTTTCACCTAGTTTCACTTGGAATCTCAAAATGAATTTCAAATATGGATTATATATCATGTTACAAGCTTTCCAAAATGTCCAAGAACTCTCCAAAATCATTTATGGTTAGGGAGAATCAAAGGTTTGAATTTGGAAAAAGCTCACTTTGATCCATGGCATGCTTCATGTTGACACAAGTTGCAATTTCCATCCAGCATTGTTTGTACTTGATTACAGGTCTCTAAACCCTTCCACACTCAAGAATTAAATGCAAACTCAATGGATTGAAGCTTTGTTCTGATCATTAGAGGTTTGCACAAAGGATTAATCCAAAAATAGCAAAAAGGCAACATTGCCATTTTTGTCAAAACTTGCTTTATGTCAAATTGCATCCCTTGAGCCTTGAACCAAATCTTGGACAGCAAACAATATCCACAAACTTAGGGGGCCAAGATCACCAAGTGCAAGCTGGAAGATAGCCTGTACAGGCTTGTCTTGTATCATTTCACATTTTTACTTAAAAAATAAGTAAATTGGCCAAAGAGCCACAACTTGAGTATCTGTTATAACCAACTCTTGTAAGCATTGGAAACAAGTTTTACACTTTGCCTTGAGCCAGAAACATGAGCCATTCATCCCTCAAACACTCTTGAACATCAAAACACATTCCTCTTGCAAAACAGGGCAGCTTCTGCACTTTGAGTTCCATAACAAAAACTACTCGTACGTTTTGCCTCAAACCTGTTCAAATACATTCCATATAACCCACCTGAGCTATCCCAACCATTAGCCATTGACTGTAACTCCATTTTCAAGCTTCAACATTTCTGTTTTCAGCTTGTGCAGGTTGACTTCTACAAGCTTGTTCAAGAAAATCCAAAGCAAACTAAGCATTGGGGAAGGTCAGAGGAAGTTCAAGCAAGCTCCCAAGCATCTCAGGCCTCACTGAAAAGCTCTACATTGCCATACTCGTGTTCAACTGAAACAGGTATTTTCCAACTTCTTATCTCTCTATTTAGGAATCATTAGGCTTAGGTTTGTGAATAAAAAAATATAGTACTCATAGCCCTTAAACTGTACATATGCATAGATTTCATTTAAGTTAAGTGTGCTGAGAGAATTTGATTGATGAACTTCCTGAAAAAGTTAGGTTAGAAATTAGGGCCAGAGAAATTCTCTCTGGTCTTTGAGAGTTAGATTAAGTTTTTTATATGGTTAGAATCGTGGTTTAATGCTCTATAAGTTTCATGTTTTGAGTTTTTGATTTCATACAAAGAATGGAGAGAACAGAGTTGGAGTTACAGGGAGCGCGTTTTTGTTCAAAGGTTGAAGATGAAGATCAGTTTGGGCTGGGCTTGGCCTTGACTTGCTTTTGACACCTCCAGTTTGCTGACTGCACCCCCCTGACCCATTTCATTATTATTTGATATTTTCCTATTTTTATTTTTATTTCTGACTTTAAAATATTTTTTCTAAACTTCAAAAATTACCAAAAATATTTTATTTAATTTTCACATTTTATTTTGTATTTTTTTTATTTTTTCTAACATAAAAATAATTGTTAAATAACATGCTTTTATTTTCTTTAAAAAAACTTGAAAATAATACATAAAAATATTATATTTTTATTTTTACTATTTTTCATACTTAAATAATATTTTTTCTAATATATTTTTATTTTTTTACATTTGTATATATTTTATTATTTTATTGTACATAAATAATATAATTAATATATATATATATATATACTTTCTTAAAGAAAATTAGGGTTTTTACCCTTAATAAAAATAATCTTTCATTTTATTATTTTTAATGCATTAATTATTTCATTTTTTTACATACATAAAAATAAACAAAAAAACATTTTTTTACATATTTATAATATTTTGCATATTTATATTTAAATTGCTTATTTAAATATTGCTTATTTATTATTGGAATGCAAAGAATTCAATTTGGATGTAATAGTAAATCTTAGGGTTTTATTTTCTTGCAAATACTCCCTATTCAAAATTGTATCCCCCTTCCCATATCCATGTTGTAATAGTCGTAGATTTATTTTACGCATTTATAGCTTTCAAATATGCCATGATAGAGATTAGGGTTTGTATGCAATATCCAAAATCAAAATAAATAGTTAGACCTAATGCAAGACATAAATGCATGAAAATGATAACACAATGCACACATGCACCCCTAGGGTTTCATCCACTTGTTGCCTTTAAAATGGCCATGGTATGCATGTTAAGTATCTTGGCAAAACAAAAACAAAACAAAAGATCATAGTCCATCGATGATGCTATCTTGGTTGCCTATACAAAATGATCTAGTCCCTCAAAAATTTGCTAAAGATACTTAGCACAATTGCTATCATGGTCAATACGATGACCCGCGTCTGTCCCGTTTAACATCCAAATACAAGGTTGTTTACCAAATGCAATGGTAAAACAACACTGTCAAAAGGGTTAAAAATGTGTAAGAAAGACTCTTGAGTAAATAGGGTAGACAACTCTTAGTTACTTGATCAAAACTTGCAAAAACATCCTTGCTATTTTCAAACACACCTCACAGCACAATTTCAAAACTTTTCCCAAAATAAACATTCAAACCTTGAAAAATATTTTCAAAAGACAATACACCTTTGTATATATTCAAACAAGAATCATTACAAAGGTTGCCACAACGATGGCCTCTTTTCAAAACATTTTCAAAACCACACACAAAGCACCATTTCAAACAATTGAAAAGCAAAAGCAAGTGATCTAAACAAGTAACTAAGAGCCCATGGATAACCATGGATGAAAAGGGTGCTTGCACCTCCCCTTTTCATAAGCTACCCCCGAACCCAAGAAAACATCTCAAAGGTCTTTCCTGTGCTTTTTGACCTTTCCTTTGGATAAAATAAAAAGTCGGTGGCGACTCTTGCTAAATCGGAACATTTGCAAACACAAACGCAAAACCTCAAGTCAGTTCTCCCACCGTATCACATAACTGGCGACTCTGCTGGGGAATAATCTAAAAGTGGGGTTACCTTAGGGTTTAGATCACCTTTACATGCTTACCTTGTTTGCTTTGATTACTTTACATTTGGTTCTATTGTTTGGGTTTAAATCCTCTACCCGGATCTGGGAAACATTCATAGGTAAATAACAATACATTGTGGAAACTGTGCGGGGTATGCCGACATGGTTGAAGCAATAGCTATATTAGTGCAACATATTTGTGGGTACCGATAGCCTTTGAGTCAATCAAAGAGAATACGGGGCCGCTGAGTGATGTCATGAAGCACTAATGAACTTTTAGAACCTTTACTTGACCATCTTGGCCTTTTTTTAGGGGTAGTGAGATGACCGGCTTTGGTGCAGTCCGAAGTTGGTAGATACTCGATACTACACTCATTGAGGGTTATTTTCTTGGAATATTTCGGTCTCCAGTTAAGTGGCCAAACTGAAACAATGAACACAGAAAATAATCCAGTGATATTGAGCTCCTTAGAACCCGATTACTATTTATAAAACAGGTTGAGCCAACTAACTTCAAGAGGGTACTTACCTATGAAACCCCATGTAAGCCCGAAACTAGGAAATTGTGTGACTTGCTTGTACATATACTTGTGCATACATCATGAACATCATAAAGCATCATATGCATCCGCTAACCATTTCAAGGGTTTAGATCTTCATCTTTGTTCTTGTTTTGTAGGTAATGGAATCTCTTCGTAGGAAAACAATTCAAGTCAACCTTGTGAGAATCCCTCCTCAACTCAATGAGCTTGCTTCCAAGATTCCAGAGAATTCTCCCTTCTGTGAAAGACATGGTAGACTTCTCAACTTGGTCAACTCCAACATTGAAGAAGACACGGTGAAAGTTCTCTTCCAGTTATTTGACCCCCTGCACCATTGCTTCACATTTCCTGATTACCAACTAGTGCCTACTTTGGAGGAATTTTCTCAACTCCTGAGGATTCCTATTCTCCATCAACTACCCTACAACGGTACAGAAAGAGAACAAAAGCCTGAAGATGTTGCTCAATCCCTACACTTGCAACCATCTGATATCAAAGGACATTGGGAAACCAGAAGTGGTGTCAAGGGTTTCTTGGCAAAGTTTCTGTTTGAGAAGGTACAAGACTGCTGGAATTCTCTAGATCTGCAAGCTTTTGAAGAGATTGTAGCACTTCTCATCTATAGGTTGGTCTTGTTCCCAAACCCTTATCAGCTTATAGATGTGAATGCTGTCAAAATTTTCATATCTCGGAATCCTGTGCCTACATTGCTTGGGGATATCCTCCACTCATTTCACACACGAACAATGAGGAAAAGAGGTGTTCTCATGTGTTGTACTCCTCTTCTAGCAAGGTGGTTTTTTTCTCACCTTCCCCAATCAGTCTTGAAGAATGAGCAAGGCTTGAGGTGGTCACAACAGTTGATGACTCTTACACATTCTGATGTTCATTGGTGTTCTCGGTCCAGAGAAAATGTCATCACCATTGATCGTTGTGGGGAATTCCCTAATGTCTCATTACTTGGCATTAGAGGAGGCATTACCTACAACCCCTGTTTGGCTCTGAGACAATTTGGGTGTGCCCGAAGGGATGACCCTCATGACATGTTGATTCCAGACTTGGTTTTTGACTTAGACAACGACGCTCAAGGACTTCGACAAAGGTTTATCCGAGCTTGGAGGATGCCCAACAAAGTGGACAGTAAGACATTGGGGCACAAGAATTCCATCCCCCTTGAGCCTTACCTCAAGTGGGTACGAACACGCGCCCAGAGTCTTATGATGCCTTACCCCTACATTCTGCCTATGATCAAAGAGCCTGTTATGGAAGGAGAGGTTCCATACACCCTCCTATATCCCGACATGCCAACATCATTGGAAGATTTTCAAAAGAGTTGGATACATCTCAAGGAAGAACGAAACACTTTTGAAGCCAGCTTCTACGCCAGTGAGAAGAAGGTTTTGGAACTTACTCGTCGACTCCACGAAGTGCAGGCTCTCAACACCTACATTGCGCCAAAGAGGATGCTCAACGTCTTTTTACATTAGAGTTTTGTATTCATTTTGCCCATGGGGCACTTATGTACTAACAAATTCTATCTTATTAATATGACGTGTGTTCTTTTTGTTTGCAACAACTTTGAATTTCTGAATCCTTGAATGCATTACATGAATACATATCATTCATCATATGCATAAACAGGTCTTCACACCAGGTTTCCTTATCTCTCTGCTGTTTATTTCAGCAAGATGGATATAGAGCAGACAATCAAAGACCTACAAGCGCATAATTCACAGTTCCAACAACTCCTCATGACCTTGGCAAAGGGTCAGGAGGATCTTAAAGCACTGTTAGAGAAAGAGAAGGAGAAAAAGAAAAAGAAAAGAGTTTGTGTAGCTACTATGGGAAGAAGATTTAAGAACCAAGCTAGAAGGGTCCTGGATTTCCCCTCGACATCGGATGAAGGGGTTGGCAAAGGAAAGGGAGTTGCAGTGCCCTCTGAGTCTGAGGCTGAAGAAGAAGAAGAAGAGGATGAAGATTACTCTGAGCAGCAGTACCCTCATGCAGACGACAAGTATAAGAATCTGGAAGAGCGTTTGGCAGCCATGGAGGTACAAAGAGTGCCTGGGCTGGATTTCGAGGAGCCAAGGTTGGTTGCTGGGATTGTGATTCCCCCTAAATTCAAGGTGCCTACATTTGCTAAATACGATGGTTTGTCTTTTCCGAAGATGCATATGCGGTCTTACGTCAGAAAGATCCAACCTCATTCTTCTGATAAGGATCTGTGGGTCCACTTTTTTCAAGATAGTTTGTCAGGTACGCAATTGGATTGGTTCTATCATCTTGAGAGATCTGATGTACACAACTGGGAAGATTTGGTTGCTGCCTTCTACAGACAATATCAATATAATGCAGACTTAGCGCCTACTCGTACTCAACTACAGAGTATGGGTATGGTCTCTAATGAAGGCTTTAAGGAGTATGCCCAGAAATGGAGGGACTTGTCTGGAAGGGTGCAGCCACCATTGTCTGAGAAAGAGCTTGTTGATATGTTTTTAGGGATGCTGCCAGGTCCATTCTTTAACCACCTGATAAGGAGTTCGTCTGTCAACTGTTTACTCCCAAAGAGGTCGAGGAAGAGTGGAGCGCCGGCCAGCGGTGGGGGCTGTGATGATTCAAAAGACTGCAGCTGATCAGCCTAGAAATGATTAGCCCAGAACCAACCAACAAAGGGTGGGAAGGCCTGCTAGGCAGTTCACCAAAATAAATATGACGCCTGCCCAGGTTCTCCCCCATCTCTTGAAGTTAAACCTTACAACCTTGAGAGAGCCACCACAAAATCCGAATACAACTTCCCCTTTTTACCATGCCAACGCTAAATGCGCTTATCATTCAGACGGTATAGGGCACGATACTAACAGTTGCTGGGCCCTCAAAAACAAGATCCAGGATTTAATAGATGCCAAGGAGGTGGAATTCGACGCGCCCGAAAAACCTAATGTGATATCCGCTCCAATTCCAAAACATGGTCATAATGTCCATGCTGTTGTAGAAGATCTATATGTTGCTGCTGTTAATGACTTAATGACCCCTTTACTAATAATCAAGATGAATCTGTTGAAAGCCGGGATTTTCCCGGGCTGTGAAAAAGATTGTTACTTTTGTTCGTCCTTACAATCTGACTGTCCGTTATTGAAGTTAGGCGTCCAACGTCTAATGGATAATCAAGAAATCCTCTTCGAGAAAACTCCTGTTACTCATGTTACTCATATTACTCCAATCAATGATATTGCTATAATCACCATTTCCGACAATCTTTCCAAGGTCTCTAAAAGACCTGTTAAGATTACACCCGATCCAAAGTTTGTACCTCTGAAGATAACTATGCCGGGGCCTATCCCATACAAGTCCAACAAGACAATATCATCGAATTATGGAGGAGAGATCTTCTACCACGGTGTTAAGCAGATTGAATCAGTTGAAGAAAGTTCCGATGAAGAGACTCCTGACGTAGGAAATATTTCAGGGACAAGTAAGATCACCCGCAGCGGAAGAATCTTCTCTCCGGAGATTGCTCCTCCAAGGGCAATCGTCGGACCCTCAAATGCTCATAAGGTTACTCCTGTGCCAGTCAATACATTTTTGCGAACTCCAGTTATTGAAGAAATTGTTACTCCCGTGGTTGAACCCTCTATTGTTACTGCTGATAAAGGTAAAGGGATCCAAGAAGCGCCCGTCAGGACGAGGGCTCAGCCTTTGGTCATCCCCGAGACCACTCAAAAGGAAATGGAGGAGATTTTAAAAATAATTAAGAAAAGCGACTATGATGTCGTAGAACAACTGGGGCAAATCCCTTCAAAAATCTCTATGCTGGCCCTATTGCTCTGTTCCGAGGCTCATGCCAAAGCCTTAATCAAATTCCTGAAGACGGCCCATGTGCCTCAAGAAACCTCTGCGGACCAGTTCCAGGAGTGTGTAGCCAGCCTAACCGCCGACAATGGTCTTGGCTTCTCCGATGCCGATCTAACATCTAAGGGGAGAAAGCATAATGACGCGCTTCATGTCTCGGTAGAGTGCAGAGGGACTACTCTTGCTCACGTTCTGGTTGATATCGGGTCGTCTTTAAATGTCATGCCAAAGAAAGCATTGGACAGATTGGACTGTGAAGGTTTGACCCTAAAACCCAGCAATATCATTGTTAGAGCCTTTGACAATTCTAAGAGGATGGTCCACGGGGAGGTGGACATCCCAATTAAAGTGGGAACGGAAATTTTCAACTCTATATTTTATGTGATGGACATCCGTCCTTAATATTCTTGTTTGCTGGTAAGACCCTGGATCCACAACGCTGAGGCAATCACTTCTTCTCTATACCAAATGCTCAAACACCCAGTCCAGGGGAAAATCATAACAGTTCATGGCAAGGAGGAGTATATGATATAACCATCTTAATTATTTCCGCTATGTGGAATTAGATGGTGAATTCATAGAAACCCCTTTCCAACACTTTGAAGAGGTTTCTCCTGAAGTTGCGGCAGCCAAGACAATGAATTTTGTACCCATCATTACCAAGCCTGTGTCCCGGATGTCATCCCTTAAAGATGTGAAGGCTGTGATCGAGGAAGGAGGAAGTACAGTATGGGGTCAGCTACCAGATTTTCCTTTTAAGATAGATAAGTTCGGCTTGGGTTTCACTGCTGCTAGTCAGAAGGCTGTGCGTCGCTCCCGGGATGGAGGACCACCATTGAAGATCACTCATCATGGAGTTCATGCTTTGGAGGATGGTGAAGATGAGAGTAACTTTGAAGATTGGATTTTCCCGACTATTGAAGGAGGACTGAACAACTGGGAGTCGAAAGATTTCGTTCCCATTACTTTCATCAATCAGTAATTTATCTTTTGAACATTTTCTGTTGGTCTGTAATAATTATTAAACAATTCGTACACTCTTTTTGCCTTGTGCCTTACCCGAGGTGCATAGGTCCATTTTAAGGGTTTGATTCTTCATTTTCATATGCCATTTTTAATGAATCATGGACATTTTCACATATAAACTTTTGTGTTCATTTTCTTTCTTTTTACATTTTATTTTTTTTAAAGGTGGCTATCCCTTACACACACCCACACTCACAAATGCAGGTACCCTTCCACTCCGGGTTCTATGGGTAACAATTCTGCTATGGCCTTCAGTGAATCTGAAGATTTGGTCAATCATGCTGAGTACGAAGGTGATGAAGACTGTGAAGTGCCTGGAGAGTTGGCTAGACTTCTACAACAGGAAGAAAGGGCTATTCTGCCCCATGAAGAGCTGTTAGAGACTATCAATTTGGGTACTGCCAAAGACAGAAAAGAGGTTAAAGTGGGTGCCAACCTAGAAACAAGTGTCAAAGAGCGCTTAGTTCAGCTATTGAATGAATATGTTGAGATCTTCGCCTGGTCCTACGAAGACATGCCGAGACTGGATACAGATATTATGGTTCACCGTCTCCCTACAAGAGAAGATTATCCACCAATTAAATAGAAAGTCCGCCAAATGAGGCCCGATATGTCCGAAAAGATCAAAGCGGAAGTGATGAAGCAGTTCAATGCTGGGTTTCTTGCTGTTACTTCCTATCCACAATGGGTTGCTAACATTGTGCCCGTGCCTAAGAAGGACGGCAAAGTGAGAATGTGCGTGGATTACAGAGACTTAAACAGGGCTAGCCCTAAAGATGATTTTCCACTACCGCACATTGACATTTTAGTTGACAACACAGCTCAGCGTAAGGTATTTTCTTTCATGGATGGATTTTCAGGGTACAACCAGATCAAAATGGCCCCCGAAGACATGGAGAAGACTACTTTTGTTACGCAGTGGGGTACCTTCTGCTATAAAGTGATGCCATTCAGACTGAAGAATGCCGGGGCAACCTATCAGCGCGCCATGGTAGCTTTGTTTCATGACATGATACATCATGAGATTGAAGTCTACGTAGACGACATGATAGCCCGTTCACAAACAGAAGAAGAACACCTCGACCATCTGCAAAAGTTGTTTGTCAGGTTAAAGGAATATAAGCTCAGACTGAACCCTAGCAAGTGCACTTTCAGAGTCAGGTCCAGTAAACTCTTGGGATTCATCGCCAGCAACAAAGGCATCGAGGTTGATCCTGCCAAGGTCAAAGCTATACAAGAAATGCCTTCCCCTCGCACTGAAAAGGAGGTCAGAGGTTTCTTAGGACGCCTAAACTACATTGCAAGGTTCATTTCTCACCTAACATCTACCTGTGAACCAATATTCAAGCTATTGAAGAAAGATCAGGTGGTTAAATAGAATGATGACTGTCAAGTTGCTTTCGATAAAATCAATGAGTATTTACTAGAACCTCCTATCTTGATGCCACCCGTTGAAGGAAGGCCGCTAATCATGTATTTGAATGTTTTGGATAATTCAATGGGGTGCGTACTGGGCCAACATGACGAGTCTGGTCGAAAAGAGCATGCCATTTATTACCTTAGCAAAAAGTTTACTGACTGTGAGACTCGTTACTCACTGCTCGAGAAAACTTGATGCGCTTTGGTATGGGCTGCTCGCCGGCTAAGGCAGTATATGTTGACACATACCACTTTGCTGATTTCTAAAATGGATTTGATCAAGTACATCTTCGAAAAGCCTGATTTATCTAGAAGAATCGCTAGATGGCAAATGATCATGACTGAGTATGATATCCAATACACAACCCAAAAAGCTATAAAGGGGAGTGTACTAGCTGACCATCTAGCTCATCAAGCTGTCGAAGATTACCAATCCATGAGGTTCGACTTTCCCGACGAGGATATCATGACTTTGAGCAACATTAAAGGTAACGGGCCGTATGACGGACCTGAACAAGGATCCCGATGGACTCTGTACTTTGATGGTGCCTCTAACGCACTTGGAACCGGTATCGGCGGGGTACTTATCTCTACAGAAGGTTGCCATACACCTTTCATCGCTAGACTCTGCTTCAGCTGCACCAACAACATGGCCGAATATGAAGCTTGTATCTTTGGTCTCAAGGCTGCTATTGACTTGGGAATCAAATCTTTGATTGTATTTGGGGACTCAGCTTTGGTTATCAGTCAAATCAAAGGAGAGTGGGATACTAAGCACCCTAACCTCATCCCTTACAAAGAACATGTCTTGACATTGTTACCACATTTCGAGCAGATTACCTTCGAGCACTTCCCGCGAGAAGAGAATCAGCTGGCAGATGCGCTAGCTACAATGTCATCCATGTTTAAACTTAACTGGGATAATGAGGCACCTCAAATCACCATCGAACGAATGGACGAACCTGCACATTATCATGAGATTAATACCGAAGAAGTAATGGACCGACCTTGGTTTCGTGACGTCAAAAGGTATCTCGAAGCACAAGAATACCCCGAAGGAGCTTCAGTCAACGACAAAAAGTTCTTAAGGAGGTTCGCGGCCAAGTTCTTTCTGAGTAATGGTATCCTATACAAGTGCAATCTTGATTGTGTCCTACTCTGTTGTGTGGACAAGATTGAAGCTAAGCAGATCATGGTTGAACTACATAATGGCACCTTTGGCACCCACTCAAGTGGTCATACGATGGCTAAGAAGATTCTACGGGCAGGCTACTACTGGTCTACCATGGAAGCTGATTGTCATCAACATTCCCATACCTATCATAAATGCCAAATATATGCGGACAAGGTACATATTCCTCCAGTTCCTCTCTATGTCCTAACAGCTCCTTGGCCATTCACAATGTGGGGTATCGACATGATTGGAGAGATCAAGCCTACAACATCCAATGGACACCGCTTCATCCTGGTGGATATTGATTACTTTACCAAGTGGGTCGAAGTAGCTTCCTTCGCCTCTGTTACAAATAATATGGTTGCCCGCTTCATCAAGCAGAACCTCATATTCCGGTATGGTATCCCCGACCGCATCATCACGGACAACGGTACAAACCTGAACAACACTATGATCACCGCTCTGTGCGAGCAGTTCAAAATTCAACATCACAATTCACCTCCCTATTGGCCAAAGATGAACGGTGTTGTCGAAGCTGCGAACAAAAATATCAAGAAGATCATTCAAAATATGACAGTCACCTACAAGGACTGGCATGAGATGTTACCGTTTTCTTTGCACGGGTACCGTACCACGACACGCACTTCAACTGGGGCAACACCCTTTTCTTTGGTATACGGCATGGAGGTTGTTTTACCTATCGAGGTTCGGATTCCCTCCTTGAGAATCATGAAAGATGCTGGTTTGAGTGAAGACGATTGGATTCAGACCCGGCTTGATCAACTTAACTTGATTGATGAAAAGCGACTTACTGCTGTTTGCCATGGTCAGGCGTATCAAAAACGTATGATCAAGGCCTTCAACAAGAAAGTCAAGAGACAAGTATATCAAGTCGGGGACCTTGTAATCAAGCGAATCATCTTGCCGCAAAGTGATCCCAGGGGAAAATGGACTCCTACTTACGAAGGACCATTTGTGATCAAAAATATCTTTTCTGGTGGGGCAATGATCCTGACCACCATGGACGGTGATGACCTGCCACACCCTGCAAACGCAGACATAGTCAAAAGATACTACGCATAAACGACCCGACAAGTTGAAAACCCGAGAGGGCGACTTGGGAAAAAATGGGCATCCCGGTGAATCGAAAACTCGAAAGGGCAGTTCAGGAAAAATTAGGGATAAAAAAAATCTATACACC
The DNA here is from genome assembly GCA_948472305.1 of Vicia faba. Classification (NCBI taxonomy): domain Eukaryota; kingdom Viridiplantae; phylum Streptophyta; class Magnoliopsida; order Fabales; family Fabaceae; genus Vicia; species Vicia faba. Next base: position 22,133 of record CATIWC010001836.1, read on the forward strand.
CGGCAAGTTGAAAACCCGAAAGGGCGACTTGGACAAAAAGGGGTTTCCCGGTGGATCGAAAACCCGAAAGGGCGATCCAGGCAAAAGTTAGGAAATTAAAGCATATGACTATGTCTCGTCGAATCACTTTAAGGACAATCTCTTCACCAGACAAGCTCCAGGTTTCTAATCAATCCAGTCATCTTCGGACGAAGCAGCGAATGGACAAGATATCCAGAGTTACGAAGGCTATAGCAGAATAGGAACTCCATGGAATTTTTACACATAGCCATCTTTCTTTGTATAAATTTTTCTCAATTTTATGACAACATTCTCTTACTAGGATGTCTGTCTCCTTTGTACAAAATACTTACACAAAGTTAATACAAAGATACTTCAAAGTGCAGAAAGTTGTTTGCCTTTTTTTTTTTTTACACTTATGTTTTATTTGAAAACGTCCAATGATTTATTAGATGAGCATATGCATTTGAATATAATCACTATTTACAAATAAAATGAAATAAGAAAGAATAATTACTGATAGGTTGAAAGTATAGGGAAACGTCTTTAGGCTATTCCTGGAAAAATCCCCTATAGTACATCATCCAGATCTTCGGCGGAACTAAGGCCTTGAAATACATATCCCCAGCGGAGTTAAGTTTCAAAAATCCCCATCAGAGTTGAGTTTTCAAACTCCCAATCCCCAGCGGAGAAAAACTTTAAACCCTCAGTGAAGATGAAAATTTCTTCCCCAAATAGAGCCAAACCTTCAACCTTTGAACATCATTGGAGACCATCCAGTTTCCTCCAATTTCCCCGGAGAGTAGCTTTAAAACCAGATAATTTCCCAAAGAATTATTTTAAAACCTTCTTCCTCAGCGGAGTCAAATTTTCATGCACGATCAAATCAGCACGTCATTAAGATCCCCAGCAGAGAGGAAACTTTGAGCTACCAATCCCCAGCGGAAACCATTCAGTTTTCCCCTGATATCCCCAACAGAACAGAGATTTTCATTTTTGAAGTCCCCAATAGATTGGCATACAACCCAAACTCCTGATCTTCCCAGCAGTATAAATTCTCCCCACAGAGGTTGTCAAAGATCTTGAATCTCCAACAACGATCATGGATTTATTTTCCCCAACAGCAGTCAAAGATTTTACTATCTCCAGCTATCCAGGAACTATTTTCCTCAGCAAGACAGTGAATCAGCACATACATTACATTCACAAATCATGAACATTGATAAAACACATATATTGCATCATACATTTCATGCAACATAACTTTGTGTTTCAACTAACATTCTACCCTTTTCAGGATGAGAATAATAGCTACCTAAAACAGATGCTCAAAGCTCAGAAAATGGCTTAGAGATGCTCCAGACATGGATGCTTCCCTATCTACTTATTCAAATCAATGAGCAGATTCCTGTTCCAAGCTATAAAGCCTGGATTCGACCAGATAATATCTTGACTATACTGAATCCCAGAGATCGACCGGAAAATAGTTGAACCCCCTACAAAGTTTTGTGAAGCCTGGACGTTGACCAGATAGAAATATAAGACTGTGAAGCCTGGACGTTGACCAGATAACAGTAAGGTATACTGTGAAACTTGAATGTTGACCAAATAACAGTTTACTCGGCCAATTACTTTGAAACCCGGATTCAATCGGATATTAGTAGGCCCCAAAATCAAAGGGAAAACCGGAGGCGACCGGATAACCATTTGATTTCCTTCCGAAGACTGGACGTTGACCAGATAGGAAGAAAGGTATTGTGAAACCTGGACGTTGACCAGATAGCAATACAAGACTGTGAAGCCTGGACGTTGACCAAATAACAGTTTACTCGGCCAATTACTTTGAAGCCCAGATTCAACTGGATATTAGTAGGCCCCAAAATCAAAGGGAAAACCGGAGGCGACCGGATAACCATTTGATTTCCTTCTGAAGCCTGGATGTTGACCAGATGGGAAGTAAAGTATCGTGAAGCCTGGATGTTGACCAGATAGCAATACAAGACCGTGAAGCCTGGATGTTGACCAGATATCAATTCACTGTCACCTCTTTAACCAAGAGATGACTCCCCAGTAGAATAATAGACGACTGAAGTTCTATTTCTACCACGACAGAGACCAACATTCCCCCGGCGTAGTCCTCCTCAATAACAGGTATACGGGTTCTCGCAAAGGAATCTCTTATGCGATCATTTTTCTTGGATGGCATCTTTAAGCCCATCTCCGACAAGATTCTATCACATCTTCCAAATGGCATCTTTAAGCCCATTCCCTCAACTACACTCTAACGAGCGCAAATTTACGGGCACTTTAATGTCCTATCCTCTTTTACCTTCGAGTCACGAAAGGCAAACTTGCGAATCTAACTCTTCAGGTTCAAGAAGATTGAATAGGGGCAGCTGTTGTACCCCAAAATTTTCTCTCTCATTTTATCAAGATTTCTCCTCACAAGACTCTTTGAACTCAAGACCAAGCTAGGGTTTGCTTTGCTCAAGACATCTCCTTGCACTGTTGACCTAAATTAGGGTTTGGGTTTGCACAAGGAATTTTGGACTTCTAATGCTCAATGTGACTTTCATACTTCATGTTGGACTTATAAGATTTCTCATACCAAGTTTCAAGCCTTGAATCAAATTTTTGCCCACTCAATTGGACAATTGACCTAGAAATCAGCTGTATTAGGGAAAAAGTCAATTGTGGCCAATTTACAGTCAAACCTCATAAATTTTGATCCACATCAATACTATAGACTCATATGAACCATTTGATCAAGTTTGGACCACAACTCCTCAAGAAATTTGATCAGATCATCAAAAGGGCAAATGGTCATTTTTAGGGTTTTGACTGCAGAAGGGAAATTTATGATTTTTCACCTAGCCAATGGCAAATTGGGTTCAAGCATGGATTCAAGGAATCAATGTAATCATCTTGACCTATTCACAAGGTTCAAAAGATCTCAATTGCATTGGATTGACATATGAATTTTCCAGTCAACGGATCAAAAATCAAATGTACACTAAAAAGTCAAACTTTGACTTTTTGATCAAAATCAAGTGCCAAGGGTCATTTTTCATCAAGATGTGTCAAAACATGAAACTTGTTCATTAATAAACCTAATTTTGCAAATTAGGGTTTAAGATTGAAAAATTTCATAACTTAGAATTTTTCTAAGTTATGAAATTTTCTTATTTTTTCCCCAACTTTGCCCAACTTTTTCACCATGATGTAATTGGATTCAAACAAAACTTCTAACATGAAAGTTGTAGTACTACACAAAATCTACAACTTTGATTCACAAAGTTTTCTCAAAATAAGCTTAGATCTCAAGTTATGATTTTTGGAACAAGGGTCCATGAAACTTTTAACTTAGTGAAATTTTGCCCTAGTTTAGGCAGGATTTTGCCCTATCTTCATGGCAATTTTTCACCTAGTTTCACTTGGAATCTCAAAATGCATTTCAAAGATGGATTGCAGAGAATATTACAAGATTTCCAAAATTTCCAAGAACTCTCCAAAATCATTTATGGTTATGGAGAATCGAAGGTTTGAATTTGGCAAAAGCTCACTTTAATCCATGGCATGCTTCATGTTGACACAAGTTGCAATTTCCATCCAGCATTGTTTGTACTTGATTACAGGTCTCTAAACCCTTCCACACTAAAGAATTAAATGCAAACTCAATGGATTGAATCCTTGTTCTGATCATTAGAGGTTTGCACAAATGACTAATCCAAAAATAGCAAAAAGGCAACATTGCCATTTTTGTCAAAACTTGCTTTATGTCAAATTGCATCCCTTGAGCCTTGAACCAAATATTGGACAAAAAACAATATCCACAAACTTAGGGGGCCAATATCACCAAGTGCAAGCTGGAAGATAGCCTGTACAGGTCTGTCTTGTATCATTTCACGCTTTTACTTAAAAAACAAGTAAACTGGCCAAAGAGCCACAACTTGAGTATCTGTTATAACCAACTCTTGTAAGCATTGGAAACAAGTTTTACACTTTTCCTTGAGCCATAAACACGAGCCATTCATCCCTCAAACACTCTTGAACATCAAAACACATTCCTCTTGCAAAACAGGGCAGCTTCTGCACTTTGAGTTCCATAACAAAAACTACTCGTGCGTTTTGCCTCAAAGATGTTCAAATACATTCCATATAACCCACCTGAGCTATCCCAACCATTGGACATTGACTGTAACTCCATTTGCAAGCTTCACCGTTTTTGTTTTCAGCTTATGCAGGTTGACTTCTACAAGCTTGTTCAAGCAAATCCAAAGCAAACTAAACACTGGGGAAGGTCAGAGGAAGTTCAAGCAAGCTCCCAAGCATCTCAGGCCTCACTGAAAATCTCTACATTGCCATACTCGTGTTCAACTGAAACAAGTATTTTCCAACTTCCTATCTCTCTATTTAGGAATCATTAGGCTTAGGTTTGTGAATAAAAAATGTAGTACTCATAGCCCTTAAGCTGTACATATGCATAGATTTCATTTAAGTTAAGTGTGCTGAGAGAATTTGATTGATGAACTTCCTGAAAAAGTTAGGTTAGAAATTAGGGCCAGAGAAATTCTCTCTGTTCTTTGAAAGTTAGATTAAGTTTTTTATATGGTTAGAATCGTGGTTTAATGCTCTATAAGTTTCATGTTTTGAGTTTTTGATTTCATACAAAGAATAGAGAGAACAGAGTTGGAGTTACAGGGCGCGCGTTTTTGTTCAAAGGTTGAAGATGAAGATCAGTTTGGGCTGGGCTTGGCCTTGACTTGCTTTTGACACCTCCAGTTTGCTGACTGCACCCCCCTGGCCCATTTCATTATTATTTGATATTTTCCTATTTTTATTTTTATTTCTGACTTTAAAATATTTTTTCTAAACTTCAAAAATTACCAAAAATATTTTATTTAATTTTTACATTTTATTTTGTATTTTTTATTATTTTTTCTAACATAAAAATAATTGTTAAATAACATGCTTTTATTTTCTTTAAAAAAACTTGAAAATAATACATAAAAATATTATATTTTTATTTTTACTATTTTTCATACTTAAATAATATTTTTTCTAATATATTTTTATTTTTTTACATTTGTATATATTTTATTATTTTATTGTACATAAATAATATATATATATATATATATATATATATATATATATATATATATATATATATATATATATATATATATATATATATATATATATATATATATATATATATATATATATATATATATATATATATATATATATATATATATATATATATATATATATATATATATATATATATATATATATATATATATATATATATATATATATATATATATATATATATATATATATATATATATATATATATATATATATATATATATATACTTTCTTAAAGAAAATTAGGGTTTTTACCCTTAATAAAAATAATCTTTCATTTTATTATTTTTTAATGCATTAATTATTTCATTTTTTTACATACATAAAAATAAACAAAAAAACATTTTTTTACATATTTATAATATTTTGCATATTTATATTTAAATTGCTTATTTAAATATTGCTTATTTATTATTGGAATGCAAAGAATTCAATTTGGATGTAATAGTAAATCTTAGGATTTTATTTTCTTACAAATACTCCCCATTCAAAATTGTATCCCCCTTCCCATATCCATGTTGTAATAGTCGTAGATTTATTTTACGCATTTATAGCTTTCAAATATGCCATGATAGAGATTAGGGTTTGTATGCAATATCCAAAATCAAAACAAATAGTTAGACCTAATGCAAGACATAAATGCATGAAAATGATAACACAATGCACACATGCACCCCTAGGGTTTCATCCACTTGTTGCCTTTAAAATGGCCATGGTATGCATGTTAAGTATCTTGGCAAAACAAAAACAAAACAAAATATCATAGTCCCTTGATGACGCTATCTTGGTTGCCTATACAAAATGATCTAGTCCCTCAAAAATTTGCTAAAGATACTTAGCACAATTGCTATCATGGTCAATACGATGACCCGCGCCTGTCCCGTTTAACATCCAAATGCAAGGTTGTTTACCAAATGCAATGGTAAAACAACACTGCTAAAAGGGTTAAAAATATGTAAGAAAGACTCTTGAGTAAATAGGGTAGACAACTCTTAGTTACTTGATCAAAACTTGCAAAAACATCCTTGCTATTTTCAAACACACCTCACAACACAATTTCAAAACTTTTCCCAAAACAAACATTCAAACCTTGAAAAATATTTTCAAAAGACAATACACCTTTGTATATATTCAAACAAGAATCATTACAAAGGTTGCCACAACGATGGCATCTTTTCAAAACATTTTCAAAACCACACACAAAGCACCATTTCAAACAATTGAAAAGCAAAAGCAAGTGATTTAAACAAGTAACTAAGAGCCCATGGATAACCATGGATGAAAAAGGTGCTTGCACCTTCCCTTTTCATAATCTACCCCCCGAACCCAAGAAAACATCTCAGAGGTCTTTCCTGTGCTTTTTGACCTTTCCTTTGGATAAAATAAAAAGTCGGTGGCGACTCTTGCTAAACCGAAACATTTGCGAACACAAACGCAAAACCTCAAGTCATTTCTCCCACCGTATCACATTGTGGATAGCAAGAGTCGCCACCGACTTTTATTTTATCCAATAAAGGAAAGGGTGAAAAGAACAGGAAAGACCTTTGAGATTATTTTCTTGAGTTCGAGGGATAGATTATGAAAAGGGAAGGGATTAGCACCCTTTCCATTCGTAGTTAACTACGGGCTCTTAGTTTCTTGCTAGATCACTTGCTTTTGTTTGAAAATGTGCTTGTGGCGTGGGTTTTGAAAGTATTTTGAAAATGTCTTTGTAATGGTTCTCATTTCTATAAGAACGTGTGCAAAGTGTTGTTTGGAAAATAGTTCAAAGAAGTGTTTGTGAAATGTGTTTTTGAAAGAGATTTTGAAAAGGTGTCTTTGTAATGGTTCTCGTCTCTATAAGAACGCATACAAAGTGTTTGTCTTTTGAAAATGTTTCAAAATTAAAGTGTGAGTGTATAAAATGTTTTTGTTGTGAGCAAGCGAGCAACTAGGGGAATCCTACCTAATCAAAAGGTCTTAAATGTTCTTTTCCTCCTCCTTTAGATGTTGCTATCTTACCATTGATTGGTAAAAACTTTATCTTTGGATGTAAAGGGACGGGCGTGGGTCATCGTATAGACATGATAGTAATGTTGTGAGATATCTTAGCATTTATCTTTAGGGGATAAGATCATTTGTAGGCAACATTTGAAGCGTCATTGAGGGACTATGATCTTGTATTTTTTGATTGTTTTTGCTAAGACGTCTCGCATGCATAACATGACCATATTTTATAAGGCAACAAGTGGAGTTAACCCTAGAGGTGCAAGTGCGCAAGTGTTTGTATTTCATGCTTGATTTATCTTGGATTATGGATTTATAAGTATTGATATTATCTTTCCACACAAATCCTAATTACTAGCATTTATATGAAAGCGATAAATTACGGAAAGTAAATATTCTACGTTATTACAATCACTTAGGGATGGAGGTGTACAAGTATAAAAATGGGGTTTACAAGAAATTAAAGTCTTAATTATCTATTACAACATATTTAAATAATGTACAAGAAATGTAAAATAGATTTGTTTTGTTTTTGTTAAGAGAAGAAATAAATTTGCTTAAGGAAATGTTTTTAGTCTTTTTGTTTTAAAAGAAATAAAGCAAAGTATATAAAATATTTTTTGGTGTTTTTGATTAATGAAAATAAGGATGATGATAAAAATGATAAGAGCAAGAGTTAGAGTCAGCGTGTTGGCAAAATAAGAGAGAGCATAAGTTCTGACTCAGACGCGCTGCAAATCAGAAAGAAAATGTTAGCAGAAAATGGGGAAAGCCAGAAGTTCTGGATCCATACACACTAAAGTTCTGGGGTTGCTGGGAACAAAGGAAACCCTAGAAGTTCTGATTTCTGAGAGAGCCTAGAAGTTCTGATGCAACTGGAAACCTAGAAGTCCTGGAAGATTAGAAGTTCTGGTTGTTGAGAGAGCCTAGAAGTTCTGATTGCTGAAAGAACCTAGAAGTTCTGATGCAACTGGAACCCTAGAAGTTCTAGTGTTATTGGAAAGCTAGAAATTATGGTAATGGGTAAGTGAGGTGTCAATGATGTTGGATGAGAATATCTAGAAGTTCTGGTCCAAGAGTACTGTTTTGATAAATAAATGGAAGGGTTTATCTAGAAGTTATGATCCAGGAATATTTTTTGACAAATAATGGGGGTAAAAATGTCAAGAAATAAACATAAAAAGATGCTTCTGGGGATAGAACCCAGGACCCTTAACACTAATGTCTTACGACGCGCTCTCTACCACTGGGGTGGCTATACATCCAGTATTAGAAACAAAACATAAACATATATTACAAAGTAAGTTATGATGATGAACTTCATCTTCTTCTTCGCGCCAGCCAAATATCTGCAACTTAGTCATTTCTCAATAAAAATGGAAAATGCAAACATAGAAGTTATGGCAAATTTCATCATGATTTCAGAAATACAAAGCATCAAAACTGTAAACCAGAAGCAAGCATGAATTTTTCTAATCCTAATTCTGAACCCTAATTTCTTCAAGAAGTTCTGATATGAAATTCTCTCTACTTAGGTCATATAAATGAAATCTATAAGTATGTACAAATTCAGAGCCATGATATCTACATTGTATCTTTAAAAATACAAGCCTAACAATGCCTAAGTAATGAGATGAAAATCAGAAGAAACTTACCTTGCTGTTGGAGATTGTTATGTGAGTTAGAGCCTGGTTCAGATTGTTGTGATGTTCTGGTCAACTTCCTCAAGTTCTCAGAAAGCTAAAGCAACCCTTATCTTGAGCTATGAATGGTTGGAATGCACTGGAGCAGCCAAGATGCAAAGTTCTGATTTTTGAGAGGAGAGTAGTGAAGACTGTATTACAGTTTGAAAAAATAAGTTAAGAAGGCTTCTGCATGTATACCAGAAACTGTATGGATGATTTGGCCAAGAAATGCACAAGGAGAATTAAAGTTTGGATGCGAAAATCAGAAACTAGCAGGTTTTTTGTGTTTGTTGCAGTTTCAGGTTCTTGGGAATTTTCAGCAAGGTTTCAGGGCTTTTTCCCAAATCTTTTCGAATCCCCCTTCACTTTGCAAATTAAGTTTGATTTATAGGCAAAGGATTTAGAAGCTTGGAGAAGTCAAGAGTACAACCATCATGTGTTATAGATCGTTGACTTGTTTTAGAAGCAAGTTTAGACAAGCATGTTTCAAGGCAAGGTAGGGTGGTTAGCAGCTTTAAGCACACCTACTGAGTTTGTAGGCATGATTTATGGAGAAGTACACTCAGAAACAAAGTAAAGTATGGGCTTAAAAGTAAACTTTGTAGAAAAGTTTACTTTTCAAGGACAGTAGTGGTACTTTTATGCCATACGTGGGAAGATCCTTTAGATAAAGACTCAAAAGTTGGTGTGAGTATTAAATGATGATGAGATTTAACAAGCAAGAGGGCCTACAACATGAGATTATGCAGCCTAGCTTGGAACTGGATCAGAAGTCCAGCATCAATGTAACTTAGATTAAGAACAAATGTCCAACTTCTAATCTTTGATCCTCCTTGCTCCAGCATGATCTGAAGGAGTTCTTAGACTTTTCAGAAAGCTTGTAACATGCTTTGTGATCCCTCTTTAAATCATATTTGCAAACTTTGATTGTACCTACGTGAAAACTGACCCAGAAGTTCTAACCAAATTCTGACTTGGAAATGCTCAAAATTTACTTAGTGTTTTAGTTTCATGGACGTGTCTTCAAAGATTTATAACTTGAAATTCCATCATTTCTAGGAAAAGTTCTGTTCTGCAATGTTTTATATCTCATTGAGATCTACAACTCTTGTGTCAAAAGTTCTTCCTGAATCAATTTGCATCAAGATGAAAATCTGGCCAGAAATTATGAACTTATCACATTTCCTTGACACTTAGAAAAATTTCTAAGTGTTTAGAACTTTGACTTTTCCAAAGTAATTTTGACTTTTGATTTTCTTGGTAAACCAACTTCATATTCTAACATGTCTTGATGAAATGTGATTCTTGAAACTTGATTTTGATCAAAAAGTCAAAGTTTGACTTTTCAGTATGCATTTTGACCATTTTGCCCTTGTGCCAATCCAAACCTAAATTGATGTATCAGTTCTGCAAACTTGAGTCATGGAGGATCTTGTGAGAAAATTATTGATAAATAAGAGGGTAAATTTTGGGGTACACCAGCTTCCCTTGTTCAATCTTCTTAAACCTGAAGAGTTATATTGGTGAGCCTGCCATTCGTGACTTAAAGGTGGAAAATGATTGAACACTAAAGTACCAAGAAATTTTCACTCGATGATGTGGTGGTTGATTGTGTAAGGAATGGGCTTAAAGATTCCATTTGGAGAAGCGATGGAAATTTGTTGGAGATGGGCTTATAGATTCCATCCAGAGTGACTAGGGAAGGTATCAGGATAAATCTCTTAGTTGATTTATACTTAAATAATAGATGTCTTTTGCCTGTTTTTAACCTGGAAGAACTAAACCTAACCAGAAGAGGTCTTCGTTTTCCTGTTGTTAATCTGGAAGAACTAAATCTAACCAGAAGAGGTCTTCATTTGCCTGTTGTTAATCTGGAAGAACTTAATCTAACCAGAAGAGGTCTTCATTTGCCTGTTGTTAATTTGGAAGAACTAAATCTAACCAGAAGAGGTCTTCATTTGCCTGTTATTAACTGGAAGAAATAAATCTAACCAGAAGAGGTCCTCATTTTCCTGTTATTAACTGGAAGAAATAAATCTAACCAGAAGAGGTCTTTGGTGATCGCCTATTATTAACTGGAAGAAATAAATCTAACCAGAAGAGGTCTTTGATTCGTCTGTTATTAACTGGAAGAAATAAATCTAACGAGAAGAGGTCTTTGTTCGCCTGTTATTAACTGGAAGAAATAAATCTAACCAGAATAGGTCTTTGATTTTCCTGTTATTAACTGGAAGAAATAAATCTAACCAGAAGAGGTCTTTGATTCTCCTGTTATTAATTGGAAGAAATAAATCTAACCAGAAGAGGTCTTTGATTCGCCTGTTATTAACTGGAAGAAATAAATCTAACCAGAAGAGGTCTTTGATTCGCCTGTTATTATCTGGAAGAAATAAATCTAACTAGAAGAGGTCTTTGATTCGCCTGTTATTATCTGGAAGAAATAAATCTAACCAGAAGAGGTCTTCATTTTCCCGTTATTAACTAGAAGAAATAAATCTAACCATAAGAGGTCTTCATTTGCCTGTTATTAACTGGAAGAAATAAATCTAACCAGAAGAGGTCTTTGATTCGCCTGTTATTAACTGGAAGAAATAAATCTAACCAGAAGAGGTCTTTGTTCGCCTGTTATTAACTAGAAGAAATAAATCTAACCAGAAGAGGTCTTTGATTGATTTTTCCTGCAAGGAAGAAGGTTAGTTGCATGCAAAAGTATGCATGGCGTGATGATGTTCTCAAAATAAATAAGATTATGTTGTATGCGTATGTTGTATGAATATGAAATGTTATTTAAGTGTATATTTATCCGGGAAAATAAATCCTTGACAAACACTGGGAAGCCTTGGGAAACGAAATCCCGGACCGCTGCCGTGGATGAAGAGTATGCTCCTCTTCAGACCTTGTTTTAGGATGTTTCTGCTGGGAATTCCTTTTCTGTTGTTTGAGGAGATACTCCGTTGGGGAATATTGGCTTATTTAAGAGGACTCTGTGGAGAGTGTTGATCTCTGTTTTAGGGAAAGATTTCAAGAGTTCTAGTCGTCTGCTGCTCTAGTGGGGAGTTATCTCTTGATTGGAGAGAATGGAAGTTAACAACTTGTTGGGGGATAATGAAGTCGAATGTTATTTGGTCGTATTCCAAGCTTCGCAATGACTTACTGGGGAAGATTAAATTCACTGATGTCTGGTCGAATTCCATGCTTTGCAGGAAATTACTTGAAGTTAAACTGTCATCTGGTCGATTTCCAGGCTTCGCAGCAACTTACTTGAAAGGATGAAGTTGAACTGATATCTGGTCGGATTCCAGGCTTTATAGTAACTTGCTTGAAAGGATGAAGTTGAACTGATATCTGGTCGGGTCCAGGCTTTGTAGTAACTTTCTGGGGATTAACCGCTATCTGAAAATGTATTAGAAAGAGCCTGTGTAGGGCTGTTCCAGGATTAGTTTGTGTTAGTCTGCATCCAGATAAGAGAAGGAACCTGGGTAGGGTTGCTTCGTGATGAGTCTGTGTAAAACTGCATTTGGAAAGGAGAAGGAACCTAGGTAGGGTTTGTAACGCCCGTAATTTAATTAATTGTTTAATTAAATTATTTTTGGAATATTTCTAAATATGTGTTATAATATAATTGGATTTATTTTATTAAGTGGAGAAATAATATTAGAGATATAATATTATGTGGTGAAATAATATTAAAAGTGTAATATTATTAAATGTGGGCTTATTTTGAGAGAGTAGAAGTAATAAGGGGGTGTGTTGGTTTTAAGCCCAATAAGAAATAATAGAATAATAGGATTATTTCATTATTTGTTAGAAGGAATAGAAGTAAGAAGCAGTAGAAAGAAATAAGGGTTTGGAAGAGAACGTGCAAGCTGCTAGAGAAAGTGGAAAACGGCAAGAACGAGATTTAACCCGGAAATTATAGAGCGACCTTCAATCCAAGGTAAGGGTGGGGTTCTGACTCTATAATTGGGTTTATGATGATTGATATGTGGGGTTAGAGGTGATTGTTGTTTTGTTCCTGAATTAAAAATATATGATTGTTGTGTAATGAGAATCGATGAATTTTTGGATGAATAATGGTGTCTGGATGTTGTTTAATTGTTGTAGAATTATAAGGTAATTTATGGGTGATAAATTGTCACGATTAGATTAGGTTTAAGGCTTTGTGTATGAATCTATATTGATAACAGGGAAGAAGAAACATAGAAATATTGCAGTACAAAAAACGCTGAATTTAGCAATTGATGATAAGCGCTACTGTATTAGAACTAATGAATTAATTTGGAGAATAGAAATTGGGTAATATTGTTCTTGGTTAGATTGATAGCAGGCAAGGAATTAGAACAATAGGACGAATAGAAAATAACAGTTCTGATGCTAGACGTAGGTTGTTAGAAGTTGTGTGAAAGTACTAGAAAATAGAAGTTCTGACGTTAAGAGTTGTATGGGTTAGATAGAAGCTATGCTGTCAGAGGATGTGATGATCAGAAGATGTGGTTGGTCAGAAGATGAGATGATTAGAAGTTGTATCTGGTCAGAAGATATCATGATTCAGAAGTTGTAGCAGGTCAGAGGTTGAGTGGTCAGAAGATGTCATGATCAGAGGTTGAGTGGTCAGAAGATGTGGCTGGTCAGAAGCTGCACTAGCCAGAAGATATGGCTGATCAAAAGATGTAACTAGGCAGGAGTTGCATTAGTTAGAATTTGTACTAGTCAGAAGATGGGGTTAGTCAGAAACATTGACGGTTAGAGGTTGCATCTGGTCAGAGGTTGAGTCAGCCAGTGTGATCGGTGGGAATAGAACTGACTGTTTTTGAATGCTGGTTCGCGTTTTACGTTTGTTTTCGCAAAATGTCGCGGTAAGCAAGAGTCGCCACCGTCTTTTATTTTATCCAACAAGGAAAGGACAAAAGCACAGAAAAATTCCTTTTTCGAGATGTTTCTCGGGTTCGGGAGGTAGATTATAGAAAGGGAAGGTGTTAGCACCCTTTCTATCCGTGGTTATCCACGGGCTCTTAGGTACTTGCTCATTGTGTTTTCAAAATTTGCTTTTCTTTGTGTTTTGTGGGTTTGAAAAGAGTTTTTGTTTGAAAGGAGTGTAAGTGCGAAAAGTTTTGTTTTTTAAAAGGAGCAAGTACTTAAGGACCATCTACCTACTCAAAAAGGGAATTAAACTGTGCTAATGTCCTTTAGACAATGCTATCCCACTATTGAGGAGTAGGTAGCACCGTCGTTGGAGTTTTCAGGTCAATTCGATTAAGGGACATGTGGGCACTAAAGCAATGTTAGGACGCCTTAGCGGTAACCCTAATGTCTTAGATCATCTTTTCCGAGGCAACCGTTTCGAGGTAACTTATGATCTTTGGACAAGAGGGCGACCTCTAAAACTTCCTATACTCAATGACCACGTTCGAAGGCAACCAAGTGAGGTGTACCCTAAGAGTGGCATGTGCAAGTGTGTTATTTCGGTTAATTATCTTTGTACATGTCATGGGTTATCTATGTTGATTTTAAGTTCATACATTGAATCTTGTCATGCATTCTCTATTATCAAACATCTAACATTGTATAGTTGCGGAAATTAAATTTGCGGAAATTAAATCTAAACTATTACAAGGCGTCGGGTATTTACATCGCCAAAAACAAACCCTTTAATTTAAATCGCGAAAAGTAAAATAAAGCAATAAATAATTAAAGTCCTAATTAAAAGCTATTACATACTGGAAGCAATTACAATATTGGATAAAAATGATACGCGTGCGAGAAATTAAAACGATGCATTTTTTAGGGTTTTGACCCTTTTTATTAAAGAAAAGATTTTTGCTTATTTTTTGAATTTATGGAAATAAACTAAATTAACAATTTAATTAAATTAAATAATGAAAATATTTTTGGGTTTTTGAATATTTAAGGAAATAAAAATAAAATGGTTGAAATTGTTAAAACCTAATATTCTAAATTAATTTTAATTTATTGCAAAAAATGTTAAAATTATACCTAATTAAAACTAAGTCAATTAAATTATTATTTATTTACAAAAAATAAAAAGTGATGAATTTAATAAAAATAATATTTTTTTTGTTTTCTGATTTTATGAGGGAAATTAATTATTTGGTTAATAAAAATAAATAATAAACAAACAAATAAATATAAAAGAAAGAAAAAGAAAATAATACTCAAGGGGGTTTAGGCCTAGAGAGGGAGTGACAATCAGCAATCCAGAGGCCCACTTATGCCAGCCTTGTTTGACTTTTTGGAATCCCACGCGCGCCTGTTGACTTGAATGTATGGTGTACCTCCAATCTGGGCCTTTAGATTTGGCCTGGGGGCCATCTGGCGTTTGGATCTTTGAGGAGCATGATAGTCCATGTGCTTGAAGTTGTACTGGAACAGCTGTGGAAAAATATTACAAAGCAAATTGGTGGACCTGGGATTCGAACCCAGGTCCCATTGGATCATGCATTAACACCTCTGCCAGCTGAGCTATTTGTTCTTTTTGTTAATGAAATAAACAATGAATATTATATGTAAAACAAACAATTATGCCTGAATTAAAAAAATAAAAAGCGCTTAATTTTGAATTGGCCAATGAAGACGAGCCACGTCTTCGTCTTCTTTAATAAAACCTGTATTTTTTCCTGCGGATTTGGATCCGTAGCAAAATCCATGGATCGATCCTAAAATAATCTCTAGGCAATGGAAACGAATTTTGGGATCACCATCTTACTCGTCTCTTCCCCCTGGGTTCATTTATACCCATGGTTGGTCTTGATTTTTCTTGTAAAACGAATGCCCAAATACAAGTCTCAAAAACCCTAGGTTCGGGTATGGCGATATAGCTCATGAAAACAAGATTAAATGATACAGAAAGTTCAGAAATTGAATGGCAAGCATGATTATACAAAAAAATTGGAAAAAAGATGCAAGAACATAGATTCACGATTTCATGTTCAGAGCTATGTTCAGGACGACTTACAGGGCGTTTCAGGCGATGAGGGGGCTTGGTTCTGATTGCTATAGCTTCAGTGGATTGCAAACAAGAACACCACGTTGAGATTTTGGATTGAATTGACCTCTAAGTATAATTTCAGTTTCAAGATTTTCAAGCTTTTTTTTCAAGTTTTGTTTGGCCGTTTTTGCAACTTTTTGGTCGTGTTCTTGTGTGCTACTCACTTGTGTATGTAACAAGGGTTGTATTAGGTTAATAATTTGGGCTTGAATCCATGAGCATTGAAGATTTGAGATTTAATTTGATCACCATTAACAAAGCTTCCAAAATTGTGCCAAATCAAATATTTTGTTCATAATATGGCATGGTGCGAATTTGATTGTGTCCATCATGATCATTGAAAGCTGCATCAATAAAAAAGATCTTATTCCATCAATTTTTGGATTTTATTTGGATTAATTTTGATTTAAAATGAATTAATTCAATAAAATCAAAATCAAAATAAAATGAAAAAAAAATAATGAATGGACATGAAATTAAAGATAGGACACGTGTGTGGTGTGACAAGATCAAATCAAGTGGAAAAAAGTGGGCCCTTTCGTCAAAATTTGAAGTTTTGAGGATAGTTGACTTTTGGCAATTTTGGAAAAATTCCCAACTTCAACAATGCATAATTTATTCAATTTTTAACTTTTGGAGGTGTTCTTTGACTTTTTAGAAACCATGAGATGTCCTCTAACCAACCCTTTTGGTTTCATCTCATTTTGATATTCCATGCTCAAGTTATAAGCTTTGGCAAAAAAGGTGTTTTTGTTGACTTTCAAAAGTGACCTATAATGTCCAAATTTGTAACTTTTTGTGAGTGCATTTCTTGATCTTGGGGTGTGAAGATGGATTGTAGGAAATTGCATCTTCTTCAAAATGATCTTTGGATGGGTCATTTCTCATAAAGTATGAGAAAGTTATGCTTGGTCAAAGTTGAGTTGACTTTTCCTGCAAAACCCTAATTTAGCAACTTTTGAATCTTGATGAATCTTGAGCAATCCTTGATGAATCATGATCAACCCTTGATCAAATGATGAATTATCCTTCAAAATGATAATGTTGACAAAAAAATCTTGAGGTTTGACTATTTGCAGGCCACAATTGACTTTTGCCCTAACACAGTCGATATTTGGGCCTCTTGAGCAAATGACTGACCAAACTTTCTCTGCAAGGCTTGAAATTTTACATGGATGAACTTGAGAGCATATTAGGACATTGGGGAGAAATTGAGGCCATTTGGATGCAAGGATCTTGATGCAACACAAAACCCTAATTTGAGGTTGACTGCCTTAGGAGGTGATTTGACTGTCCAACTCTTGAGCTAGCTTGAGTCACTTGGAGATTATTCTTGACATATCTTGAGAAATATGGGAGGGAAAATTTTGGGGTACAACATTTTCCGCTGTTCAATTTTATTAAACCTGAGGATATAGATTGGCTTTCAAGCCTTTCGTGATCCGAAGGTGGAAGATAATTGAACACTAGAGTGCCCAGAAATTTGCACTAGCATGGTGTAGTATCAGCATTGTGATGTCGGGAATGGGCTTACAGATGCCATTTGGAGATTGTTGATAGGAGGATGGAATTACAGATGCCATATGCAGGAGTGTCGATCGCATAAGAGATTCCTTAGCGAGAACTTGCATACCCGTTGTTGTAGAAGATTCCGCAGGGGAAGCCTAACTTCTGTTGAGATTTAGGAACTTGTTTGTACTTCAACTGAGATAATGCCTCGGCTGAGTCTTAAGAACCTGTCCATAATTCAACTGGGGGGGAACATCTTCATCAAGATCTAGGAACTATCTAGTCTTCAACGTAGTATACCGTTGAGATTGTAGAACTCGTCCACACTTTGACGGAGGAAAACATCAAGATCTAGGAACTGACTAGTGCTCAACGTAGTATACCGTTGAGGTTATAACACTCGTCCACACTATGACATAGGGAAACATCTTCATCAAGATCTAGGAACTGTCTGGTCTTCAACGTAGTATACCGTTGAAATTAGAGAACTCGTCCACACTATGACGGAGGAAAACATCAAGATCTAGGAACTGACTAGTGCTCAACGTAGTATACCGTTGAGGTTATAGCACTCGTCCACACTATGACGTAGGGAAACATCTTCATCAAGATCTAGGAACTGTCTGGTCTTCAACGTAGTATACCGTTGAAATTAGAGAACTCGTCCACACTATGACGGAGGAAAACATCAAGATCTAGGAACTGACTAGTGCTCAACGTAGTATACCGTTGAGGTTATAGTACTCGTCCACACTATGACGTAGGGAAACATCTTCATCAAGATCTGGGAACTGTCTGGTCTTCAACGTAGTATACCATTGAAATTAGAGAACTCGTCCACACTATGACGGAGGAAAACATCAAGATCTAGGAAATGACTAGTGTTCAACGTAGTATACCGTTGAGGTTATAGCACTCGTCCACACTATGACATAGGAAACATCTTCATCAAGATCTAGGAACTGTATGGTCTTCAACGTAGTATACCATTGAAATTAGAGAACTTGTCCACACTATGACGGAGGAAAACATCAAGATCTAGGAACTAACTAGTGCTCAACGTAGTATACCGTTGAGGTTATAGCACTCGTCCACACTTTGACGTAGGGAAACATCTTCATCAAGATCTAGGAACTGTCTGGTCTTCAACGTAGTATACCGTTGAAATTAGAGAACTTGTCCACACTATGACGGAGGAAAACATCAAGATCTAGGAACTGACTAGTGCTCAACATCGTATACCGTTGAAATTATAGCACTCGTCCATACTATGACGTAGGGAAACATCTTCATCAAGATCTAGGAACTGTCTGGTCTTCAACGTAGTATACCGTTGAGATTGCAGAACTCGTCCACACTTTGACGGAGGAAAACATCAAGATCTAGGAACTGACTAGTGCTCGACGTAGTATACTGTTGAGGTTATAGCACTCATCCACACTATGATGTAGGGAAACATCTTCATCAAGATCTAGGAACTGTCTGGTCTTCAACGTAGTATACCGTTGAAATTAGAGAACTTGTTCACACTATGACGAAGGAAAACATCAAGATCTAGGAACTGACTAGTGCTCAACGTAGTATACCGTTGAGGTTATAGCACTCATCCATACTATGACGTAGGGAAACATCTTCATCAAGATCTAGGAACTGTCTGGTCTTCAACATAGTATACCGTTGAGATTGCAGAACTCGTCCACACTTTGACGGAGGAAAACATCAAGATCCAGGAACTGACTAGTGCTCAACTTAGTATACCGTTGGGGTTATAACACTCGTCCACACTATGACATAGGGAAACATATTCATCAAGATCTAGGAACTGTCTGGTCTTCAACGTAGTATACCGTTGAAATTAGAGAACTAGTCCACACTATGACGGAGGAAAACATCAAGATCTAGGAACTGACTAGTGCTCAACGTAGTATACCGTTGAGGTTATAGCACTCGTCCACACTATGACATAGGGGAACATCTTCATCAAGATCTAGAAACTGTCTGGTCTTCAACGTAGTATACCGTTGAAAGTAGAGAACTTGTCCACACTATGACGGAGGAAAACATCAAGATCTAGGAACTGACTAGTGCTCAACGTAGTATACCGTTGAGGTTATAGCACTCGTCCATACTATGACGTAGGGAAACATCTTCATCAAGATCTAGGAACTGTCTGGTCTTCAACGTAGTATACCGTTGAGATTGCAGAACTCGTCCACACTTTGACAGAGGAAAACATCAAGATCTAGGAACTGACTAGTGCTCAACATAGTATACCGTTGAGGTTATAGCACTCGTCCACACTATGACATAAGGAAACATCTTCATCAAGATCTAGGAACTGTTTGGTCTTCAACGTAGTATACCGTTAAAATTAGAGATCCCCTCCACACTGACGGAGGAAAACATCAAGATCTAGGAATTGACTAGTGCTAAACGTAGTATACCGTTGAGGTTATAGCACTCGTCCACACTATGACGTAGGGGAACATCTTCATCAAGATCTAGAAATTGTCTGGTCTTCAATGTAGTATATCGTTGAAATTAGAGAACTCGTCCACACTATGACGGAGGAAAACATCAAGATCTAGGAACTAACTAGTGCTCAACGTATTATACCGTTGAGGTTATAGCACTCGTCCACACTTTGATGTAGGGAAACATCTTCATCAAGATCTAAGAACTGTCTGGTCTTTAACGTAGTATACCGTTGAAATTAGAGAACTCGTCCACACTATGAAGGAGGAAAACATCAAGATCTAGGAACTGACTAGTGCTCAACGTAGTATATCGTTGAGGTTATAGCACTCGTCCATACTATGACGTAGGGAAACATCTCCATCAAGATCTAGGAACTGTCTGGTCTTCAACGTAGTATACAGTTGAGATTGCAGAACTCGTCCACACTTTGACGGAGGAAAACATCAAGATCTAGGAACTGACTAGTGCTTAAAGTAGTATACCATTGAGGTTATAGCACTCGTCCACACTATAATGTAGGGAAACATATTCATCAAGATCTATGAACTGTCTGGTCTTCAATGTAGTATACCTTTGAAATTAGAGAACTCGTCCACACTATGATGGAGGAAAACATCAAGATCTATGAACTGACTAGTGCTCAACGTAGTATACCATTGAGGTTATAGCACTCGTCCACACTATGACGTAGGGGAACATCTTCATCAAGATCTTGGAATTGTCTGGTCTTAAACGTAGTATACCGTTGAAATTAGAGAACTTGTCCACACTATGACGGAGGAAAACATCAAGATCTAGGAACTGACTAGTGCTCAACGTAGTATACCGTTGAGGTTATAGCACTCGTCCACACTTTGACGTAGGGAAACATCTTCATCAAGATCTAGGAACTGTCTGGTCTTCAACGTAGTATACCGTTGAAATTAGAGAACTTGTCCACACTATGACGGAGGAAAACATCAAGATCTAGGAACTGACTAGTGCTCAACATCGTATACCGTTGAAGTTATAGCACTCGTCCATACTATGACGTAGGGAAACATCTTCATCAAGATCTAGGAACTGTCTGGTCTTCAACGTAGTATACCGTTGAGATTGCAGAACTCGTCTACACTTTGACGGAGGAAAACATCAAGATCTAGGAACTGACTAGTGCTCGACGTAGTATACTGTTGAGGTTATAGCACTCATCCATACTATGATGTAGGGAAACATCTTCATCAAGATCTAGGAACTGTCTGGTCTTCAACGTAGTATACCGTTGAAATTAGAGAACTTGTTCACACTATGACGAAGGAAAACATCAAGATCTAGGAACTGACTAGTGCTCAACGTAGTATACCGTTGAGGTTATAGCACTCATCCATACTATGACGTAGGGAAACATCTTCATCAAGATCTAGGAACTGTCTGGTCTTCAACATAGTATACCGTTGAGATTGCAGAACTCGTCCACACTTTGACGGAGGAAAACATCAAGATCCAGGAACTGACTAGTGCTCAACTTAGTATACCGTTGAGGTTATAGCACTCGTCCACACTATGACATAGGGAAACATATTCATCAAGATCTAGGAACTGTCTGGTCTTCAACGTAGTATACCGTTGAAATTAGAGAACTAGTCCACACTATGACGGAGGAAAACATCAAGATCTAGGAACTGACTAGTGCTCAACGTAGTATACCGTTGAGGTTATAGCACTCGTCCACACTATGACGTAGGGGAACATCTTCATCAAGATCTAGAAACTGTCTGGTCTTCAACGTAGTATACCGTTGAAAGTAGAGAACTTGTCCACACTATGACGGAGGAAAACATCAAGATCTAGGAACTGACTAGTGCTCAACGTAGTATACCGTTGAGGTTATAGCACTCGTCCATACTATGACGTAGGGAAACATCTTCATCAAGATCTAGGAACTGTCTGGTCTTCAACGTAGTATACCGTTGAGATTGCAGAACTCGTCCACACTTTGACAGAGGAAAACATCAAGATCTAGGAACTGACTAGTGCTCAACGTAGTATACCGTTGAGGTTATAGCACTCGTCCACACTATGACATAAGGAAACATCTTCATCAAGATCTAGGAACTGTTTGGTCTTCAACGTAGTATACCGTTAAAATTAGAGATCCCCTCCACACTGACGGAGGAAAACATCAAGATCTAGGAATTGACTAGTGCTAAACGTAGTATACCGTTGAGGTTATAGCACTCGTCCACACTATGACGTAGGGGAACATCTTCATCAAGATCTAGAAATTGTCTGGTCTTCAATGTAGTATATCGTTGAAATTAGAGAACTCGTCCACACTATGACGGAGGAAAACATCAAGATCTAGGAACTAACTAGTGCTCAACGTATTATACCGTTGAGGTTATAGCACTCGTCCACACTTTGATGTAGGGAAACATCTTCATCAAGATCTAAGAACTGTCTGGTCTTTAACGTAGTATACCGTTGAAATTAGAGAACTCGTCCACACTATGACGGAGGAAAACATCAAGATCTAGGAACTGACTAGTGCTCAACGTAGTATACCGTTGAGGTTATAGCACTCGTCCACACTATGACGTAGGGAAACATCTTCATCAAGATCTAGGAACTGTCTGGTCTTCAACGTAGTATACCGTTGAAATTAGAGAACTCGTCCACACTATGACGGAGGAAAACATCAAGATCTAGGAACTGACTAGTGCTCAACGTAGTATACCGTTGAGGTTATAGTACTCGTCCACACTATGACGTAGGGAAACATCTTCATCAAGATCTGGGAACTGTCTGGTCTTCAACGTAGTATACCATTGAAATTAGAGAACTCGTCCACACTATGACGGAGGAAAACATCAAGATCTAGGAAATGACTAGTGTTCAACGTAGTATACCGTTGAGGTTATAGCACTCGTCCACACTATGACATAGGAAACATCTTCATCAAGATCTAGGAACTGTATGGTCTTCAACGTAGTATACCATTGAAATTAGAGAACTTGTCCACACTATGACGGAGGAAAACATCAAGATCTAGGAACTAACTAGTGCTCAACGTAGTATACCGTTGAGGTTATAGCACTCGTCCACACTTTGACGTAGGGAAACATCTTCATCAAGATCTAGGAACTGTCTGGTCTTCAACGTAGTATACCGTTGAAATTAGAGAACTTGTCCACACTATGACGGAGGAAAACATCAAGATCTAGGAACTGACTAGTGCTCAACATCGTATACCGTTGAAATTATAGCACTCGTCCATACTATGACGTAGGGAAACATCTTCATCAAGATCTAGGAACTGTCTGGTCTTCAACGTAGTATACCGTTGAGATTGCAGAACTCGTCCACACTTTGACGGAGGAAAACATCAAGATCTAGGAACTGACTAGTGCTCGACGTAGTATACTGTTGAGGTTATAGCACTCATCCACACTATGATGTAGGGAAACATCTTCATCAAGATCTAGGAACTGTCTGGTCTTCAACGTAGTATACCGTTGAAATTAGAGAACTTGTTCACACTATGACGAAGGAAAACATCAAGATCTAGGAACTGACTAGTGCTCAACGTAGTATACCGTTGAGGTTATAGCACTCATCCATACTATGACGTAGGGAAACATCTTCATCAAGATCTAGGAACTGTCTGGTCTTCAACATAGTATACCGTTGAGATTGCAGAACTCGTCCACACTTTGACGGAGGAAAACATCAAGATCCAGGAACTGACTAGTGCTCAACTTAGTATACCGTTGGGGTTATAACACTCGTCCACACTATGACATAGGGAAACATATTCATCAAGATCTAGGAACTGTCTGGTCTTCAACGTAGTATACCGTTGAAATTAGAGAACTAGTCCACACTATGACGGAGGAAAACATCAAGATCTAGGAACTGACTAGTGCTCAACGTAGTATACCGTTGAGGTTATAGCACTCGTCCACACTATGACATAGGGGAACATCTTCATCAAGATCTAGAAACTGTCTGGTCTTCAACGTAGTATACCGTTGAAAGTAGAGAACTTGTCCACACTATGACGGAGGAAAACATCAAGATCTAGGAACTGACTAGTGCTCAACGTAGTATACCGTTGAGGTTATAGCACTCGTCCATACTATGACGTAGGGAAACATCTTCATCAAGATCTAGGAACTGTCTGGTCTTCAACGTAGTATACCGTTGAGATTGCAGAACTCGTCCACACTTTGACAGAGGAAAACATCAAGATCTAGGAACTGACTAGTGCTCAACGTAGTATACCGTTGAGGTTATAGCACTCGTCCACACTATGACATAAGGAAACATCTTCATCAAGATCTAGGAACTGTTTGGTCTTCAACATAGTATACCGTTAAAATTAGAGATCCCCTCCACACTGACGGAGGAAAACATCAAGATCTAGGAACTGACTAGTGCTAAACGTAGTATACCGTTGAGGTTATAGCACTCGTCCACACTATGACGTAGGGGAACATCTTCATCAAGATCTAGAAATTGTCTGGTCTTCAATGTAGTATATCGTTGAAATTAGAGAACTCGTCCACACTATGACGGAGGAAAACATCAAGATCTAGGAACTAACTAGTGCTCAACGTATTATACCGTTGAGGTTATAGCACTCGTCCACACTTTGATGTAGGGAAACATCTTCATCAAGATCTAAGAACTGTCTGGTCTTTAACGTAGTATACCGTTGAAATTAGAGAACTCGTCCACACTATGAAGGAGGAAAACATCAAGATCTAGGAACTGACTAGTGCTCAACGTAGTATATCGTTGAGGTTATAGCACTCGTCCATACTATGACGTAGGGAAACATCTCCATCAAGATCTAGGAACTGTCTGGTCTTCAACGTAGTATACAGTTGAGATTGCAGAACTCGTCCACACTTTGACGGAGGAAAACATCAAGATCTAGGAACTGACTAGTGCTTAACGTAGTATACCGTTGAGGTTATAACACTCGTCCACACTATAATGTAGGGAAACATATTCATCAAGATCTATGAACTGTCTGGTCTTCAATGTAGTATACCTTTGAAATTAGAGAACTCGTCCACACTATGACGGAGGAAAACATCAAGATCTATGAACTGACTAGTGCTCAACGTAGTATACCATTGAGGTTATAGCACTCGTCCACACTATGACGTAGGGGAACATCTTCATCAAGATCTTGGAATTGTCTGGTCTTAAACGTAGTATACCGTTGAAATTAGAGAACTTGTCCACACTATGACGGAGGAAAACATCAAGATCTAGGAACTGACTAGTGCTCAACGTAGTATACCGTTGAGGTTATAGCACTCGTCCACACTTTGACGTAGGGAAACATCTTCATCAAGATCTAGGAACTGTCTGGTCTTCAACGTAGTATACCGTTGAAATTAGAGAACTTGTCCACACTATGACGGAGGAAAACATCAAGATCTAGGAACTGACTAGTGCTCAACATCGTATACCGTTGAAGTTATAGCACTCGTCCATACTATGACGTAGGGAAACATCTTCATCAAGATCTAGGAACTGTCTGGTCTTCAACGTAGTATACCGTTGAGATTGCAGAACTCGTCTACACTTTGACGGAGGAAAACATCAAGATCTAGGAACTGACTAGTGCTCGACGTAGTATACTGTTGAGGTTATAGCACTCATCCATACTATGATGTAGGGAAACATCTTCATCAAGATCTAGGAACTGTCTGGTCTTCAACGTAGTATACCGTTGAAATTAGAGAACTTGTTCACACTATGACGAAGGAAAACATCAAGATCTAGGAACTGACTAGTGCTCAACGTAGTATACCGTTGAGGTTATAGCACTCATCCATACTATGACGTAGGGAAACATCTTCATCAAGATCTAGGAACTGTCTGGTCTTCAACATAGTATACCGTTGAGATTGCAGAACTCGTCCACACTTTGACGGAGGAAAACATCAAGATCCAGGAACTGACTAGTGCTCAACTTAGTATACCGTTGAGGTTATAGCACTCGTCCACACTATGACATAGGGAAACATATTCATCAAGATCTAGGAACTGTCTGGTCTTCAACGTAGTATACCGTTGAAATTAGAGAACTAGTCCACACTATGACGGAGGAAAACATCAAGATCTAGGAACTGACTAGTGCTCAACGTAGTATACCGTTGAGGTTATAGCACTCGTCCACACTATGACGTAGGGGAACATCTTCATCAAGATCTAGAAACTGTCTGGTCTTCAACGTAGTATACCGTTGAAAGTAGAGAACTTGTCCACACTATGACGGAGGAAAACATCAAGATCTAGGAACTGACTAGTGCTCAACGTAGTATACCGTTGAGGTTATAGCACTCGTCCATACTATGACGTAGGGAAACATCTTCATCAAGATCTAGGAACTGTCTGGTCTTCAACGTAGTATACCGTTGAGATTGCAGAACTCGTCCACACTTTGACAGAGGAAAACATCAAGATCTAGGAACTGACTAGTGCTCAACGTAGTATACCGTTGAGGTTATAGCACTCGTCCACACTATGACATAAGGAAACATCTTCATCAAGATCTAGGAACTGTTTGGTCTTCAACGTAGTATACCGTTAAAATTAGAGATCCCCTCCACACTGACGGAGGAAAATATCAAGATCTAGGAACTGACTAGTGCTAAACGTAGTATACCGTTGAGGTTATAGCACTCGTCGACACTATGACGTAGGGGAACATCTTCATCAAGATCTAGAAATTGTCTGGTCTTCAATGTAGTATATCGTTGAAATTAGAGAACTCGTCCACACTATGACGGAGGAAAACATCAAGATCTAGGAACTAACTAGTGCTCAACGTATTATACCGTTGAGGTTATAGCACTCGTCCACACTTTGATGTAGGGAAACATCTTCATCAAGATCTAAGAACTGTCTGGTCTTTAACGTAGTATACCGTTGAAATTAGAGAACTCGTCCACACTATGAAGGAGGAAAACATCAAGATCTAGGAACTGACTAGTACTCAACGTAGTATATCGTTGAGGTTATAGCACTCGTCCATACTATGACGTAGGGAAACATCTCCATCAAGATCTAGGAACTGTCTGGTCTTCAACGTAGTATACAGTTGAGATTGCAGAACTCGTCCACACTTTGACGGAGGAAAACATCAAGATTTAGGAACTGACTAGTGCTTAACGTAGTATACCGTTGAGGTTATAGCACTCGTCCACACTATAATGTAGGGAAACATATTCATCAAGATCTATGAACTGTCTGGTCTTCAATGTAGTATACCTTTGAAATTAGAGAACTCGTCCACACTATGACGGAGGAAAACATCAAGATCTATGAACTGACTAGTGCTCAACGTAGTATACCATTGAGGTTATAGCACTCGTCCACACTATGACGTAGGGGAACATCTTCATCAAGATCTTGGAATTGTCTGGTCTTAAACGTAGTATACCGTTGAAATTAGAGAACTTGTCCACACTATGACGGAGGAAAACATCAAAATCTAGGAACTGACTAGTGCTCAACGTAGTATACCGTTGAGGTTATAGCACTCGTCCATACTATGACGTAGGGAAACATCTCCATCAAGATCTAGGAACTGTCTGGTCTTCAACGTAGTATACCGTTGAGATTGCAGAACTCGTCCACACTTTGATGGAGGAAAACATCAAGATCTAGGAACTGACTAGTGCTCAACGTAGTATACCATTGAGGTTATAGCACTCGTCCACACTATGACGTAGGGAAACATCTTCATCAAGATCTAGGAACTGTCTGGTCTTCAACGTAGTATACCGTTGAAATTAGAGAACTCGTCCACCCTATGACGGAGGAAAACATCAAGATCTAGGAACTGACTAGTGCTCAACGTAGTATACCGTTGAGGTTATAGCACTCCTCCACACTGTGACATAGGGGGACATCTTCATTAAGATCTAAGAATTGTCTGGTCTTTAACGTAGTATACCGTTGAAATTAGAGAACTCGTCCACACTATGAAGGAGGAAAACATCAAGATCTATGAACTGACTAGTGCTCAACGTAGTATACCGTTGAGGTTATAGCACTCGTCCATACTATGACGTAGGGAAACATCTCCATCAAGATCTAGGATCTGTCTGGTCTTCAACGTAGTATACCGTTGAGATTGCAGAACTCGTCCACACTTTGACGAAGGAAAACATCAAGATCTAGGAACTGACTAGTGCTCAACGTAGTATACCGTTGAGGTTATAGCACTCGTCAACACTATGACGTAGGGAAACATATTCATCAAGATCTAGGAACTGTCTGGTCTTCAACATAGTATACCGTTGAAATTAGAGAACTCGTCCACACTATGACGGAGGAAAACATCAAGATCTAGGAACTGACTAGTGCTCAACGTAGTATACCGTTGAGTTTATAGCACTCGTCCACACAATGATGTAGCGGAACATCTTCATCAAGATCTTGGAACTGTCTGGTCTTCAACATAGTATACCGTTGAAATTAGAGAACTTGTCCACACTATGACGGAGGAAAACATCAAAATCTAGGAACTGACTAGTGCTCAATGTAGTATACCGTTGAGGTTATAGCACTCGTCCATACTATGACGTAGGGAAACATCTTCATCAAGATCTAGTAAATGTATGGTCTTCAACGTAGTATACCGTTGAGATTGCAGAACTCGTCCACACTTTGACGGAGGAAAACATCAAGATCTAGGAACTGACTAGTGCTCAACGTAGTATACCATTGAGGTTATAGCACTCGTCCACACTATGACGTAGGGAAACATCTTCATCAAGATCTAGGAATTGTCTGGTCTTCAACGTAGTATACCGTTGAAATTAGAGAACTCGTCCACACTATCACAGAGGAAAACATCAAGATCTAGGAATTGACTAGTGCTCAATGTAGTATACCGTTTAGGTTATAGAACTCGTCCACACTATGACGTAGGGGAACATCTTCATCAAGATCTAGGAACTGTCTGGTCTTCAATGGAGTGTACCGTTGAAATTAGAGAACTCGTCCACACTATGACGGAGGAAAACATCAAGATCTAGGAACTGACTAGTGCTCAACGTAGTATACCGTTGAGGTTATAGCACTCGTCCACAAATTGATGTAGGGAAATATCTTCATCAAGATCTAGGAACTGTCTGATCTTCAACGTAGTATACCATTGAAATTAGAGAACTCGTCCACACTATGACGGAGGAAAACATCAAGATCTAGGAACTTACTAGTGCCAACGTAGTATACCATTGAAGTTATAGCACTCGTCCACACTATGACGTAGGGAAACATCTTCATCAAGATCAAGGAACTGTTTGGTCTTCAACGTAGTATACCGTTGAAATTAGAGAACTCCTCCACACTATGACGGAGGAAAACATCAAGATCTAGGAACTGACTAGTGCTCAACGTAGTATACCGTTGAGGTTATAGCACTCATCCACACTATGACGTAGCGATACATCTTCATCAAGATCTAGGAACTGTCTGGTCTTCAACTTAGTA
Source organism: Vicia faba (assembly GCA_948472305.1). Taxonomy (NCBI): domain Eukaryota; kingdom Viridiplantae; phylum Streptophyta; class Magnoliopsida; order Fabales; family Fabaceae; genus Vicia; species Vicia faba. The sequence goes on from CATIWC010001836.1 coordinate 51,458, forward strand.
TACCGTTGAAATTAGAGAACTCGTCCACACTATGACGGAGGAAAACATTAAGATCTAGGAACTGACTAGTGCTCAACATAGTATACCGTTGAGGTTATAGCACTCGTCTACACTTTGACATAGGGAAACATCTTCATCAAGATCTAGGAACTGTCTGGTCTTCAACGTAGTATACCGTTGAAATTAGAGAACTCCTCCACACTATGACGGAGGAAAACATCAAGATCTAGGAACTGACTAGTGCTCAACGTAGTATACCATTGAGGTTATAGCACTCGTCCACACTATGACGTAGCGAAACATCTTCATCAAGATCTAGGAACTGTCTGGTCTTCAACTTAGTATACCGTTGAAATTTGAGAACTCGTCCATACTATGACGGAGGAAAACATCAAGATCTAGGAACTGACTAGTGCTCAACGTAGTATACCGTTGAGGTTATAGCACTCGTCCACACATTGATGTAGGGAAACATCTTCATCAAGATCTAGGAACTGTATGGTCTTCAACGTAGTATACCGTTGAAATTAGAGAACTCGTCCACTCTATGACGGAGGAAAACATCAAGATCTAGGAACTTACTAGTGCTCAACGTAGTATACCATTGAGGTTATAGCACTAGTCCATACTATGACGTAGGGAAACATCTTCATCAAGATCTAGGAACTGTCTGGTCTTCAACGTAGTATACCGTTGAGATTGCAGAACTCGTCCACAGTTTGATGGAGGAAAACATCAAGATCTAGGAACTGACCAGTGCTCAACGTAGTATACCGTTGAGGTTATAGTACTCGTCCACACTATGACGTAGGGAAACGTCTTCATCAAGATCTAGGAACTGTCTAGTCTTCAACGTAGTATACCATTGAAATTAGAGAACTCGTCCACACTATGACGGAGGAAAACATCAAGATCTAGGAACTGACTAGTGCTCAACATAGTATACCGTTGAGGTTATAGCACTCGTCCACACTATGACGTAGGGAAACATCTTCATCAAGATCTAGGAACTGTATGGTCTTCAACGTAGTATACCGTTGAGATTGCAGAACTCATCCACACTTTGACGGAGGAAAACATCAAGATCTAGGAACTGACTAGTGCTCAACGTAGTATACCGTTGAGTTTATAGCACTCGTCCACACTATGACGTAGGGGAACATCTTCATCAAGATCTAGGAACTGCATGGTCTTCAACATAGTATACCGTTGAGATTGTAGAACTCGTCCACACTTTGACGGAGGAAAACATCAAGATCTAGGAACTGACTAGTGCTCAACTTAGTATACCGTTGAGGTTATAGCACTCGTCCACACTATGACATAGGGAAACATATTCATCAAGATCTAGGAACTGTCTGGTCTTCAACGTAGTATACCGTTGAAATTAGAGAACTCGTCCACACTATGACGGAGGAAAACATCAAGATCTAGGAACTGACTAGTGCTCAACGTAGTATACCGTTGAGTTTATAGCACTCGTCCACACTATGACGTAGGGGAACATCTTTATCAAGATCTAGAAACTGTCTGGTCTTCAACGTAGTATACCGCTGAAAGTAGAGAACTTGTCCACACTATGACTGAGGAAAACATCAAGATCTAGGAACTGACTAGTGCTCAACGTAGTATAGCGTTGAGGTTATATCACTCGTCCACACTATGACGTAGGGAAACATCTTCATCAAGATCTAGGAACTGTCTGGTCTTCAACGTAGTATACCGTTGAGATTGCAGAACTCGTCCACACTTTGACGGAGGAAAACATCAAGATCTAGGAACTGACTAGTGCTCAACATAGTATACCGTTGAGGTTATAGCACTCATCCACACTATGACATGGGGAAACATCTTCATCAAGATCTAGGAACTGTCTGGTCTTCAACTTAGTATACCGTTGAAATTAGAGAACTCGTCCACACTATGACGGAGGAAAACATTAAGATCTAGGAACTGACTAGTGCTCAACGTAGTATACCGTTGAGGTTATAGCATTCGTCTACACTTTGACATAGGGAAACATCTTCATCAAGATCTAGGAACTGTCTGGTCTTCAACGTAGTATACCGTTGAAATTAGAGAACTTGTCCACACTATGACGGAGGAAAACATCAAGATCTAGGAACTAACTAGTGCTCAACATAGTATACCGTTGAGGTTATTGCACTCGTCCATACTATGACGTAGGGAAACATCTTCATCAAGATCTAGGAACTGTCTGGTCTTCAACGTAGTATACCGTTGAGATTGCAGAACTCGTCCACACTTTGACGGAGGAAAACATTAAGATCTAGGAACTGACTAGTGCTCAACGTAGTATACCGTTGAGGTTATAGCACTCGTCCACACTATGACGTAGGGAAACATCTTCATCAAGATCTAGGAACTGTCTGGTCTTCAACGTAGTATACCGTTGAAATTAGAGAACTCGTCCACACTATGACGGAGGAAAACATCAAGATCTAGGAACTGACTAGTGCTCAACGTAGTATACCGTTGAGTTTAGAGCACTCGTCCACACTATGACGTAGGGGAACATCTTCATCAAGATCTAGGAACTGCATGGTCTTCAACGTAGTATACAGTTGAGATTGCAGAACTCGTCCACACTTTGACAGAGGAAAACATCAAGATCTAGGAACTGACTAGTGCTCAACGTAGTATACCATTGAGGTTATAGCACTCGTCCACACTATGACATAGGAAAACATCTTCATCAAGATCTAGGAACTGTCTGGTCTTCAACGTAGTATACCGTTGAAATTAGAGAATTCGTCCACACTATGACGGAGGAAAACATCAAGATCTAGGAACTGACTAGTGCTCAACGTAGTATACTGTTGAGGTTATAACACTCGTCCACACTATGACGTAGGGGAACATCTTCATCAAGATCTAGGAACTGTGTGGTCTTCAACATAGAATACCGTTGAAATTAGAGAACTTGTCCACACTATGATGGAGGAAAACATCAAGATCCAGGAACTGACTAGTGCTCAACATAGTATACCGTTGAGGTTATAGCACTCGTCCATACTATGACGTAGGGAAACATCTTCATCAAGATCTAGGAACTGTCTGCTCTTCAACGTAGTATACCGTTAAGATTGTAGAACTCGTCCACACTTTGACGGAGGAAAACATCAAGATCTAGGAACTGACTAGTGCTCAACATAGTATACCGTTGAGGTTATATCACTCGTCCACACTATGACGTAGGGAAACATCTTCATCAAGATCTAGGAACTGTCTGGTCTTTAACGTAGTATACCATTGAAATTAGAGAACTCGTCCACACTATGACGGAGGAAAATATCAAGATCTAGGAACTGACTAGTGCTCAACATAGTATACCATTGAGGTTATAGAACTCATCCACATTATGACGTAGGGGAACATCTTCATCAAGATCTAGGAACTGTCTGGTCTTCAACAGAGTATACCGTTGAAATTAGAGAACTCGTCCACACTATGACGGAGGAAAACATCAAGATCTAGGAACTGACTAGTGCTCAACGTAGTATACCGTTGAGGTTATAGCACTCGTCCACACTTTGATGTAGGGAAACATCTTCATCAAGATCTAGGAACTGTCTGGTCTTCAACGTAGTATACCGTTGAAATTATAGAACTCGTCCACACTATGACGGAGGAAAACATCAAGATCTAGGAACTGACTAGTGCTCAACATAGTATACCGTTGAGGTTATAGCACTCGTCCATACTATGACATAGGGAAACATATTTATCAAGATATAGGAACTGCATGGTCTTCAACGTAGTATATCGTTTAAATTAGAGAACTCGTCCACACTATGACGGAGAAAAACATCAAGATCTAGGAACTGACTAGTGCTCAACGTAGTATACCATTGAAGTTATAGAACTCGTCCACACTATGACATAGGGGAACATCTTCATCAAGATCTAGGAACTGTCTGGTCTTCAACAGAGTATACCGTTAAAATTAGAAAACTCGTCCACACTATGACGGAGGAAAACATCAAGATCTAGGAACTGACTAGTGCTCAACATAGTATACCGTTGAGGTTATAGCACTCGTCCACACTTTGATGTACGGAAACATCTTCATCAAGATCTAGGAACTGTCTGGTCTTCAACATAGTATACCGTTGAAATTAGTGAAATCGTCCACACTATGACGGAGGAATACATCAAGATCTAGGAACTGACTAGTGCTAAACGTAGTATACCGTTGAGGTTATAGCACTCGTCCACACTATGACGTAGGGGAACATATTCATCAAGATCTAGGAACTGTGTGGTCTTCAACGTAGTATACCGTTGAAATTAGAGAACTTGTCCACACTATGACGGAGGAAAACATCAAGATCTAGGAACTAACTAGTGCTCAACATAGTATACCGTTGAGGTTATTGCACTCGTCCATACTATGACGTAGGGAAACATCTTCATCAAGATCTAGGAACTGTCTGGTCTTCAACGTAGTATACCGTTGAGATTGCAGAACTCGTCCACACTTTGACGGAGGAAAACATCAAGATCTAGGAACTGACTAGTGCTCAACGTAGTATACCGTTGAGGTTATAGCACTCGTCCACACTATGACGTAGGGAAACATCTTCATCAAGATCTAGGAACTGTCTGGTCTTCAACGTAGTATACCGTTGAAATTAGAGAACTCGTCCACACTATGACGGAGGAAAACATCAAGATCTAGGAACTGACTAGTGCTCAACGTAGTATACCGTTGAGTTTATAGCACTCGTCCACACTATGACGTAGGGGAACATCTTTATCAAGATCTAGAAACTGTCTGGTCTTCAACGTAGTATACCGCTGAAAGTAGAGAACTTGTCCACACTATGACTGAGGAAAACATCAAGATCTAGGAACTGACTAGTGCTCAACGTAGTATAGCGTTGAGGTTATATCACTCGTCCACACTATGACATAGGGAAACATCTTCATCAAGATCTAGGAACTGTCTGGTCTTCAACGTAGTATACCGTTGAGATTGCAGAACTCGTCCACACTTTGACGGAGGAAAACATCAAGATCTAGGAACTGACTAGTGCTCAACATAGTATACCGTTGAGGTTATAGCACTCGTCCACACTATGACATGGGGAAACATCTTCATCAAGATCTAGGAACTGTCTGGTCTTCAACTTAGTATACCGTTGAAATTAGAGAACTCGTCCACACTATGACGGAGGAAAACATTAAGATCTAGGAACTGACTAGTGCTCAACGTAGTATACCGTTGAGGTTATAGCATTCGTCTACACTTTGACATAGGGAAACATCTTCATCAAGATCTAGGAACTGTCTGGTCTTCAACGTAGTATACCGTTGAAATTAGAGAACTTGTCCACACTATGACGGAGGAAAACATCAAGATCTAGGAACTAACTAGTGCTCAACATAGTATACTGTTGAGGTTATTGCACTCGTCCATACTATGACGTAGGGAAACATCTTCATCAAGATCTAGGAACTGTCTGGTCTTCAACGTAGTATACCGTTGAGATTGCAGAACTCGTCCACACTTTGACGGAGGAAAACATTAAGATCTAGGAACTGACTAGTGCTCAACGTAGTATACCGTTGAGGTTATAGCACTCGTCCACACTATGACGTAGGGAAACATCTTCATCAAGATCTAGGAACTGTCTGGTCTTCAACGTAGTATACCGTTGAAATTAGAGAACTCGTCCACACTATGACGGAGGAAAACATCAAGATCTAGGAACTGACTAGTGCTCAACGTAGTATACCGTTGAGTTTAGAGCACTCGTCCACACTATGACGTAGGGGAACATCTTCATCAAGATCTAGGAACTGCATGGTCTTCAACGTAGTATACAGTTGAGATTGCAGAACTCGTCCACACTTTGACAGAGGAAAACATCAAGATCTAGGAACTGACTAGTGCTCAACGTAGTATACCATTGAGGTTATAGCACTCGTCCACACTATGACATAGGGAAACATCTTCATCAAGATCTAGGAACTGTCTGGTCTTCAACGTAGTATACCGTTGAAATTAGAGAATTCGTCCACACTATGACGGAGGAAAACATCAAGATCTAGGAACTGACTAGTGCTCAACGTAGTATACCGTTGAGGTTATAGCACTCGTCCACACTATGACGTAGGGGAACATCTTTATCAAGATCTAGGAACTGTGTGGTCTTCAACATAGAATACCGTTGAAATTAGAGAACTTGTCCACACTATGATGGAGGAAAACATCAAGATCCAGGAACTGACTAGTGCTCAACATAGTATACCGTTGAGGTTATAGCACTCGTCCATACTATGACGTAGGGAAACATCTTCATCAAGATCTAGGAACTGTCTGCTCTTCAACGTAGTATACCGTTAAGATTGTAGAACTCGTCCACACTTTGACGGAGGAAAACATCAAGATCTAGGAACTGACTAGTGCTCAACATAGTATACCGTTGATGTTATATCACTCGTCCACACTATGACGTAGGGAAACATCTTCATCAAGATCTAGGAACTGTCTGGTCTTTAACGTAGTATACCATTGAAATTAGAGAACTCGTCCACACTATGACGGAGGAAAATATCAAGATCTAGGAACTGACTAGTGCTCAACATAGTATACCATTGAGGTTATAGAACTCATCCACATTATGACGTAGGGGAACATCTTCATCAAGATCTAGGAACTGTTTGGTCTTCAATAGAGTATACCGTTGAAATTAGAGAACTCGTCCACACTATGACGGAGGAAAACATCAAGATCTAGGAACTGACTAGTGCTCAACGTAGTATACCGTTGAGGTTATAGCACTCGTCCACACTTTGATGTAGGGAAACATCTTCATCAAGATCTAGGAACTGTCTGGTCTTCAACGTAGTATACCGTTGAAATTATAGAACTCGTCCACACTATGACGGAGGAAAACATCAAGATCTAGGAACTGACTAGTGCTCAACATAGTATACCGTTGAGGTTATAGCACTCGTCCATACTATCACATAGGGCAACATATTTATCAAGATCTAGGAACTGCATGGTCTTCAACGTAGTATATCGTTTAAATTAGAGAACTCGTCCACACTATGACGGAGAAAAACATCAAGATCTAGGAACTGACTAGTGCTCAACGTAGTATACCATTGAAGTTATAGAACTCGTCCACACTATGACATAGGGGAACATCTTCATCAAGATCTAGGAACTGTCTGGTCTTCAACGGAGTATACCGTTAAAATTAGAAAACTCGTCCACACTATGACGGAGGAAAACATCAAGATCTAGGAACTGACTAGTGCTCAACATAGTATACCATTGAGGTTATAGCACTCGTCCACACTTTGATGTACGGAAACATCTTCATCAAGATCTAGGAACTGTCTGGTCTTCAACATAGTATACCGTTGAAATTAGTGAAATCGTCCACACTATGACGGAGGAATACATCAAGATCTAGGAACTGACTAGTGCTAAACGTAGTATACCGTTGAGGTTATAGCACTCGTCCACACTATGACGTAGGGGAACATATTCATCAAGATCTAGGAACTGTGTGGTCTTCAACGTAGTATACCGTTGAAATTAGAGAACTTGTCCACACTATGACGGAGGAAAACATCAAGATCTAGGAACTAACTAGTGCTCAACATAGTATACCGTTGAGGTTATTGCACTCGTCCATACTATGACGTAGGGAAACATCTTCATCAAGATCTAGGAACTGTCTGGTCTTCAACGTAGTATACCGTTGAGATTGCAGAACTCGTCCACACTTTGACGGAGGAAAACATCAAGATCTAGGAACTGACTAGTGCTCAACGTAGTATACCGTTGAGGTTATAGCACTCGTCCACACTATGACGTAGGGAAACATCTTCATCAAGATCTAGGAACTGTCTGGTCTTCAACGTAGTATACCGTTGAAATTAGAGAACTCGTCCACACTATGACGGAGGAAAACATCAAGATCTAGGAACTGACTAGTGCTCAACGTAGTATACCGTTGAGTTTAGAGCACTCCTCCACACTATGACGTAGGGGAACATCTTCATCAAGATCTAGGAACTGCATGGTCTTCAACGTAGTATACAGTTGAGATTGCAGAACTCGTCCACACTTTGACAGAGGAAAACATCAAGATCTAGGAATTGACTAGTGCTCAACGTAGTATACCATTGAGGTTATAGCACTCGTCCACACTATGACGTAGGGAAACATCTTCATCAAGATCTAGGAACTGTCTGGTCTTCAACGTAGTATACCGTTGAAATTAGAGAATTCGTCCACACTATGACGGAGGAAAACATCAAGATCTAGGAACTGACTAGTGCTCAACGTAGTATACCGTTGAGGTTATAGAACTCGTCCACACTATGACGTAGGGGAACATCTTCATCAAGATCTAGGAACTGTGTGGTCTTCAACATAGAATACCGTTGAAATTAGAGAACTTGTCCACACTATGATGGAGGAAAACATCAAGATCCAGGAATTGACTAGTGCTCAACATAGTATACCGTTGAGGTTATAGCACTCGTCCATACTATGACGTAGGGAAACATCTTCATCAAGATCTAGGAACTGTCTGCTCTTCAACGTAGTATACCGTTAAGATTGTAGAACTCGTCCACACTTTGATGGAGGAAAACATCAAGATCTAGGAACTGACTAGTGCTCAACGTAGTATACCGTTGAGGTTATATCACTCGTCCACACTATGACGTAGGGAAACATCTTCATCAAGATCTAGGAACTGTCTGCTCTTTAACGTAGTATACCATTGAAATTAGAGAACTCGTCCACACTATGACGGAGGAAAATATCAAGATCTAGGAACTAACTAGTGCTCAACATAGTATACCATTGAGGTTATAGAACTCATCCACATTATGACGTAGGGGAACATCTTCATCAAGATCTAGGAAATGTCTGGTCTTCAACAGAGTATACCGTTGAAATTAGAGAACTCGTCCACACTATGACGGAGGAAAACATCAAGATCTAGGAACTGACTAGTGCTCAACGTAGTATACCGTTGAGGTTATAGCACTCGTCCACACTTTGATGTAGGGAAACATCTTCATCAAGATCTAGGAACTGTCTGGTCTTCAACGTAGTATACCGTTGAAATTATAGAACTCGTCCATACTATGACGCAGGAAAACATCAAGATCTAGGAACTGACTAGTGCTCAACATAGTATACCGTTGAGGTTATAGCACTCGTCCATACTATGACATAGGGAAACATATTTATCAAGATCTAGGAACTGCATGGTCTTCAACGTAGTATATCGTTTAAATTAGAGAACTCGTCCACACTATGACGGAGGAAAACATCAATATCTAGGAACTGACTAGTGCTCAACGTAGTATACCGTTGAGGTTATAGCACTCGTCCACACTATGACGTAGGGAAACATCTTCATCAAGATCTAGGAACTGTCTGGTCTTCAACGTAGTATACCGTTGAAATTAGAGAACTCGTCCACACTATGACGGAGGAAAACATCAAGATCTAGGAACTGACTAGTGCTCAACGTAGTATACCGTTGAGTTTAGAGCACTCGTCCACACTATGACGTAGGGGAACATCTTCATCAAGATCTAGGAACTGCATGGTCTTCAACGTAGTATACAGTTGAGATTGCAGAACTCGTCCACACTTTGACAGAGGAAAACATCAAGATCTAGGAACTGACTAGTGCTCAACGTAGTATACCATTGAGGTTATAGCACTCGTCCACACTATGACGTAGGGAAACATCTTCATCAAGATCTAGGAACTGTCTGGTCTTCAACGTAGTATACCGTTGAAATTAGAGAATTCGTCCACACTATGACGGAGGAAAACATCAAGATCTAGGAACTGACTAGTGCTCAACGTAGTATACCGTTGAGGTTATAGAACTCGTCCACACTATGACGTAGGGGAACATCTTCATCAAGATCTAGGAACTGTGTGGTCTTCAACATAGAATACCGTTGAAATTAGAGAACTTGTCCACACTATGATGGAGGAAAACATCAAGATCCAGGAACTGACTAGTGCTCAACATAGTATACCGTTGAGGTTATAGCACTCGTCCATACTATGACGTAGGGAAACATCTTCATCAAGATCTAGGAACTGTCTGCTCTTCAACGTAGTATACCGTTAAGATTGTAGAACTCGTCCACACTTTGATGGAGGAAAACATCAAGATCTAGGAACTGACTAGTGCTCAACGTAGTATACCGTTGAGGTTATATCACTCGTCCACACTATGACGTAGGGAAACATCTTCATCAAGATCTAGGAACTGTCTGGTCTTTAACGTAGTATACCATTGAAATTAGAGAACTCGTCCACACTATGACGGAGGAAAATATCAAGATCTAGGAACTAACTAGTGCTAAACATAGTATACCATTGAGGTTATAGAACTCATCCACATTATGACGTAGGGGAACATCTTCATCAAGATCTAGGAACTGTCTGGTCTTCAACAGAGTATACCGTTGAAATTAGAGAACTCGTCCACACTATGACGGAGGAAAACATCAAGATCTAGGAACTGACTAGTGCTCAACGTAGTATACCGTTGAGGTTATAGCACTCGTCCACACTTTGATGTAGGGAAACATCTTCATCAAGATCTAGGAACTGTCTGGTCTTCAACGTAGTATACCGTTGAAATTATAGAACTCGTCCATACTATGACGCAGGAAAACATCAAGATCTAGGAACTGACTAGTGCTCAACATAGTATACCGTTGAGGTTATAGCACTCGTCCATACTATGACATAGGGAAACATATTTATCAAGATCTAGGAACTGCATGGTCTTCAACGTAGTATATCGTTTAAATTAGAGAACTCGTCCACACTATGACGGAGAAAAACATCAAGATCTAGGAACTGACTAGTGCTCAACGTAGTATACCATTGAAGTTATAGAACTCGTCCACACTATGACATAGGGGAACATCTTCATCAAGATCTAGGAACTGTCTGGTCTTCAACGGAGTATACCGTTAAAATTAGAAAACTCGTCCACACTATGACGGAGGAAAACATCAAGATCTAGGAACTGACTAGTGCTCAACATAGTATACCGTTGAGGTTATAGCACTCGTCCACACTATGACGTAGGGGAACATATTCATCAAGATCTAGGAACTGCGTGGTCTTCAACGTAGTATACCGTTGAAATTAGAGAACTTGTCCACACTATGATGGAGGAAAACATCAAGATCCAGGAACTGACTAGTGTTCAACGTAGTATACCGTTGAGGTTATAGCACTCGTCCATACTATGACGTAGGGAAACATCTTCATCAAGATCTAGGAACTGTCTGCTCTTCAACGTAGTGTACTGTTTAGATTGCAGAACTCGTCCACACTTTGATGGAGGAAAACATCAAGATCTAGGAACTGACTAGTGCTCAACGTAGTATACCGTTGAGGTTATATCACTCGTCCACACTATGACGTAGGGAAACATCTTCATCAAGATCTAGGAACTGTCTGGTCTTTAACGTAGTATACCATTGAAATTAGAGAACTCGTCCATACTATGACGGAGGAAAACATCAAGATCTAGGAACTGACTAGTGCTCAACATAGTATACCGTTGAGGTTATAGAACTCGTCCACATTATGACGTAGGGGAACATCTTCATCAAGATCTAGGAACTGTCTGGTCTTCAACGGAGTATACCGTTGAAATTAGAGAACTCGTCCACACTATGAAGGAGGAAAACATCAAGATCTAGGAACTGACTAGTGCTCAACGTAGTATACCGTTGAGGTTATAGCACTCGTCCACACTTTGATGTAGGGAAACATCTTCATCAAGATCTAGGAACTGTCTAGTCTTCAACGTAGTATACCGTTGAAATTAGAGAACTCGTCCACACTATGACGGAGGAAAACATCAAGATCTAGGAACTGACAAATGCTCAACATAGTACACCGTTGAGGTTATAGCACTCGTCCACACTATGACATAGGGAAACATCTTTATCAAGATCTAGGAACTGCCTGGTCTTCAACGTAGTATACCGTTTAAATTAGAGAACTCGTCCACACTATGACGGAGGAAAACATCAAGATCTAGGAACTGACTAGTGCTCAACGTAGTATACCATTGAGGTTATAGAACTCGTCCACACTATGACATAGGGGAACATCTTCATCAAGATCTAGGAACTGTCTGGTCTTCAACGGAGTATACCGTTGAAATTAGAGAACTCGTCCACACTATGACGGAGGAAAACATCAAGATCTAGGAACTGACTAGTGCTCAACATAGTATACCGTTGAGGTTATAGCACTCGTCCATACTTTGATGTAGGGAAACATCTTCATCAAGATCTAGGAACTGTATGGTCTTCAACATAGTATACCATTGAAATTAGTGAACTCGTCCACACTATGACGGAGGAAAACATCAAGATCTAGGAACTGACTAGTGCTCAACATAGTATACCGTTGAGGTTATAGCACTCGTCCACACTATGACGTAGGGAAACATCTTCATCAAGATCTAGGAACTGTCTGGTCTTCAACGTAGTATACCGTTGAAATTAGAGAACTCGTCCACACTATGACGGAGGAAAACATCAAGATCTAGGAACAGACTAGTGTTCAACATAGTATACCATTGAGGTTATAGCACTCGTCCACACTATGACATAGGGAAACATCTCCATCAAGATCTAGGAACTGTCTGGTCTTCAATGTAGTATACCGTTGAAATTAGAGAACTCGTCCACACTATGACGGAGGAAAACATCAAGATCTAGGAACTGACTAGTGCTCAACGTAGTATACCATTGAGGTTATAGCACTCGTCCACACTTTGACGTAGGGAAACATCTTCATCAATATCAAGGAAATGTCTGGTCTTCGACGTAGTATACCGTTGAAATTGGAGAACTTGTCCACACTATGATGGAGAAAAACATCAAGATATAGGAACAGACTAGTGCTCAACATAGTATACCGTTGAGGTTATAGCACTCGTCCACACTTTGACGTAGGGAAACATCTTCATCAAGATATAGGAATTGTCTGGTCTTCAACGTAGTATACCGTTGAAATTAGAAAACTTGTCCACACTATTACGGAAGAAAATATCAAGATCTAGGAACTAACTAGTTCTTAACGTAGTATACCGTTGAGGTTATAGCACTCGTCCATACTATGACGTACGGAAACATCTTCATCAAGATCTAGGAACTGTCTAGTCTTTAACGTAGTATACCGTTGAGATTGTAGAACTCGTCCATACTTTGACGGAGGAAAACATCAAGATCTAGGAAATGATTAGTGCTCAACGTAGTATACCGTTGAGGTTATAGCACTCGTCCACACTATGACGTAGGGAAACAACTTCAACAAGATCTAGGAACTGTCTGGTCTTCAACGTAGTATCCCGTTGAAATTAGAGAACTCGTCCACACTATGACGGAGGAAAACATCAAGATCTAGGAACTGACTAGTGCTCAACATAGTATACCGTTGAGGTTATAGCACTCGTCCACACTATGACGGAGGGGAAGATCTTCATCAAGATCTAGGAACTGTCTGGTCTTCAACGTAGTATACCGTTGAAATTAGAGAACTCATCCACACTATGACGGAGGAAAACATTAAGATCTAGGAACTGACTAGTGCTCAACGTAGTATACCGTTGAGGTTATAGCACTCGTCCATACTATGACGTAGGGAAACATCTTCATCAAGATCTAGGAACTGTCTGGTCTTCAACGTAGTATACCGTTGAGATTACAGAACTCAACCACACTTTGACGGAGGAAAACATCAAGATATAGGAATTGACTTGTGCTCAATGTAGTATACCGTTGAGGTTATAGCACTCATCCACACTATGACGTATGGAAACATCTTCATCAAGATCTAGTAACTGTTTGGTCTTCAACGTAGTATACCGTTGAAATTAGAGAACTCGTCCACACTATGACGGAGGAAAACATCAAGATCTAGGAACTGACTAGTGCTCAACGTAGTATACCGTTGAGGTTATAGTACTCGTCCACACTATGACGTAGGGGAATATCTTCATCAAGATCTAGGAACTGTCTGGTCTTCAACGGAGTATACCGTTGAAATTAGAGAGCTCGTCCACAATATGACGGAAGAAAACATCAAGATCTAGGAAAAGCCTAGTGCTCAACGTAGTATACCGTTGAGGTTATAGGACTCGTCCACACTATGACGTAGGGGAACATCTTCATCAAGATCTAGGAACTGTCTGGTCTTCAACGTAGTATACCGTTGAAATTAGAGAACTCGTCCACACTATGACGGAGGAAAACATCAAGATCTAGGAACTGACTAGTGCTCAACGTAGTATACCATTGAGGTTATAGCACTCGTCCACACTATGACATAGGGAAACATCTTTATCAAGATCTAGGAACTGTCTGGTCTTCAACGTAGTATACCGTTGAAATTGCAGAACTCGTCCACACTTTGATGGAGGAAAACATCAAGATCTAGGAACTGACTAGTGCTCAATGTAGTATACCGTTGAGGTTATAGCACTCACCCACAATATGACGTAGGGGAACATCTTCATCAAGATCTAGGAACTGTCTGGTCTTCAACGGAGTATACCGTTGAAATTAGAGAACTCGTCCACACTATGACGGAGGAAAACATCAAGATCTAGGAACTGACTAGTGCTCAACGTAGTATACCGTTGAGGTTATAGCACTCGGCCACACTTTGATGTAGGGAAACATCTTCATCAAGATCTAGGAACTGTCTGGTCTTCAACATAGTATACCGTTGAAATTAGAGAACTCGTCCACACTATGACGGAGGAAAGAATCAAGATCTAGGAACTGACTAGTGCTCAACGTAGTATACCATTGAGGTTATAGCACTCGTCCACACTATGACGTAGGGAAACATCTTCATCAAGATCTAGGAACTGTCTGGTCTTCAACGTAGTATACCGTTGAGATTGCAGAACTCGTCCACACTTTGACGGAGGAAAACATCAAGATCTAGGAACTGACTAGTGCTCAACGTAGTATACTGTTAAGGATATAGCACTCGTCAACACTATGACATAATGAAACATCTTCATCAATATCTAGGAACTGTCTGGTCTTCAACGTAGTATACCGTTGAAATTAGAGAACTCGTCCACACTATGATGGAGGAAAACATCAAGATCTAGGAACTGACTAGTGCTCAACGTAGTATACCTTTAAGGTTATAGAACTCGTCCACACTTTGACGTAGGGAAACATCTTCATCAAGATCTAGGAACTGTCTGGTCTTCAACGTAGTATACCGTTGAAATTAGAGAACTTGTCCACACTATGACGAAGCAAAACATCAAGATCTAGGAACTAACTAGTGCTCAACGTAATATACTGTTAAGGTTATAGCACTCGTCCATACTATGACGTAGGGAAACATCTTCATCAAGATATAGGAACTGTCTAGTTTTCAACGTAGTATACCGTTGAGATTGCAGAACTCGTCCACACTTTGACGGAGGAAAACATCAAGATCTAGGAACTGACTAGTGCTCAATGTAGTATACCGTTGAGGTTATAACACTCGTCCACACTATGACGTAGGGAAACATCTTCATCAAGATCTAGGAACTGTCTGGTCTTCAATGTAGTATACCGATGAAATTAGAGAACTCGTCCACACTATGACGGAGGAAAACATCAAGATCTAGGAACTGACTAGTGCTCAACGTAGTATAACGTTGAGGTTATATCACTCGTCCACACTATGACGTAGGGGAACATCTTCATCAAGATCTAGGAACTGTCTGGTCTTCAACATAGTATACCGTTGTGATTGCAGAACTCGTCCACACTTTGACGGAGGAAAACATCAAGATCTAGGAACTGACTAGTGCTCAACGTAGTATACCGTTGAGGTTATAGCACTCGTCCACACTATGACATGGGGAAACATCTTCATCAAGATCTAGGAACTGTCTGGTCTTCAACTTAGTATACCGTTGAAATTAGAGAACTCGTCCACACTATGACGGAGGAAAACATTAAGATCTAGGAACTGACTAGTGCTCAACGTAGTATACCGTTGAGGTTATAGCACTCGTCTACACTTTGACATAGGGAAACATCTTCATCAAGATCTAGGAACTGTCTGGTCTTCGACGTAGTATACCGTTGAAATTAGAGAACTTGTCCACACTATGACGGAGGAAAACATCAAGATCTAGGAACTAACTAGTGCTCAACGTAGTATACCGTTGAGGTTATTGCACTCGTCCATACTATGACGTAGGGAAACATCTTCATCAAGATCTAGGAACTGTCTGGTCTTCAACGTAGTATACCGTTGAGATTGCAGAACTCGTCCACACTTTGACGGAGGAAAACATCAAGATCTAGGAACTGACTAGTGCTCAACGTAGTATACCGTTGAGGTTATAGCACTCGTCCACACTATGACATAGGGAAACATCTTCATCAAGATCTAGGAACTGTCTGGTCTTCAACGTAGTATACCGTTGAAATTAGAGAACTCGTCCACACTATGACGGAGGAAAACATCAAGATCTAACAACTGACTAGTGCTCAACGTAGTATACCATTGAGTTTAGAGCACTCGTCCACACTATGACGTAGGGGAACATCTTCATCAAGATCTAGGAACTGCATGGTCTTCAACGTAGTATACAGTTGAGATTGCAGAACTCGTCCACACTTTGACAAAGGAAAACATCAAGATCTAGGAACTGACTAGTGCTCAACGTAGTATACCATTGAGGTTATAGCACTCGTCCACACTATGACGTAGGGAAACATCTTCATCAAGATCTAGGAACTGTCTGGTCTTCAACGTAGTATACCGTTGAAATTAGAGAATTCGTCCACACTATGACGGAGGAAAACATCAAGATCTAGGAACTGACTAGTGCTCAATGTAGTATACCATTGAGGTTATAGCACTCGTCCACACTTTGACGTAGGGGAACATCTTCATCAAGATCTAGGAACTGTGTGGTCTTCAACGTAGTATACCATTAAGATTGTAGAACTCGTCCACACTTTGACGGAGGAAAACATCAAGATCTAGGAACTGACTAGTGCTCAACGTAGTATACCGTTGAGGTTATATCACTCGTCCACACTATGACGTAGGGAAACATCTTCATCAAGATCTAGGAACTGTCTGGTCTTTAACGTAGTATACCATTGAAATTAGAGAACTCGTCCACACTATGACGGAGGAAAACATCAAGATCTAGGAACTGACTAGTGCTCAACATAGTATACCATTGAGGTTATAGAACTCATCCACATTATGACGTAGGGGAACATCTTCATCAAGATCTAGGAACTGTCTGGTCTTCAACAGAGTATACCGTTGAAATTAGAGAAGTCGTCCACACTATGAAAGAGGAAAACATCAAGATCTAGGAACTGACTAGTGCTCAACATAGTATACCGTTGAGGTTATAGCACTCGTCCACACTTTTATGTAGGGAAACATCTTCATCAAGATCTAGGAACTGTCTGGTCTTCAACGTAGTATACCGTCGAAATTATAGAACTCGTCCACACTATGACGGAGGAAAACATCAAGATCTAGGAACTGACTAGTGCTCAACATAGTATACCGTTGAGGTTATAGCACTCGTCCATACTATGACATAGGGAAACATCTTTATCAAGATCTAGGAACTGCCTGGTCTTCAACGTAGTATATCGTTTAAATTAGAGAACTCGTCCACACTATGACGGAGAAAAACATCAAGATCTAGGAACTGACTAGTGCTCAACGTAGTATACCATTGAAGTTATAGAACTCGTCCACACTATGACATAGGGGAACATCTTCATCAAGATCTAGGAATTGTCTGGTCTTCAACGGAGTATACCGTTAAAATTAGAAAACTCGTCCACACTATGACGGAGGAAAACATCAAGATCTAGGAACTGACTAGTGCTCAACATAGTATACCGTTGAGGTTATAGCACTCGTCCACACTTTGATGTAGGGAAACATCTTCATCAAGATCTAGGAACTGTCTGGTCTCCAACATAGTATACCGTTGAAATTAGTGAAATCGTCCACACTATGACGGAGGAATACATCAAGATCTAGGAACTGACTAGTGCTCAACGTAGTATACCGTTGAGGTTATAGCACTCGTCCACACTATGACGTAGGGGAACATATTCATCAAGATCTAGGAACTGTGTGGTCTTCAACGTAGTATACCGTTGAAATTAGAGAACTTGTCCACACTATGATGGAGGAAAACATCAAGATCTAGGAACTGACTAGTGTTCAACGTAGTATACCGTTGAGGTTATAACACTCGTCCATACTATGACGTAGGGAAACATCTTCATCAAGATCTAGGAACTGTCTGCTCTTCAACGTAGTGTACTGTTTAGATTGCAGAACTCGTCCACA
This sequence comes from Vicia faba, assembly GCA_948472305.1. Taxonomy (NCBI): domain Eukaryota; kingdom Viridiplantae; phylum Streptophyta; class Magnoliopsida; order Fabales; family Fabaceae; genus Vicia; species Vicia faba. The sequence goes on from CATIWC010001836.1 coordinate 69,891, forward strand.
CTTTGATGGAGGAAAACATCAAGATCTAGGAACTGACTAGTGCTCAACGTAGTATACCGTTGAGGTTATATCACTCGTCCACACTATGACGTAGGGAAACATCTTCATCAAGATCTAGGAACTGTCTGGTCTTTAACGTAGTATACCGTTGAAATTAGAGAACTCGTCCATACTATGACGGAGGAAAACATCAAGATCTAGGAACTGACTAGTGCTCAACATAGTATACCGTTGAGGTTATAGAACTCGTCCACATTATGACGTAGGGGAACATCTTCATCAAGATCTAGGAACTGTCTGGTCTTCAACGGAGTATACCGTTGAAATTAGAGAACTCGTCCACACTATGAAGGAGGAAAACATCAAGATCTAGGAACTGACTAGTGCTCAACGTAGTATACCGTTGAGGTTATAGCACTCGTCCACACTTTGATGTAGGGAAACATCTTCATCAAGATCTAGGAACTGTCTAGTCTTCAACGTAGTATACCGTTGAAATTAGAGAACTCGTCCACACTATGACGGAGGAAAACATCAAGACCTAGGAACTGACAAATGCTCAACATAGTACACCGTTGAGGTTATAGCACTCGTCCACACTATGACATAGGGAAACATCTTTATCAAGATCTAGGAACTGCCTGGTCTTCAACGTAGTATACCGTTTAAATTAGAGAACTCGTCCACACTATGACGGAGGAAAACATCAAGATCTAGGAACTGACTAGTGCTCAACGTAGTATACCATTGAGGTTATAGAACTCGTCCACACTATGACATAGGGGAACATCTTCATCAAGATCTAGGAACTGTCTGGTCTTCAACGGAGTATACCGTTGAAATTAGAGAACTCGTCCACACTATGACGGAGGAAAACATCAACATCTAGGAACTGACTAGTGCTCAACATAGTATACCGTTGAGGTAATAGCACTCGTCCATACTTTGATGTAGGGAAACATCTTCATCAAGATCTAGGAACTGTCTGGTCTTCAACATAGTATACCGTTGAAATTAGTGAAATCGTCCACACTATGACGGAGGAAAACATCAAGATCTAGGAACTGACTAGTGCTCAACGTAGTATACCGTTGAGGTTATAGCACTCGTCCACACTATGACGTAGGGAAACATCTTCATCAAGATCTAGGAACTGTCTGGTCTTCAACATAGTATAACGTTGAAATTAGAGAACTCGTCCACACTATGACGGAGGAAAACATCAAGATCTAGGAACAGACTAGTGTTCAACATAGTATACCGTTGAGGTGATAGCACTCGTCCACACTATGACGTAGGGGAACATCTTCATCAAGATCTAGGAACTGTCTGGTCTTCAACGTAGTATACCGTTGAAATTAAAGAACTCGTCCACACTATGACGGAGGAAAACATCAAGATCTAGGAACAAACTAGTGCTCAACATAGTATACCGTTGAGGTTATAGCACTCGTCCACACTTTGACGTAGGGAAACATCTTCATCAAGATCTAGGAATTGTCTGGTCTTCAACGTAGTATACAGTTGAAATTAGAAAACTTGTCCACACTATGACGGAAGAAAATATCAAGATCTAGGAACTAACTAGTTCTTAACGTAGTATACCGTTGAGGTTATAGCACTCGTCCATACTATGACGTACGGAAACATCTTCATCAAGATCTAGGAACTGTCTAGTCTTTAACGTAGTATACCGTTGAGATTGTAGAACTCGTCCATACTTTGACGGAGGAAAACATCAAGATCTAGGAAATGATTAGTGCTCAACGTAGTATACCGTTGAGGTTATAGCACTCGTCCACACTATGACGTAGGGAAACAACTTCAACAAGATCTAGGAACTGTCTGGTCTTCAACGTAGTATCCCGTTGAAATTAGAGAACTCGTCCACACTATGACGGAGGAAAACATCAAGATCTAGGAACTGACTAGTGCTCAACTTAGTATACTGTTGAGGTTATAGCACTCGTCCACACTATGACGGAGGGGAAGATCTTCATCAAGATCTAGGAACTGTCTGGTCTTCAACGTAGTATACCGTTGAAATTAGAGAACTCATCCACACTATGACGGAGGAAAACATCAAGATCTAGGAACTGACTAGTGCTCAACGTAGCATACCGTTGAGGTTATAGCACTCGCCCATACTATGATGTAGGGAAACATCTTCATCAAGATCTAGGAACTGTCTGGTCTTCAACGAAGTATACCGTTGAGATTGCAGAACTCAACCACACTTTGACGGAGGAAAACATCAAGATATAGGAATTGACTTGTGCTCAATGTAGTATACCGTTGAGGTTATAGCACTCATCCACACTATGACGTATGGAAACATCTTCATCAAGATCTAGTAACTATTTGGTCTTCAACGTAGTATACCGTTGAAATTAGAGAACTCGTCCACACTATGACGGAGGAAAACATCAAAATCTAGGAACTGACTAGTGCTCAACGTAGTATACCGTTGAGGTTATAGTACTCGTCCACACTATGACGTAGGGGAATATCTTCATCAAGATCTAGGAACTGTCTGGTCTTCAACGGAGTATACCGTTGAAATTAGAGAGCTCGTCCACAATATGACAGAAGAAAACATCAAGATCTAGGAAAAGCCTAGTGCTCAACGTAGTATACCGTTGAGGTTATAGGACTCGTCCACACTATGACGTAGGGGAACATCTTCATCAAGATCTAGGAACTGTCTGGTCTTCAACGTAGTATACCGTTGAAATTAGAGAACTCGTCCACACTATGACGGAGGAAAACATCAAGATCTAGGAACTGACTAGTGCTCAACGTAGTATACCATTGAGGTTATAGCACTCGTCCACACTATGACATAGGGAAACATCTTTATCAAGATCTAGGAACTGTCTGGTCTTCAACGTAGTATACCGTTGAAATTGCAGAACTCGTCCACACTTTGACGAAGGAAAACATAAAGATCTAGGAACTGACTAGTGCTCAATGTAGTATACCGTTGAGGTTATAGCACTCGTCCACACTATGACGTAGGGGAACATCTTCATCAAGATCTAGGAACTGTCTGGTCTTCAACGGAGTATACCGTTGAAATTAGAGAACTCGTCCACACTATGACGGAGGAAAACATCAAGATCTAGGAACTGACTAGTGCTCAACGTAGTATACCGTTGAGGTTATAGCACTCGGCCACACTTTGATGTAGGGAAACATCTTCATCAAGATCTAGGAACTGTCTGGTCTTCAACATAGTATACCGTTGAAATTAGAGAACTCGTCCACACTATGACGGAGGAAAGAATCAAGATCTAGGAACTGACTAGTGCTCAACGTAGTATACCGTTGAGGTTATAGCACTCGTCCACACTATGACGTAGGGAAACATCTTCATCAAGATCTAGGAACTTTCTGGTCTTCAACGTAGTATACCGTTGAGATTGCAGAACTCGTCCACACTTTGACGGAGGAAAACATCAAGATCTAGGAACTGACTAGTGCTCACCGTAGTATACTGTTAAGGATATAGCACTCGTCAACACTATGACATAGGGAAACATCTTCATCAATATCTAGGAACTGCCGGGTCTTCAACGTAGTATACCGTTGAAATTAGAGAACTCGTCCACACTATGATGGAGGAAAACATCAAGATCTAGGAACTGACTAGTGCTCAACGTAGTATACCTTTAAGGTTATAGAACTCGTCCACACTTTGACGTAGGGAAACATCTTCATCAAGATCTAGGAACTGTCTGGTCTTCAACGTAGTATACCGTTGAAATTAGAGAGCTCGTCCACAATATGACGGAAGAAAACATCAAGATCTAGGAACTAACTAGTGCTCAACGTAATATACCGTTAAGGTTATAGCACTCGTCCATACTATGACGTAGGGAAACATCTTCATCAAGATATAGGAACTGTCTAGTTTTCAACGTAGTATACCGTTGAGATTGCAGAACTCGTCCACACTTTGACGGAGGAAAACATCAAGATCTAGGAACTGACTAGTGCTCAATGTAGTATACCGTTGAGGTTATAACACTCGTCCACACTATGACATAGGGAAACATCTTCATCAAGATCTAGGAACTGTCTGGTCTTCAATGTAGTATACCGATGAAATTAGAGAACTCGTCCACACTATGACGGAGGAAAACATCAAGATCTAGGAACTGACTAGTGCTCAACGTAGTATAGCGTTGAGGTTATATCACTCGTCCACACTATGACGTAGGGGAACATCTTCATCAAGATCTAGGAACTGTCTGGTCTTCAACATAGTATACCGTTGAAATTAGAGAACTTGTCCACACTATGACGGATGAAAACATCAAGATCTAGGAACCGACTAGTGCTCAACATAGTATACCATTTAGGTTATAGCACTCGTCCATACTATGACGTAGGGAAACATCTTCATCAAGATCTAGGAACTGTCTGGTCTTCAACGTAGTATACCGTTGAGATTGCAGAACTCATCCACACTTTGAAGGAGGAAAACATCAAGATCTAGGAACTGACTAGTGCTCAACGTAGTATACTGTTGATGTTATAGCACTCGTCCACACTATGACGTAGGGAAACATCTTCATCAAGATCTAGGAACTGTCTGGTCTTCAACGTAGTATACCGTTGAAATTAGAGAACTCGTTCACACTATGACGGAGGAAAACATCAAGATCTAGGAACTGACTAGTGCTCAACGTAGTATTTCGTTGAGGTTATAGCACTCGTCCAAACTTTGATGTAGGGAAACATCTTCATCAAGATCTAGAAACTGTCTGGTCTTCAACGTAGTATACCGTTGAAATTAGAGAACTCGTCCACACTATGATGGAGGAAAACATCAAGATCTAGGAACTGACTAGTGCTCAATGTAGTATACCGTTGAGGTTATAGCACTCGTCCACCCTGTGACATAGGGAAACATCTTTATCAAGATCTAGGAACTTCCTGGTCTTCAACGTAGTATACCGTTGAAATTAGAGAACTCGTCCACACTATAACGGAGGAAAACATCAAGATCTAGGAACTGACTAGTGCTCAACGTAGTATACCGTTGAGGTTATAGAACTCGTCCACACTATGACGTAGGGGAACATCTTCATCAAGATCTAGGAACTGTCTGGTCTTCAACGGAGTATACCGTTGAAATTAGAGAACTCGTCCACACTATGACGGAGGAAAACATCAAGATCTAGGAACTGACTAGTGCTAAACCTTATATACCGTTGAGGTTATAGCACTCGTCCACACTTTGATGTAGGGAAACATCTTCATCAAGATCTAGGAACTGTCTGGTCTTCAACATAGTATACCGTTGAAATTAGAGAACTCGTCCACACTATGACGGAGGAAAACATCAAGATCTAGGAACTTAATAGTGCTCAACATAGTATACCGTTGAGGTTATAGCACTCGTCCATACTATGATGTAGGGAAACATCTTAATCAAGATCTAGGAACTGTCTGGTCTTCAACGTAGTATACTGTTGAAATAAGAGAACTCGTCCACACTATGACGGAGGAAAACATCAAGATCTAGGAACTAACTAGTGCTAAACGTAGTATACCGTTGAGATTATAGAACTCGTCCACACTATGACGTAGGGAAACATCTTCATCAAGATCTAAGAACTGTCTGGTCTTCAACGTAGTATACCGTTGAAATTAGAGAACTCATCCACACTATGACGGAGGAAAACATCAAGATCTAGGAACTGACTAGTGCTCAACGTAGTATACCGTTGAGGTTATAGTACTCGTCCACACTATGACGTAGGGAAACATCTTCATCAAGATCTAGGAACTATCTGGTCTTCAACGTAGTATACCGTTGAAATTAGATAACTCGTCCACACTATGACGGAGGAAAACATCAAGATCTATGAATTGACTAGTGTTCAACGTAGTATAACGTTGAGGTTATAGCACTCGTCCACACTATGACGTAGGGAAACATCTTCATCAAGATCTAGGAACTGTCTGGTCTTCAATGTAGTATACCGTTGAAATTAGAGAACTCGTCCACACTATGACAGAGGAAAACATCAAGATATAGTAATTGACTAGTGCTCAACATAGTATACCGTTGAGGATATAGCACTCTTCCACACTTTGACGTAGGGAAACATTTTCATCAAGATCTAGGAACTGTCTGGTCTTCAATGTAGTATACCGTTGAAATTAGAGAACTTGTCCACACTATAACGGAGGAAAACATCAAGATCTAGGAACTAACTAGTGCTCAACATAGTATACCGTTGAGGTTATAGCACTCGTCCATACTATGACATAGGGAAACATCTTCATCAAGATCTAAGAACTGTCTGGTCTTCAACGTAGTATATCGTTGAGATTGCAGAACTCGTCCACACTTTGACGGAGGAAAACATCAAGATCTAGGAACTGACTAGTGCTCAACATAGTATACCGTTGAGGTTATAGCACTCGTCCACACTATGACATAGGGGAACATATTCATCAAGATCTAGGAACTGTCTGGTCTTCAACGCAGTATACCGTTGAAATTAGAGAACTTGTCCACACTATGACGGAGGAAAACATCAAGATCTAGGAACTAACTAGTGCTCAACGTAGTATACCGTTTAGGTTATAGCACTCGTCCATACTATGACGTAGGGAAACATCTTCATCAAGATCTAGGAACTGTCTGGTCTTCAACATAGTATACCGTTGAGATTGCAGAACTCGTCCACACATTGACGGAGGAAAAAATCAAGATCTAGGAATTGACTAGTGCTCAACATAGTATACCATTGATGTTATAGAACTCGTCCACACTATGACGTAGGGAAACATCTTCATCAAGATCTAGGAACTGTCTGGTCTTCAACGTAGTATACCGTTGAAATTAGAGAACTCGTCCACACTATGACGGAGGAAAACATCAAGATCTAGGAAATGACTATTGCTCAACGTAGTATACCGTTGAGGTTATAGTACTCATCCACACTATGACGTAGGGGAACATCTTCATCAAGATCTTGGAACTGTCTGGTCTTCAACGGAGTATACCGTTGAAATTAGAGAACTCGTCCACAATATGACGGAGGAAAACATCAAGATCTATGAATTGACTAGTGTTCAACGTAGTATACCATTGAGGTTATAGCAATCGTCCACACTATGACATAGGGAAACATCTTCATCAAGATCTAGGAACTGTCTGGTCTTCAATATAGTATACCGTTGAAATTAGAGAACTCGTCCACACTATGACGGAGGAAAACATCAAGATCTAGGAACTGACTAGTGCTCAACGTAGTATACCGTTGAGGTTATAGAACTTGTCCACACTTTGACGTAAGGAAACATCTTCATCAAGATCTAGGAACTATCTGGTCTTCAACGTAGTATACCGTTGAAATTAGAGAACTTGTCCACACTATGACGGAGGAAAACATCAAGATCTAGGAACTAACTAGTGCTCAACGTAGTATACCGTTGAGGTTTTAGCACTCATCCATACTATGACGTAGGGAAACATCTTCATCAAGATCTAGGAACTGTCTGGTCTTCAACGTAGTATATCGTTGAGATTGTAGAACTCGTCCACACTTTGACGGAGGAAAACATCAAGATCTAGGAACTGACTAGTGCTCAACGTAGTATACCGTTGAGGTTATAACACTCGTCCACACTATGACGTAGGTAAACATCTTCATCAAGATCTAGTAACTGTCTGGTCTTCAACGTAGTATACCGTTGACATTAGAAAACTCGACCACACTATGACGGAGGAAAACATCAAGATCTAGGAACTGACAAGTGCTCAACGTAGTATACCGTTTAGGTTATAGCACTCGTCCACACTATGACGTAGGGGAACATCTTCATCAAGATCTAGGAACTGTCTGGTCTTCAACGTAGTATACCGTTGAAATTAGAGAACTTGTCCACACTATGACGGAGGAAAACAATAAGATCTAGGAATTGACTAGTGCTTAACATAGTATACCGTTTAGGTTATAGCACTCATCCATACTATGACGTAGGGAAACATCTTATCACGATCTAGGAACTGTCTGGTCTTCAACGTAGTATATCATTGAGATTGCAGAACTCGTCCACACTTTGACGGATGAAAACATCAAGATCTAGGAACTGACTTGTGCTCAACGTAGTATCCCGTTGAGGTTATAGCACTCGTCCACACTATGACGTAGGGAAACATCTTCATCAAGATCTAGGAACTGTCTGGTCTTCAACGTAGTATACCGTTGAAATTAGAGAACTCATCCACACTATGACGGAGGAAAACATCAAGATCTAGGAACTGACTAGTGCTCAACGTAGTATACCATTGAGGTTATATTACTCGTCCACACTATGACGCAGGGGAACATCTTCATCAAGATTTAGGAAATGTCTGGTCTTCAACAGAGTATACTGTTGAAATTTGAGAACTCGTCCACACTATGACGGAGGAAAACATCAAGATCTAGGAACTGACTAGTGCTCAATGTAGTATACCGTTGAGGTTATAGCACTCGTCCACACTTTGACATAGGGAAACATCTTCATCAAGATCTATGAACTGTCTGGTCTTCAACGTAGTATACCATTGAAATTAGAGAACTCGTCCACACTATGACGGAGGAAAACATCAAGATCTAGGAACTGACTAGTGCTCAACGTAGTATACCGTTGAGGTTATATCACTCGTCCACACTATGACGTAGGGAAACATCTTCATCAAGATCTAGGAACTGTCTGGTCTTCAACATAGTATATCGTTGAAATTAGAGAATTCGTCCACACTATGACGGAGCAAAACATCAAGATCTAGGAACTGACTAGTGCTCAACATAGTATATCGTTGAGGTTATAGCACTCGTCCACACTATGACGTAGGGAAACATCTTCATCAAGATCTAGGAACTGTCTGGTCTTCAACGTAGTATACCGTTGAAATTAGAGAACTCGTCCACACTATGACGGAGGAAAACATCAAGATCTAGGAACTGACTAGTGCTCAACGTAGTATACCGTTGAGGTTATAGCACTCGTCCACACTATGACGTAGGGGAACATCTTCATCAAGATCTAGGAACTGTCTGGTCTTCAACGTAGTATACCGTTGAAATTAGAGAACTTATCCACACTATGACGGAGGAAAACATCAAGATCTAGGAATTGACTAGTGCTCAACATAGTATACCGTTTAGGTTATAGCACTCGTCCATACTATGACGTAGGGAAACATCTTCATCAAGATCTAGGAACTGTCTGGTCTTCAACGTAGTATACCGTTGAGATTGTAGAACTCGTCCACACTTTGACGGAGGAAAACATCAAGATCTAGGAAGTGACTAGTGCTCAACATAGTATCCCGTTGAGTTTATAGCACTCGTCCACACTATGACGCAGGGAAACATCTTCATCAAGATCTAGGAACTGTCTGGTCTTCAACGTAGTATACTGTTGAAATTAGAGAACTCATCCACACTATGACGGAGGAAAACATCAAGATCTAGGAACTGAATAGTGCTCAACGTAGTATACCATTGAGGTTATATTACTCGTCCACACTATGACGCAGGGGAACATCTTCATCAAGATTTAGGAAATGTCTGGTCTTCAACAGAGTATACCGTTGAAGTTTGAGAACTCGTCCACACTATGACGGAGGAAAACATCAAGATCTAGGAACTGACTAGTGCTCAATGTAGTATAACGTTGAGGTTATAGCACTCGTCCACACTTTGACGTAGGGAAACATCCTCATCAAGATCTAGGAACTGTCTGGTCTTCAACGTAGTATACCATTGAAATTAGAGAACTCGTCCACACTATAACGGAGGAAAACATCAAGATCTAGGAACTGACTAGTGCTCAACGTAGTATACTGTTGAGGTTATATCACTCGTCTACACTATGACGTAGGGAAACATCTTCATCAAGATCTAGGAACTGTCTGGTCTTCAACGTAGTATACCATTGAAATTAGAGAATTCGTCCACACTATGACGGAGGAAAACATCAAGATCTAAGAACTGACTAGTGCTCAACATAGTATACCGTTGAGGTTATAGCACTCGTCCACACTATGACGTAGGGAAACATCTTCATCAAGATCTAGGAACTGTCTGGTCTTCAACGTAGTATACCGTTGAAATTAGAGAACTTGTCCACACTATGACGGAGGAAAACATCAAGATCTAGGAATTGACTAGTTCTCAACGTAGTATACCGTTTAGGTTATAGCACTCTTCCATACTATGACATAGGGAAACATCTTCATCACGATCTAGGAATTGTCTGGTCTTCAACGTAGTATACCGTTGAGATTGCAGAACTCGTCCACACTTTGACGGAGGAAAACATCAAGATCTAGGAACTGACTAGTGCTCAACGTAGTATCCCGTTGAAGTTATAGCACTCGTCCACACTATGACGTAGGGAAACATCTTCATCAAGATCTAGGAACTGTCTGGTCTTCAACGTAGTATACCGTTGAAATTAGAGAACTCATCCACACTATGACGGAGGAAAACATCAAGATCTAGGAACTGACTAGTGCACAACGTAGTATACCATTGAGGTTATAGTACTCGTCCATACTATGACGCAGGGGAACATCTTCATCAAGATTTAGGAAATGTTTGGTCTTCAACAGAGTATACCGTTGAAATTTGAGAACTCGTCCACACTATGACGGAGGAAAACATCAAGATCTAGGAACTGACTAGTGCTCAATGTAGTATACCGTTGAGGTTATAGCACTCGTCCACATTTTGACGTAGGGAAACATCTTCATCAAGATCTAGGAACTGTCTGGTCTTCAACGTAGTATACCATTGAAATTAGAGAACTCGTCCACACTATAACGGAGGAAAACATCAAGATCTAGGAACTGACTAGTGCTCAACGTAGTATACTGTTGAGGTTATATCACTCGTCCACACTATGACGTAGGGAAACATCTTCATCAAGATCTAGGAACTGTCTGGTCTTCAACGTAGTATACCGTTGAAATTAGAGAATTCGTCCACACTATGACGGAGGAAAACATCAAGATCTAGGAACTGACTAGTGCTCAACATAGTATACCGTTGAGGTTATAGCACTCGTCCACACTATGACGTAGGGAAACATCTTCATCAAGATCTAGGAACTGTCTGGTCTTTAACGTAGTATACCGTTGAAATTAGAGAACTCGTCCACACTATGACGGAGGAAAACATCAAGATCTAGGAACTGACTAGTGCTTAACATAGTATACCGTTGAGGTTATAGTACTCGTCCACACTATGACATAGGGAAACATCTTCATCAAGATCTAGGAACTGTCTGGTTTTCAACGTAGTATACCATTGAATTTAGAGAACTCGTCCACACTATGACGGAGGAAAACATCAAGATCTAGGAACTGACTAGTGTTCAACGTAGTATACCATTGAGGTTATAGCACTCGTCCACACTATGACGTAGGGAAACATCTTCATCAAGATCTAGGAACTGTCTGGTCTTCAACGTAGTATACCGTTGAAATTAGAGAATTCGTCCAAACTATGACGGAGGAAAACATCAAGATCTAGGAACTGACTAGTGCTCAACATAGTATACCGTTGAGGTTATATCACTCGTCCACACTATGACATAGGGAAACATCTTCATCAAGATCTAGGAACTGTCTGGTCTTCAACGTAGTATACCGTTGAAATTAGAGAATTCGTCCACACTATGGCGGAGGAAAACATCAAGATCTAGGAACTGACTAGTGCTCAACATAGTATACCGTTGAGGTTATAGCACTCGTCCACACTATGACGCAGGGAAACTGTCGAGATTGAGAACCTTATATGAAATTCAACCGAAGATAATTCAATTGAGACTTAAGAACCGGTTAGGTCTTCGACGTAACTGAGAACTTTAACTGTATCTTTCTTGAAAGGTAAAGGTCAGTCATATGCAATGCATGATATGGATCAGGCAATGATGTTCTCAAAATAAATGAGATTGTATTCGTATGACGCGTATATGCATGTATCATGATGTATGGGAAAATAATGTTTTAGCTGGGGAAAATGAATCCCGGAGCTGCTGGAGAATAGAGTTGAGTTCTTTGTTTCTGTTGGGGATGATGAACGAAGATGATTCTGAGAATAAACCTGCAGGAGAAAAGAACTCTGTTGGGGAATAAACTGATGAAGAGATTACTCCGAGGGGAATTACTCTGTGGGGGAGAGATGTTCTGCTGAGAATTTTAACGATAAACTCCGTTGGGGATTCCGTTGATAAGCTCTGTTGGGGATTTCAATGATGAACTCCGCTGGGGATGGATTACCGTTGCTGGTGATATTAAATCTGCTGAGTATTGAATTCCTGTTTATGAAAGGAAAAGGACTCTTACGAGAATGATCTTTCAGTTGCAACTTACTGGGGATAACCCTGTTAAACTTTTGTGCGGATAATCCTCTGAATTTGGCTGGGGAGATTTATTATACTCCGCTGGGGGTAAACTTCCAGAGTCTACTGGGGATGATGATTCAACTCCATTGGGGAAGCTTTTTAGACTGCACTGGGGAAATGACTCCACTGGGGTATCTTGTATTCTGTCGGGGAACATTCTTATACTCCGCTGAGGAATATTAAGACTGTCGGGGATACTCTTATACTTGCTGGAGAATATTCTTATACTCCGTCGGGGAATATTAAGACCTTCTAGGGATACTAATCCTTTTTAGGGCTGATGGTAGACTAACTCTGCTTGGGGAGAGTATTGCTGATTTGTACATAGCTGCAAGTCTCAGCTGAGAGAGCTACCATTACTGTCTTGCTCTGCGGGGAGTGAAAGTACTTTAGCCATATTCTTCAGCTGAATATACCTTGGTATCTGGTGGACAGAGCAACTTGTACAGTTCAGACAATTCTATTGCCCCTGTTTCTGCGGGAGAAGGTGCCTGCGGAGGCCCTGTGGATCGAATATTATCCTAATCTATGAGGTGCTTGATATCTTTTGATTGAAATGACAAGTCTTCTTTTGGTAGGCAAGTGACGAGATGACGGGACATAGTCGTATGCTTTGATCCCTAATTTTTGCCTGGACCGCCCTTTTGGGTTTTTCAGTCCACCGGGATACCCTTTTTTTTCCAAGCCGCCTTTTCAGGTTTTCGACTTGCCGGGTGTACAATTTTTCATTTTTATCCCTTATTTTTGCCCGAACCCTTTTGGTTCGTCGGGAAGCCCTTATTTTTGCCTAGGACAGTCAACCTAGCGGGTCTTTATTCACGCGCGGTGTTTTCTGACTATACCCATGCTCTCAGGGTGTAGAGAGGTGTCACTGTCAGTAGTGTTATGTTGCCATACTACCAGAAGATCTTCGTTTGATCATGCAAGATTCGTTGCTGGAATTCATGTCCAATGCCCCCATTGATTCAGATGGAGATTTGCCCCTGGCTATTTGGCATTTTGAGAGATTCCTTGAATCTTGACTTGACTGCCCCAGATGGTGGACAATGCTCATGCCGTGCCCCTTGGTTGGAGGTGTTTTTTCCACTTGAGGTGACCCTTTTTGCTGAGAAGGTTTTTGTTCACTGGATATTCGTCGTGCAAATTCCTCTGCTGTTTGAACAAATAGTCATATGCAAACAATGTTATTTTAAGAATGCAAAGCTTATGTCTGTCTTGAAGTTCTTTGAAAATGCAGTTTTCAATAAAACAAGCGAATTTTTGTAAAATGTGATGTCAACTCAGGATTTTACAGCAAGCCCTACAGGAGTCAGGATACCTTTTGTAACAGTATGCTTTCGAACTAACCCATGCTTCAGCTAGGAATTTTAAGGGTTATAACGTGGTCTGGTTCACGGTTTAAGAAACAAAGGATAAAGGCTCAAATTTTATTTGCACCTACCCGTTCTTCGTGATGTTCTTCGATCCTAAACTCAGTTAATCGTGCATTAGATCTTGTTTGAGTCTTTGCTCTGATATACCAGTGATGGTTCGGATACTGACAATTTATTTTGAACAGGCAGTCATTTTGTTGAGAGTTTGCAGGATCTCTTCCCTTTTGGTTTTTATTATCCCTGTTTTTTGCATGAACTGTTTCTTTTTGTGATTACAGTCAGTGGGATGCCCCAGTTTTTCTTAAGTCTCCTTCACAGGTTTTGACTTACTGGGCTTTTATTTTGAGAGATAATGACTGCCTGTCCTTACTATTATACGGAACCAACACCGTCTTTTGTTTCGGAAGGACTTCTTTGATTCCATTCTTTGTGCACCTGGATCAACTGAGAAAACTACCCTGCCCCAGGTTATAATTAAGGGTTTTAATTTGTGAAAAGAAAAACTCCAACTTCTTTGGCTCAAAGGGGTTGACTAGGGATTATCTTCCTTATAACTCCACTGTTTAGGATTTGAAACAATGCCTGTACCTCATCAGCGGGGTCTGTTCAAAAGCATACTGTAGAGATTTTGATATCATTTTCGTCATCCTCCCTCTAAAGGCTTAAATTTTTTTTAATCGAGAGTTGATCATCACAAAAAATGAAAGCAATTTGAATATAGTGAAATACGAATGGATTGATTCAAAACAGACATATGCAATGCATTGGTAAAGTAATAAAGTTTGACATGAATAAATATTCTAACAGTCAAAATAAAATTACAGCTTGAAAATTCTAATGAGCAAAAGCCTCTTAGTTCGAACTAGTCATTTCAGGTGGAGAACCCTCAGCGGAAGATTTTCATCTCGCCATCCGGCATGAATTCCAACACTCTTCTGTCAATCAAGTCTTGGATCTTGTTTTTCAAAGCCCAACAGTCGTCGGTGTCATGTCCAGGACTATAGGAGTGGTATACACAAAATGCATCGGGGTGATAGCCAGGAGCAGAGGTATTGGGATTCCGGAGAGGATCCTTTAAAGGAATCAGATTGACCTCCAACAAGCGTTTCAGTATTAGAGATGATGGTATATCAGTCTCAGATAAATGTCTTCCAGATGTATTTTGCTTACGCCGATTACCCCGTTGACGCTGGCGAGGTTATTGCTGGGCTTGTGATCCTGAAGCAAGCTGGGGAGCTTTTCCCTTGTCTTATTGTCTCAAAGGAGGTTGAATGATGACTTGATCTTCAACCCTAGTTGTTTGCCCCACTTGGTTATTTTGAACTAGTTTGTTGACGAGGACCCTGAGCTCTTCTTGTCTTTGAGCCAGGTCTTGAATGAGAGCCATCTGGCCCACCAGCTGTCCCATCATCTGGATCTTCATTGTTGCCAACTCAATTTGTAGCCCTTCTAACTGATCATTCCTGATGCCGCCTGGATTCCCTAGGACTAAGCCCCTTGTGATGAAAGCTTTTATTTCTTCCTGCCCCTGGGATAGGTTCAAGAACATTTCTTAAAGTTGAGCATTTTGAGCCTGGATATCTTCGACAGTTCTCTCTAGGGCCATCTCTACTGAAATAAACAGTAGGAGAATAAGGAAACCTAAAAGGTAAAACCTGTCATGATGTGGATGCATGTTTTCAAGAATCTCTCGGGGTAAACAAGAAACTTGTTAGAATTTGAATTTTGCAGCTTTGATTGAAGAATCTTCATGTTGTTAAGAGTCCTTCTTCAAGAGTCAAGCTCACCATATCGAGTGGGTCATAGCCCCTGACTCAAGTTATCGTATTTTGATCTCTAGACAACCTTGGCTAGAGGAAAATAAATCCCCTTTTCCCCTTGCTAGACGTATGATTTACCATAACCTGCATCACAAACCCTTGAGATCCTTGAAATGGTTAAGGAAATGTTTAGGCAATGATGTTATGATGTGTATGCTATGCGTTTAAGCAAAAGTGTGAGGTGATGTAAGTAAACTCTGCAATAAAGCCAAATCATCAGATAAGGATCGTAAACAAAACCTGCAAGGAACTCAAGTTGTCAGATAACAAGAATGTGCAAGTAGTTCAAGTTTGAAAGCACACAAGTCACACAATAGCCCTTAAATTTCAGGCTGGCATGGAGTTTAGGTATTACCCTCTTTCAGTTCAGTTGGTTTAAACCTGTCCTAAAAATAGTAACCGGGTTCTAGAGGATCTCAATATCACTGACTACCCTCAATCGGTCATAATTCCAGTTTAGTAACCTTTTCTTGCGGCCGGAATCATCGTGAGAGTTTAGTCTCGATGAGTGTAGCATACTGCTACTGTTCTATGGCCAAGTTGGTCAATTTAAGGTTCTAAGGTTAGTTGGTGCTTAATGACCCCTTAGAAGACCCATATTCTCCTCGTTCCAACATAAGGGATATCGGTACAAACTAAAGTGCCACACCAACGTAGATACTGCTTCAACCGTGTCGGTCTACGCTGGACAGTTCCCTCACAGTTTATTGCTACTTACCTAAAGGGTATCCCCAGATCCGGGTTAGGATCTATAGAACTCTGATACAAACCCAAAAATGTAAATCATACAAAGCATACAATTGAAAACAAAATGATCTAATCCTAAGGTACACCTCACTTATTAAAGTCCCTAACAGAGTCGCCAGTTCTGTGATCGGTGGGAATAGAACTGACTGTTTTTGAATGCTGGTTCGCGTTTTGCGTTTGTTTTCGCAAAATGTCGTGGTAAGCAAGAGTCGCCACCATCTTTTATTTTATCCAACAAGGAAAGGACAAAAGCACAGAAAAATTCCTTTTTCGAGATATTTCTCGGGTTCGGGAGGTAGATTATAGAAAGGGAAGGTGTTAGCACCCTTTCTATCTGTGGTTTTCCATGAGCTCTTAGGTACTTGCTCATTATGTTTTCAAAATTTGCTTTTCTTTATGTTTTGTGGGTTTGAAAAGAGTTTTTGTTTGAAAGGAGTGTAAGTGCGAAAAGTTTTGTTTTTTAAAAGGAGCAAGTACTTAAGGACCATCTACCTACTCAAAAAGGGAATTAAACTGTGCTAATGTCCTTTAGACAATGCTATTCCACTATTGAGGAGTAGGTAGCACCGTCGTTGGAGTTTTCAGGTCAATTCGATTAAGGGACATGTGGGCACTAAAGCAATGTTAGGACGCCTTAGCAGTAACCCTAATGTCTTAGATCATCTTTTCCGAGGCAACCGTTTCGAGTCAACTTATGATCTTTGGACAAGAGGGCGACCTCTAAAACTTCCTATACTCAATGACCACGTTCGAAGGCAACCGAGTGAGGTGTACCCTAAGAGTGGCATGTGCAAGTGTGTTATTTCGGTTAATTATCTTTGTACATGTCATGGGTTATCTATGTTGATTTTAAGTTCATACATTGAATCTTGTCATGCATTCCCTATTATCAAACATCTAACATTGTATAGTTGCGGAAATTAAATTTGCGGAAATTAAATCTAAACTATTACAAGGCGTCGGGTATTTACATCGCCAAAAACAAACTGTGATACGGTGGGAGAACTGACTTGGGATTTGCATTTGTTTTCGCACTTGTTCGGTTTAGCAAGAGTCGCCACCGACTTTTTATTTTATCCTAAGGAAAGGTCAAAAAGTACAGGAAAGACCTTTGAGATGTTTTCGTGGGTTCGGGGGGTAGATTATGAAAATGGAAGGTGCTAGCACCCTTTTCATCCATGGTTATCCATGGGCTCTTAGTTACTTGTTTTAGATCACTTGCCTTTGCTTTTTAATTGTTTGAAATGGTGCTTTGTGTGTGTGGTTTTGAAAATGTTTTGAAAAAGATGCCTTGTCTAGGAAACCTTTGTAATGATTCTTGTTTGAATATATACAAAGGTGTGTGTCTTTTTGAAAAGATAATTTAATGTTTTGAAAGTTGTTTGGAAATTGTTTTTGAAGTTTGTGTTGTGAAGTGTGTTTTGAAAAATGGCAAGGATGTTTTGCAAGATTTTTGATCAAGTAACTAAGAGTTGTCTACCTTATTTTACTCAAAGATTTTTCTTATGTTTTTGACCCTTTTAACAGTGTTGTTTCACCATTGTGTTTGATGAACAACCTTGTGTTAGGATGTTGAACGGGACGGGCGCGGGTCATCGTATGCAATCATTGAAGGCAACTTGTGAGACACTCTAGCAATTTTGTAAAGGACGAGATCGTTTTATCGAAGGCAACATTGAGGGTCATCGAGGGACTACGATCTTTGTTTATCGAAGGGACATTTGCTAGAGTGTCTCATACTCGAGGGACATGATTGCATTTTCCGAGGCAACAAGCGAGGCTACCCTAGAGGTGCAAGTGTGCATAGTGTGTTTGATTTGCATGCATTTAGTCTTTGATTAGAGGTTGTCTACTTGTTGGTTTTATCTTGCTATACACACCTAGTTACTAGCATTTGTACAAAAGTAATAAAAAGTGCAAAAAATAAATCCTACACTATTACAACCATATTGAAGTGCATAGAAATGTAAAGGAAAAAATAAGATAAAAAGAAGTAAAAAAGAGATCCTTCGATTCAGGCAGGAGCACCCTTTGATTTGCATTCTGCTGGCCTCCTTCGATTGGGACTAGCACCAGTGAGGTCCTGGCCTTCGATTGGCCTGGAAGTTAGTGTATGGCGAAGCCTTCTGGTTTTGCCTTGCTGCCTTCTTCGACTGGAGGTTGAAAGCAGTGAGGGAATGCCTTTCAACTGAGCCCGGAATCAGTGAAGGCATGCTTTTCGTATGGGCCTGGAAGTCAACATGGTTTTGCTCCTGGTTGTCTCTTTTGTTTGACCTGGAGAAAAAGGGTAGAAGCCATAAGCTTCGTTTCCTATTTCTTGTTTCCTGTTTCTTTCATTTAAAGCATTAAATGGCAACATGGCCTGAGGCCATGCTAGTATTTGTCTTTCAAACAGTTTAATAGTTAAAGCTAGTTCAGGTAAACAGAAAGCAAAACGAAAGGGTTAACTTAAAAAAACATGTTAAAAGGGTGGAAACGAAAGGAACAATGGTATATATATGCTCGAAACGAACGAAAAGATTATTTACGTGTTATGCCATGAAATGAAAGGTTCAAGGGTAAGAGTGACTTACCTTGATGGAGGCTTTGAATGGGTGTGGGACCTTGAGTTAAGGCCCAGGGTTCTGGATTTTGATTTCTCAAGTGTTGAAGGGACTTGAGAGATTTGTTGTGTTTGAGAAAATTTAGGAGATTCGTTCCTCTGGTCCAAAGATCCTCTCCTAGCTTTGTAAATGTTCCTCTATTTATAGAGAAAGAATGGACATGTTGTCCAAAGCCAGCCTTGCAAATAAATGATAAAATAATGTAACCTGAAAGTACATGTGGGGGGCCTCTTGGCAGTTGGGGTGCAGAAGATGTGACTTATGCTTCTGACGTTGCTTGTGCTCAGACCAAAATCAGGTTGAAAGCTGATTTTGTGACTAAAGTACTCTCTATGAAAGGAAAGAGCATGTAGCCTTTAACCAATAATAGTAGTATCTAAAAGACAAAGTTTAAAACCCTTGTACAAGCTTCTGACTATGTAAAGATTTGGACGCAACATAGCCTGGCAAACGAGATTTGGTCTTGAGTCAAATGCAAGAATGAGATCGAAGCGCACTTGTTCGAAGGAAGCCTTTGCCTCAGTCGAAGCTTGTGGTCGAAACAAGCTTACTTGAAGGAAGCTAATGCCCTGTCGAAGCTTGGATCGAAACAAACATATTGCCCAATCGAAAGACTGTGTTTGAAGGAAGCAATGTTTCCTAATCGAAGCATGTGGATCGAAACAAACATAAAGGGAGTCATTTCCTTTTAGTGTGAGGGAAGTTCCTGACTTCTAAGTCGAAGGGTGTTCCTTCAAGGGAAACAAGAACTTAGTCAAATCTTATATGAAGATATCTCTTGGCTCAAACGAAGCTTGTGAGAGGTAAAGTCTGCAAGAGGCCCTTGGTGCAAGTGGATTCGAAGGAGGTTTCAAATCCAAACGAAGGATGTACCTAAACTTGCATTCGAAGGAGGTTTCAAATCCAAATGAAGGATGTACCTAAACTTGCATTCGAAGGAGGCTTAGAGTCAGTTGAAGGGTGCTAAATTGAAGGAGACATGTTTTCCTCCAAATTTGTCAAAATGTTATTTTTATCTGTTTTCTCCCTTTTTGACAGTCTCCTTTTAATTTTGGTATTGGAAAATCCCAATGCACTTGTTCAATCTTGAACCTTGAAATCCTTGTAAGAAAAGCCTTGAGAATTGAGAGGGCAAATTTTGGGGTACAACAGTTGCCCCTGTTCAATCTTCTTGAACCTGAAGAGTTAGACTGACAGTTTTGCCGTTCGCGACTCGAAGGTAAAAGAAGATTGGACACTAGAGTGCCCAAAAAATTTGCACTCGTCAAAGCGTAGTTGAGGGAATGGGCTTAAAGATGCCATTTGGAGATGTGATGGAAACTTGTCGGAGATGGGCTTAAAGATGCCATCTGGAGATGTTTGTTGAACTGTATGTCGTTGGTGAGTGGGTGAGTATCAGAAAGGTATCCATGTTTGGAACATCTCAGAACTGGGGGTCTGAATAAGCAATAGATTGACATCCATGTTTGGAGAATCCGTAAACTGTTTTCAGAAGTTGAAGTTGAATAAGCAATAGATCAACATCCATGTTGGGAAGCATCCATAAACTGTTTTCAGAGGTTAAGTCTGAACAAGCGATAGATTGACATCCATGTTTGGAAGCACCCGTAAACTGTTTTCAGAAGTTGGGTCTGAACAAGCGATAGATTGACATCCATGTTTAGAAAATCCATAAACTGTTTTCAGAAGTTGAATCTGAACAAGCGATAGATTGACATCCATATTTAGAAGCACCAGTAAACTGTTTTCAGAAGTTGAGTCTGAACAAGCGATAGATTGACATCCATGTTTAGAAGCACCCGTAAACTGTTTTCAGAAGTTGAGTCTGAACAAGCGATAGATTGACATCCATATTTGGAAGAACCCGTAAACTGTTTTTAGAAGTTGAGTCTGAACAAGCGATAGATTGACATCCATGTTTGGAAGCACCCGTAAACTGTTTTCAGAAGTTGAGTCTGAACAAGCGATAGATTGACATCCATATTTGGAAGCACCCGTAAACTGTTTTCAGAAGTTGAGTCTGAACAAGCGATTGATTGACATCCATATTTGGAAGCACCCGTAAACTGTTTTCAGAAGTTGAATCTGAACAAGCGATAGATTGACATCCATATTTGGAAGAACCCGTAAACTGTTTTCAGAAGTTGAATCTGAACAAGCGATAGATTGACATCCATGTTTGGAAGCACTCGTAAATTGTTTTCAGAAGTTGAGTATGCACAAGCGATAAGTTGACATCCATGTTTGGAAGCACCCGTAAACTGTTTTCAGAAGTTGAGTCTGAACAAGCGATAGATTGACATCCATATTTGGAAGCACTTGTAAACTGTTTTCAGAAGTTGAGTCTGAACAAGTGATAAGTTGACATCCATGTTTGGAAGCACCCGTAAACTGTTTTCAGAAGTTGAGTCTGAACAAGCGATAGATTGACATCCATATTTGGAAGCACCCGTAAACTGTTTTCAGAAGTTGGGTCTGAACAAGTGAAAGATTGACATCCATGTTTGGAAGCACCCGTAAACTGTTTTCAGAAGTTGGGTCTGAACAAGCGATAAATTGACATCCATATTTGGAAGCAACCGTAAACTGTTTTCAGAAGTTGAGTTTGAACAAGCGATAGATTGACATCCATGTTTGGAAGCACCCGTAAACTGTTTTCAGAAGTTGAGTCTGAACAAGCGATAGATTGACATCCATATTTAGAAGCACCCGTAAACTGTTTTCAGAAGTTGAGTCTGAACAAGCGATAGATTGACATCCATATTTGGAAGCACCCGTAAACTGTTTTCAGAAGTTGAATCTGAACAAGCGATAGATTGACATCCATATTTGGAAGCACCCGTAAACTATTTTCAGAAGTTGAATCTGAACAAGCGATAGATTGACATCCATGTTTGGAAGCACCCTAAACTGTTTTTAGAAGTTGAGTCTGAACAAGCGATAAGTTGACATCCATGTTTGGAAGCACCCGTAAACTGTTTTCAGAAGTTGAGTCTGAACAAGCGATAGATTGACATCCATATTTGGAAGCACCCGTAAACTATTTTCAAAAGTTGAGTCTGAACAAGCGATAAGTTGGCATCCATGTTTGGAAGCACCCATAAACTATTTTCAGAAGTTGAGTCTGAACAAGCGATAGATTGGCATCCATATTTGGAAGCACCCGTAAACTATTTTCAGAAGTTGGGTCTGAACAAGCGATAGATTGACATCCATGTTTGGAAGCACCCGTAAACTGTTTTCAGAAGTTGGGTTTGAACAAGAAATAGATTGACATCCATGTTTGGAAGCACCCGTAAACTGTTTTCAGAAGATGGAGTCGAAGCTTGCTAATCTTATCCTGAAAAGGGTAGAATATTAGCTGAAACACAAAATTATGATGTATGATGCAAGGTATGTGTTATATCAATGCTTATGATATATGAATGTAATGAATGCGCATGTAAGCTGATGAACTGTCTTGCTGAGGAAAATGAATCCTGGATAGCTGGAGATAATAGAATCTTGACTGCTGTCGGGGAGAAATAAATCCTTGAATGCTGCTGGGGATTGGGAATCTTTTGATCATTGACAACGAGAAGTCCTAGGATCATTGTTGAGGAATATGTGTATCTTCCAGCCCTTTGACGACATGTGCGGAGAGAAATCATACTGCCGGGAGAAGTCAGGAGTTTGGTTTGTATGCCAACTGTGATCGGTGGATCTGGAACTGACTTTTTAATACTGGTTCGCGAAATGTCGCGGAAGCAAGAGTCGCCACCGTCTTTTATTTTCTCCAAATGGAAAGGACAAAAGCACAGAAAAATTCCTTAAAGAGATTGCTCTCGGTTCGGGAGGTAGGTTATAGAAAGGGAAGGTGTTAGCACCCTTTCTATCCATGGTTATCCACGGGCTCTTAGATACTTGCTCATTTGTATTTTCAAAAATGGTTTGTTTGCTTTTCAACTGTGGGTTTTAAAAAGTTTCTTTGAAAAATTTCAGTTCGACTCGTACGTCAGAGTGTTTGAAAAATTTGTTTTGAAAGCTTTTGAAAAGTGTCGGTGTGAAAAGATTTTTGAATTTATTTTGAGATTAGAGCAAGTATCTACGAGAACCTACCTACCCTAAGGAATTCGTCTGTGTAAATGTCCTTTAAAGTAGTGCCATCCCACCATTGAGAGGTAGGTAGCACCACCGTTGGAGGTGTTCGGGTCAATTCGAGGTTCGGGACATGGTGATCACCAGAGCAATGGGAAGACACTTTAGAAGCTACCCTCATGCCAGGTTCCCGGATCATGAGGACTTACTAAGACATCCTCTACTCGACGATCACCTTTCGAAAGGCAACAGTGAGGCGTACCCTAGGGGTGATGTGTGCGAATTGTGTGTCATGTTTCAGTTATTTGTCTTGTCATGTTTATTTGTGATCTACGCTTGATTTTAATTAGGGCCATTCATTCTTGCATGCATATTTAACAGCTATAAAGTTTGCGAAAAATAGATCTAAGACTATTACAAATGGCGCGGGTCCACATCGCCAAAATTAAACCGGACCCGATTTAGCGGAAAATAAATAAAGCGAATAAATAAAAGTGCGAGAAATTTAAATTACAGTGCTTTGGGAGAGATACAAAATTATAATAAGCAATATAAAATAAATGCGCAAATTAAATAATTAAAAACAATGGGCGTTGGACCCTTTTGCAAAATATTTAAAGTTAATGAGAATTAAAATTAAAATTAAATGTTTTTTGGTATTTTTGTATTTTTTAGATTAAATAAGAAAAAGGATTAATTATAATTAAAGTAAAATGTCCAAACCCTAATTCTAATGTTTTCTTTATTTATTATGAAAGAATTAAATTAAAACCAAAATTAAACCCTAAATTATTTATGTACAATTTTTAATTTATGAAAATAAATAACTAATATTATTATTCTGAAAAAAAAGGAAAAATTAAAAAGAAAATAAAAAGTTATTAAACCTAAACTCTATTTTTTTTGGATTTTAGTTATTAAAAAGAATTAAATTTGTAACCTAATTAAAACTAAATAATTACAAGCATTTATTTATGAAAATAATCATAATATAAGTATTTATTAATTTTTTTGTCTTTTCTGAATTTTAATGTTTTTATGTTTTTTTTATAAAAATGAATTAATTAAATTAAACAATCAAGAAAACAAAATAATAATTTAAATAAAATATAAGAAAAATAAAAGGAAGGCAAACCAGGGGGGGTAGCCCCAATTTAGGAGGTTCAGGCCTGGAAATTTGGCCCAATTAGTTATGAATCTGTTGACTTTTCTGGATCGTGTGTCAACGTATTGACCTGGTGTATGCTGCGCCTTGAATCTTGGCCATTGATCTGATTATTTTAGACGCGTGTATGGTCCAATTTGAAGACGTATGATGAGTCCTCGTATTATGCCTGCATGAGAATACGCGTTGAAAAATAATATTGAAACTTTGCCAGACCTGGGACTTGAACCCAGGTCACGAGGGTTACAAGCGTTGTCCCCAACCAACCGTGCCAGCTTATGCTTTTGGTAATATAATTAACAAATAAACAATATAATAGAAAAACGAAGCATGAGTGGATTAGCGCGCGAGAATTTGAATTGGCCTATCCCCATGTGACACGCCTTTGTCTTCTCCATCATCTCTGAAACATAAAAGCATTAGGCAACGGTTTTGACACCGTTGCAGAAAATAACATATGAGAAAATAACGATTAGGCCAGGAGGCCACATAAATTAATCGCGACGGTTGGTTCTTGTTCGTTGGAACATGCTGGTTTGAATGATAATGGTCTTGAGGCTTGATTTTACTCCGTTTCAAAAGCCCTAATTCAAAAAGCTGAAAACCCTAAAAGCCACGCATGGTGAAATCTGATATACAGGGTAATAATGCAATTAAATATGGTGGTTAGCTTTAGAATATCATGAGGAACAAGAATCAATCAATGAAATGTCATGAAAACGCGTAAAATATAGAATACGATTTTGGAATTTCCATGGAATGTCTTGAGTTCTGTACCCCAATCCCTTGAGCTTTTGTGGTTGATATTGATTGGAACACCTTCAGGGATGCTTAAGGATGCTGATAGAACAAAAATTGAAGCTTGAATCGACCTCAAAACTAGTTTTCAGTATTTGAGTTTTAAGGAGAATTTTCAATCTTTTTCCAAGGCCTTTGGGCGCAGCTTCTTGTCTAAGGCCATTAGGTTTTGATTCCTGAATATGTATAGAGCAATTTAGGTCAAGAAAACTGCATAAAATCCCTTGTAATCTTTGATTGAAGATTTGATTTGCTTAAGGATCTTTTTGAATCTTATCATGTGCATTTTGTATCAATTTGCCTCCAATTAGACCAAAACTTTCCACAATTGAAGAAACACGAAATATTGAGTATCAAACATGCATAAAAAGATTTTTTAGGTCAAGTTTTATATTTTCTACTTATTTAAATAATTTAAATGAATTAATATTAATATAAATTCAAATAAATAATTAAAAAATGAGAAAATACTTCCCTTTGGTCCTAATGGTCGTGCATAGGCTTGGCATGAAGAAACTTGGCAGAAAAATGGGCCCATTAGCAATTTTAGGTCATTTGAACCATTGTTGACTTTTCAAAATTCCCAAAAATTTCCCAACTTCCACAAGGCATAACTTGCTCAATTTTTAAGCTTTTCACATGTTCTTGGACATTTTGGAAAGGTCTTTGAGTCCTTTAACCAATGCCTTTGGTCCCATGTCATTTTGATTTACCAATCTCAAGTTATGGCCTTTGACTTAAAGTCCCTTTTTGTTGACTTTTGAAAATGACCTATAATGTTGAAATTGATAACTTTTTGTGAGAGCATTTCTTGGACTTGAACTATGAAGATGAATTGTAGTAAATGTCTTTCTCTTCAAAATGAGCTTTGGATGGAATTTTTCTGATAATCCATGTGAAAGTTATGCCCTGGTCAATTTCAGTTGACTTTTTCAGCTGTCCAAATATAGCAACTTTTGCATCTTTGATGATTTCTGAGCCAAATTTTGAGAATCATGATCAAGCATTGATCAAATGATGTTTGTGGCTTCAAAATGATATGTTGACCAAAAATTTGAACTTTTGACTGCCAAATGACCATTTTGCCCCTACAGTTGACTGTAGTGCAATCTAGGGTTTTGACTGTGCAATTTTGAACTGAATGCCTTGAAACTTGATATGAGGATACTTGACCATCTTTGTAGGCATATGAGACTTGATTGGGCCTTTGAAAACTTCATTTTCTTGATCAGGACTCAAACCCTAGTTTTGACTGTATAGGAGACAGTTGAACTGCATAGCCTTTGGAGAATTTTGTGACCTTGACTTGACAAATCTTGGAGAATATGGGAGGGAAAATTTTGGGGTGCAACAGTTTCCCCTGTTCAATCTTCTTAGACCTGAGGATGCAGATTGGCTGACGCGCCTTTCGTAATCCGAAGGTAGAAGATGATTGGACACTAGAGTGCCCAGAAATTTGCGCTCACATAGTAGCAGTGATGGTGGAATGGGCTTATAAATGCCATTTGGATGTTGCTTGGATAGGATGATGGGCTTATAGATGCCATCTGGATGTTGATTGCGTAAGAGATTCCTTCGCTAGAACCTGCATACCTGCAAAAGAACAAATGAGTACCTGACACGTTGCAGGAGTTGATTTTAGGTGCTTGGTATAGATATGTCCTGACTGGTTACAGGAGCTGAATCTGGAGCTTCAAACGCTGATGAATGAACCAGGGATGATTACTACCTTAGCATGAATGGTAAGAGAACCTTGGGCGACTTTAACTTCAACAACGCTCGTTGAGAAAAATCTTGATGGGAATTATTATCTTCGCAGTATTGGGCAGGGAACCATAGCCAATTTATAATTTGAAAGGAATGATCACCTCACACTCATCGTCGGAGAGGGAAACATCTGAAAAGGGCTTACCACCTCACACACCGTTGGAGAGGGAACCATCTGAAAAGGGATTACTACCTCACACACCGTTGGAGAGGGAACCATAGGAGAATATCACCTCACACTCATCGTCGGAGAGGGAAACATCTAGAAAAGGGATTACTACCTCACACACCGTTGGAGAGGGAACCATAGGAGAATATTACCTCACACTCATCGTCGGAGAGGGAAACATCTAAAAAGGACTTCTGGAAGCAGTATCAGAACGTCACCATATCTGGTTTACATCTGAAACTATATCTGGAAGGAATTCTGGAAGCAGTATCAGAACGTCACCATCGCTGGGTTTACATCTGAAACTATATCTGGAAGGAAATCTGGAAGCAGTATCAGAACGTCACCATCGCTGGGTTTACATCTGAAACTATATCTAGAAGGAATTCTGGAAGCAGTATCAGAACGTCACCATCGCTGGGTTTACATCTGAAACTATATCTGGAAGGAAATCTGGAAGCAGTATCAGAACGTCACCATCGCTGGGTTTACATCTGAAACTATATCTAGAAGGAATTCTGGAAGCAGTATCAGAACGTCACCATCGCTGGATCATATCTGAAACTATATCAAGAATGAATTGCGATTAGTTGATAGTAGTCATTTTTGTATTGATCTTTTTCCTGAAAAGGCGAGACATAATTGGATGCAAAATCATGATGCATGAACTGTATGTCTTCAAAATCAATGAGATTCGTGTAGTATGATGCATATGCATGCTATAATGATGTATGTGACGTTTTATGAATGTATGTTTGTCTAAGAAAATAAATCCTTGACGGGTGCCGGGAAGCCGTATCCTGGGCTGATGTTGAAGAATAAGCTTTGCTTCCGCTGGGGTTAATAGTTGCAAGTATACCGGTAGGAGAAGATAACTCCGTTGGGAAATAATCTTGGCGAATGGAAGATTCTGCGGGGAGAAAAGATATTCTAGCGACCATGCTGGGAAGAAATACTCTGTGGGGGATGCTTTTGCTGAATTTTTGAGGATGACTCGCTGAGGATACCTTGTTGTATTGGAAGTATGAATGGACTTCGCTGGGGATAAGAAGATTCTGTCGACGATGCTCTTTCCGTGGCTTTTGGCTGAGGATAACCCAGTTATATCTGGGGATAAGAAGACTGCTTGGGGATATGAATTCCATCTTTCCTGGGGAACTGGATTGGATTCTCTGGGGAAGTATTGAACTGTATTGGTTATGTGCTTCAACAGGACCAACCCTGGTACCTTGGAGGATAGAACAATCAGACTGCTCAGACCAACCTTTATTGCCCCTGTTTCTTGTGGGGTGCTGATAGTTGTTGGCGGACAAACCTTCTTCTGGTAGACAGATGACAAGAAGACGGGACATAATCGTACGCTTTAATCCTTAACTTTTGCCTGGACCGCCCTTTCGGGTTTTCAGTCCACCAGGATACCCATTTTTGCCCAAGCCGCCTTTTCAGGTTTTCGACTTGCCGGGTGTACAGATTTTTTTCATTTCATCCCTTATTTTGCCCGAACCCTTTTGGTTCGCCGGGAAGCCCTTATTTTTGCCTAGGTATGTCAACCTAGCGGGTCTTTGATTTTGCGTAGTATTTTCCGACTATGTCTACGCTTTTAGAATGCAGGGAAGTGCCCCTGGCTGTTTATGTTTCCATATTACCAGAAGATGTCTGATCATGCAAGATTTGTTATTGAAATGCCCCAAGTGACTCAGGCGGAGATTTGCCCCAGGCTCTTTGGCCTTTTGAGAGATTCTCCGAATCTTGATTGGATTGCCCCAGATAATGGACAATAGCCATGTCCTGCCCCTTGATTGGAGATACTCTTGTTCATTAGACTTTTATTGTGCGAATTTTCCTACTGTTCAAACAAAAAGTCATATGCAAACAAAGTTATGTTTAAAAATGCAAAGCTTATGTCTGTCTTGAAGATTTTGAAGATGCATTCTTTTTCATAAAACAAGTAAATGTTTGTAAAACGTGATGTCAACTCCGTATTTACCGTAGGCCTTCAGGAGTCAGGATACCTTTCGTAACAGTATGCTTTCGAATTAACCCGTGCTTCAGCTAGGACTTTTACGGGTTATAACGTGGCCTGGTTCACGGTTTAAGAAACAAAGGATAAAGGCTCAAATTTATTTGTACCCACCCGCTCTTCGTGATGTTCTCCAAACCTAAACTCAGTTGATCATACGTTAGACCTTGTTTGAGTCTTTGCTCTGATTTTCCGGTGATGATTCGGATGTTGATAACTTATTTTGTTTAGGCAGTCATTCCTTTTTTGTTTTGGTTGAGGGTTTGTGAGACCTCTTTCTTGATTTTGTTATCCCTTTCTTTTTTTGCCTGAACTGTTTCCTTTGGAGTCACAGTCAGCGGGATGCCCCAGTTTCATAAGTCCCCTTTGTAGGTTTAGACTTCTTGGGCTTTTTATTTATGAATTTTGATGATGACTGCCTGTCCTTTTGATTGTTCTGAACCATTACTGTATTTGTTCGTTTTGTAAAGATCTCTTCGGTGCCATTCGTCATGCACTTGGATCAACTGAGAGACTACCCTGCCCCAGGTTATGATAAGGGTTTTAAATTTTGAAAAGAAAAACTCCTACTCCTTTGGCTCAGATGGGTTGACGAGGGATTATCATCCTTATAACTCCAGTGTTTAGGAATTGAAACAATGCCTGTACCTCATCAGCGGGGTCTGTTCAAAAGCATACTGTAATGATCGCGGTATCGTTTTCGTCATCCTCCCTCAAGAGGCTTAGAATTTAGATTCAAGAGTCGTCATCAGAAAAAAAATATGAACAGAATATAACAAAAATAATTGTATTAATTCCCCAAAACAGACATATGCGATGCATTGATAGAATAAAAGAGTTTGCTATGACATTAATTGTTTGTATAAGCAAAGAAAAGTACAACTCAAAAATTCAAATAAACAAAAGGTTTCAATGATTGGGCAACGGAGCAGTGATTATGTTCGGAGTCTCTGGCACTTCAAACTGAATCTCTCCAGCGTCGATCATATCTTGGATCTTGTTCTTGAGAGGCCAGCAGTTGTCTGTAGTATGCCCCGGGCTATCTGAATGATATGCGCACCTATCGTTGGGATGATAGTTGGGTGCAGAAGTGTTCGGATTCCGGAGAGGAGCCCTTAAAGTGATCAACCCTGCCTTCAACATTTGTTGCAGTGCTTGATCCAACGACATGTTGAGTTTGGTATACTGCCGTTTCTCCTTGCGCTGCTGCCCCTGTCCTTGTTGAGCAGGTCCGGGATTGGAGATCTGGATTGCCCCTGCCTCATGACGGCTCTTTTTACCGTGCACAACATTGGATTCTTTCTTTCCATGATGAGGCTTTCTATCAGAAGGTGCAGCCTCTTGAATTTTCCCAGACCGGATACCAGCTTCAATTCGCTCTCCAGTCAAGATAAGATCTGTGAATCCAGCAGACGAATTCCCAATCAGGTGGTTATAAAATGGACCAGACAAGGTCCCCAAGAACATATCCACAAGTTCCCGATCAGTCAGAGGTGGTTGTACCCTTCCAGCAAGATCCCTCCATTTCTGCGCATATTCTTTAAAACCTTCACTTGACCCTAACGACATACCCTGGAGTTGGGTACGCGTAGGAGCAAGGTCGGCATTATATTGATACTGCTTATAGAAAGCAGTAGCCAACTCCTCCCAGTTACGAACTTTGGTCCCATCCAGCTGATAGAACCATTCGAGATGAGTCCCTGAAAGACTCTCCTGGAAGAAGTGGATCCATAAATTCTTGTCCACCGTATATGGCTGAATCTTCCGAACATAGGACCTTAGATGCAGCTTGGGGCAAGACGCCCCGTCATATTTAGTAAAGGATGGTGCTTTGAACTTCCGAGGAATAACCACACCAGTTGACAAACCCAAATCTCCAAGATCCAGCCCAGGTGCCTGTTGGCTCTCCATAGCATTCAGCCTATCCTCCAACTGTTTGTACTTGTCCTCAGCCGGAGGGTACTGTTCGTCGTCGAAATCTGTTTCATTGTCAGAGACCTCTGGACTGGGCACCCTTTCCTCTGGATGACTGCTCTTCCCCACAGATGGAGTTGTCCTCTCAGTTTCAATCTGCGGTGTATTCCCCGATCTGCGTCTAGGACTGAACAAAACAGTCCTCTTCTTCTTCTTGTCCTTCTTCAAGAGCAGAGCCTTCAGATCTTGCTGCCCCTGGGTCAGATTCATGATCAGCTCTTGGAACTGGGCGTTCTGAGCCTGGAGGTCCTTGATAGTCTGCTCGGCTGATGATTCAGGATTCATGGCGATCGGCTGAAATAAACAGCGAGGAAGGGTAAGCAACCTGTCAAAGGGATACCTGCAATGCAATGAGATGTATGACATGCATGTAATGATTTCAAGGATCTCGCGGGGTAAACAGAAAATTTGTTAGCATTTGGGACCGGTAGCTTGATTGTAAGAACTTCATTTTGTTGAGAGTCCTTCATCAAGGGTCAAAGGCTCACCATATCCAGTGGGTCATAGCCCCTGACGCCCTTGGCTAGAGGAAAATAAATCCCCTTTGCCCCTTGCTGGGTAATTGATGCACCAGGACCTGCATCACAAGCCCTTGAGATCCTTGAAATGGGTTAGGATGTATGCAATGGTATGATGTCATGCTATGCATGGGGTGATGTAGGTAAACCATGTTATGAGCCCCCACTAAGGACTATAAACAAACCCTGCAAGAAATTCAGTATACTTTGTTATGAGTCCCAATTAAGGACTATAAACAAAACCTGCAAGAGATCTAGTAAACCCTGTTATGAGTCCCAGTTAAGGACTATAAACAAGACCTGCAAGAAACTTAGTACCCTGTTATGAGTCCCAATTAAGGACTATAAACAACACCTGCAAGAAATTTAGTACCCTGTTATGAGTCCCAATTAAGGACTATAACAAGACCTGCAAGAAACAAGTGTCAGGTAACAAGCACGCAGATAGTCAAGTACGAAGGCACACAAGTCACACAAGAGAAGCCCTTAGAGTTTAGGCCAGCATGAGGTCTGGGTATTACCCTCTTTCAGTTTGTTGGGTTCATACCTGTCCTATCAAAGTAACCGGGTTCTTAGAGGATCCCAATATCATTGACTACCCTCAATCGGTCATAACTCCAGCATCGCAATCTTTTCTTGCGGCCAGAACCATCACGAGAGTTTAGCCTCAATGGGCGTAGCATACTGCTACTGTTCTAATGGCCAAGTTGTGTCATTTAGGGTTCTAAGGTCTGTTGGTGCTTAATGACTCCTTGGAAGACCCATATTCTCCCCGTTTCAACACGAGGGATATCGGTACAGACCAAGGTGCCACACCAACGTAGCCACTGCTTCACCCATGTCGGTATACGCCGGACAGGTCCCTCACAGCTTATGCTACCTAAACAGGGTATCCCCAGATCCGGGTTAGGATCTATGTAACTCCGATACAACCCACAATAGTAAAGCAAGCAAAGAAGACAATTGAAAACACAGTTATGAACTAGCCCTAAGGTACACCTCACTTTAAGTGTATTTCCCCAGCAGAGTCGCCAGTTCTGTGATCGGTGGATCTGGAACTGACTTTTTAATACTGGTTCGCGAAATGTCGCGGAAGCAAGAGTCGCCACCGTCTTTTATTTTCTCCAAATGGAAAGGACAAAAGCACAGAAAAATTCCTTAAAGAGATTGCTCTCGGTTCGGGAGGTAGGTTATAGAAAGGGAAGGTGTTAGCACCCTTTCTATCCATGGTTATCCACGGGCTCTTAGATACTTGCTCATTTGTATTTTCAAAAATGGTTTGTTTGCTTTTCAACTGTGGGTTTTAAAAAGTTTCTTTGAAAAATTTCAGTTCGACTCGTACGTCAGAGTGTTTGAAAAATTTGTTTTGAAAGCTTTTGAAAAGTGTCGGTGTGAAAAGATTTTTGAATTTATTTTGAGATTAGAGCAAGTATCTACGAGAACCTACCTACCCTAAGGAATTCGTCTGTGTAAATGTCCTTTAAAGTAGTGCCATCCCACCATTGAGAGGTAGGTAGCACCACCGTTGGAGGTGTTCGGGTCAATTCGAGGTTCGGGACATGGTGATCACCAGAGCAATGGGAAGACACCTTAGAAGCTACCCTCATGCCAGGTTCCCGGATCATGAGGACTTACTAAGACATCCTCTACTCGACGATCACCTTTCGAAAGGCAACAGTGAGGCGTACCCTAGGGGTGATGTGTGCGAATTGTGTGTCATGTTTCAGTTATTTGTCTTGTCATGTTTATTTGTGATCTACGCTTGATTTTAATTAGGGCCATTCATTCTTGCATGCATATTTAACAGCTATAAAGTTTGCGAAAAATAGATCTAAGACTATTACAAATGGCGCGGGTCCACATCGCCAAAATTAAACCGGACCCGATTTAGCGGAAAATAAATAAAGCGAATAAATAAAAGTGCGAGAAATTTAAATTACAGTGCTTTGGGAGAGATACAAAATTATAATAAGCAATATAAAATAAATGCGCAAATTAAATAATTAAAAACAATGGGCGTTGGACCCTTTTGCAAAATATTTAAAGTTAATGAGAATTAAAATTAAAATTAAATGTTTTTTGGTATTTTTGTATTTTTTAGATTAAATAAGAAAAAGGATTAATTATAATTAAAGTAAAATGTCCAAACCCTAATTCTAATGTTTTCTTTATTTATTATGAAAGAATTAAATTAAAACCTAAATTAAACCCTAAATTATTTATGTACAATTTTTAATTTATGAAAATAAATAACTAATATTATTATTCTGAAAAAAAAGGAAAAATTAAAAAGAAAATAAAAAGTTATTAAACCTAAACTCTATTTTTTTTGGATTTTAGTTATTAAAAAGAATTAAATTTGTAACCTAATTAAAACTAAATAATTACAAGCATTTATTTATGAAAATAATCATAATATAAGTATTTATTAATTTTTTTGTCTTTTCTGAATTTTAATGTTTTTATGTTTTTTTTATAAAAATGAATTAATTAAATTAAACAATCAAGAAAACAAAATAATAATTTAAATAAAATATAAGAAAAATAAAAGGAAGGCAAACCAGGGGGGGTAGCCCCAATTTAGGAGGTTCAGGCCTGGAAATTTGGCCCAATTAGTTATGAATCTGTTGACTTTTCTGGATCGTGTGTCAACGTATTGACCTGGTGTATGCTGCGCCTTGAATCTTGGCCATTGATCTGATTATTTTGGACGCGTGTATGGTCCAATTTGAAGACGTATGGTGAGTCCTCGTATTATGCCTGCATGAGAATACGCGTTGAAAAATAATATTGAAACTTTGCCAGACCTGGGACTTGAACCCAGGTCACGAGGGTTACAAGCGTTGTCCCCAACCAACCGTGCCAGCTTATGCTTTTGGTAATATAATTAACAAATAAACAATATAATAGAAAAACGAAGCATGAGTGGATTAGCGCGCGAGAATTTGAATTGGCCTATCCCCATGTGACACGCCTTTGTCTTCTCCATCATCTCTGAAACATAAAAGCATTAGGCAACGGTTTTGACACCGTTGCAGAAAATAACATATGAGAAAATAACGATTAGGCCAGGAGGCCACATAAATTAATCGCGACGGTTGGTTCTTGTTCGTTGGAACATGCTGGTTTGAATGATAATGGTCTTGAGGCTTGATTTTACTCCGTTTCAAAAGCCCTAATTCAAAAAGCTGAAAACCCTAAAAGCCACGCATGGTGAAATCTGATATACAGGGTAATAATGCAATTAAATATGGTGGTTAGCTTTAGAATATCATGAGGAACAAGAATCAATCAATGAAATGTCATGAAAACGCGTAAAATATAGAATACGATTTTGGAATTTCCATGGAATGTCTTGAGTTCTGTACCCCAATCCCTTGAGCTTTTGTGGTTGATATTGATTGGAACACCTTCAGGGATGCTTAAGGATGCTGATAGAACAAAAATTGAAGCTTGAATCGACCTCAAAACTAGTTTTCAGTATTTGAGTTTTAAGGAGAATTTTCAATCTTTTTCCAAGGCCTTTGGGCGCAGCTTCTTGTCTAAGGCCATTAGGTTTTGATTCCTGAATATGTATAGAGCAATTTAGGTCAAGAAAACTGCATAAAATCCCTTGTAATCTTTGATTGAAGATTTGATTTGCTTAAGGATCTTTTTGAATCTTATCATGTGCATTTTGTATCAATTTGCCTCCAATTAGACCAAAACTTTCCACAATTGAAGAAACACGAAATATTGAGTATCAAACATGCATAAAAAGATTTTTTAGGTCAAGTTTTATATTTTCTACTTATTTAAATAATTTAAATGAATTAATATTAATATAAATTCAAATAAATAATTAAAAAATGAGAAAATACTTCCCTTTGGTCCTAATGGTCGTGCATAGGCTTGGCATGAAGAAACTTGGCAGAAAAATGGGCCCATTAGCAATTTTAGGTCATTTGAACCATTGTTGACTTTTCAAAATTCCCAAAAATTTCCCAACTTCCACAAGGCATAACTTGCTCAATTTTTAAGCTTTTCACATGTTCTTGGACATTTTGGAAAGGTCTTTGAGTCCTTTAACCAATGCCTTTGGTCCCATGTCATTTTGATTTACCAATCTCAAGTTATGGCCTTTGACTTAAAGTCCCTTTTTGTTGACTTTTGAAAATGACCTATAATGTTGAAATTGATAACTTTTTGTGAGAGCATTTCTTGGACTTGAACTATGAAGATGAATTGTAGGAAATGTCTTCCTCTTCAAAATGAGCTTTGGATGGAATTTTTCTGATAATCCATGTGAAAGTTATGCCCTGGTCAATTTCAGTTGACTTTTTCAGTTGTCCAAATATAGCAACTTTTGCATCTTTGATGATTTCTGAGCCAAATTTTGAGAATCATGATCAAGCATTGATCAAATGATGTTTGTGGCTTCAAAATGATATGTTGACCAAAAATTTGAACTTTTGACTGCCAAATGACCATTTTGCCCCTACAGTTGACTGTAGTGCAATCTAGGGTTTTGACTGTGCAATTTTGAACTGAATGCCTTGAAACTTGATATGAGGATACTTGACCATCTTTGTAGGCATATGAGACTTGATTGGGCCTTTGAAAACTTCATTTTCTTGATCAGGACTCAAACCCTAGTTTTGACTGTATAGGAGACAGTTGAACTGCATAGCCTTTGGAGAATTTTGTGACCTTGACTTGACAAATCTTGGAGAATATGGGAGGGCAAATTTTGGGGTGCAACACCAACCTACTGGGGTTTCAAGGATGAGCACAATTTTTAGGAGCTTCAGTTGTCCGTTATTCTGTTGGTGGCTGTAATTTCCAACAAGTGATGAAGAAATTTTTTGATGATGATTGTAACTTCCAGCAGGTGATGAAGGAAATTTTAAACGACCGTGAATTCCAACAGGTGATGAAGGAATTTTTGATGATGATCGTAACTTCCAGCAGGTGATGAAGGAAATTTTGAACGACCTTTCAACTTGAAATGTACTTTGTTTTAGAGAATAAATCCTTGACAAATGTTGGGGAAATAAACCCATGACTGATGGTCTGTTTAGAGAGATGATAAACTTCTCGAGGACGCTTGAATTTCTTTTTCAGAAAGATTTCGAAGAGGTTTCATCACTGCCCCTAGTATCTGATTCTTGTGGCATTGTCAGGAAACTTGGACTGTTCGTAACCCCTTTGATGAGATTGACGTTTAAATGCCCCAAGTGATGGTGACAGAGACTTGCCCCAGGTTATCCCGCAATTGAGAGATTTCTTGAAATCTTGACTGGACTGCCCCAGGTTCACTGAGCTTTGAAAGATTTGTTGAAATCTTGACTGGACTGCCCCAGGTTCACTGGACAATACCATATCAAATCCCTTTTTGTGGATAGGAGATTTTTGTAACGGAAGTGTCATCCCACTTGAAGTCATTTTATTCACCGAGAGAGTTTTCGTTCCTCCGAACATTCACTGTTGTGAATTTCTTTGCTGTCAAACAAATAAACATGTGCAAACAATGATATTCAAATAATGCAAAGTTTATGCTTGTCTCGAAGTTTTGAAAAAAGCGTTTTTTAGCAGAAAACTTTTTATAAGACAAATTCAACACAAGATTTTAGGGCAAAGCCTTACAGGAGTCAGGATACCTTTTGTAACAGTATGCTTTCAAACTAACCCATGCTTCAATTAGGACTTTCGAAGGGTTGTAACGTGGCTTGGTTCACGGTTTAAGAAACAAAGGATAAAGGCTCAAAGTATATTTGTACCCACCCGCTCTTCATGATGTTCTTCAATCCTAGACTCAGTTAATTTGTGCGTCGAACTCTATTCGAGTTTGGAACGACATTTTGGTGATGGTTCACCAGTTGAATTTATTGGAAGGCAGTCATTATTTTTGTAACATTTTTCATGTTGTTGAGGATTGGTAATGACCCTTTTTTTGATTTATTATCCCTAATTTTTGCCTGACTGTTCCTGTTTTCGAGAATACAGTCAGCGGGATGCCCCAGCTTTCTTAAGCCTCCTTTGTAGGTTTTGGCTCAGTGGGCTTTTCTCTTTTGAGAGATTGACTGCCTATGAGATAAAGAACCATCACTGTATTTTGGTTCCAAAGTAATTTTTTTGGTGTCATTCGTTGTATTACGAACTGAGAGTTTGCGACTTCAATGCGCATCTTTTTAATTAACTGAGAGACTACCCATCCCCAGGTTTTAATCAAAGGTTTCAATTTGTTTAAAACAGAAAACTCCTACTTCTTTGGCTCGAAGGGGTTGACTAGGGATTATCTTCCTTATAACTCTGGTGTTTAGGATTTGAAAGAAACGCTTGTACATCGTCAGCAAGGTCTGTTCAAAAGCATATTGTGTGAGATTATGGTATTGTTTTGTCATCCTCCCTCTAAAGGCTTGTAGCTTTTTATCAAGAGTTAAATATCATAAAGAAAGTAGAAAGCATAGTTTAAGAATAGTGAAAATGAATGGATGAATTCAAGACAAACATATGCAATGTATTAATGAAACAAAGTTTGACATCAACAGATAATTGTTTGAATAACAAAAGAAATTACAACTTTGAAAAATTCAAATGAAATAGAAGTCTCTCAGTTCGAACTTGTCATTCCAGGTGGAGAACCCTTAGCGGAAGATTTTCATCTCGCCATCCGGCATGAATTTCAGCACTCCATTGTCAATCAAGTCTTGGATCTTGTTTTTCAAAGCCCAACAGTCATCGGTGTCATGTCCAGGGCTATAGGAGTGGTATGCACACCTTTCATTGGGATGCTAGGTAGGAGCGGAAGTATTTGGGTTCCGGAGAGGAGCCTTTAATGTAATCAGCTCTGCCTTCAACATGCATTGTAGCGCTTGAGTCAATGACATGTTGATCTTAGTGAATTGTCTTTTGGGCTCGCTTTGCCTTTGCTGATTTTCCGGTTGATGTTGACGAAGTCGTTGTTGGGCTCGTGACGTGGAAGCAAAGTGAGAAGGTATTCTCTCCCTTAAACCTACTTCTTGTATCATGGGAGGCTAAATGATGACTTGATCCCCAATTCTAGACGTTTTCCCCATTTGGTTACATCCATCTTGACGAAGCTTGTTGATGAGAACCCTCAACTCCTCTTGTCCTTGTGCCAGATTTTGGATAAGAGCCATCTGGCTCACCAGTTGCCCCATCATTTGGACCTTCATTATGGCTATCTCAGTTTGTAGCCACTCCAACTTGTCATCTCTATCGTCCCCAGGATTTCCCACGACCATGCCCCTGGTGAGGAGCGCCTTGACCTCTTCTTGTCCCTTGGATAGGTTCAATAACATCTCTTGAAGTTGAGCGTTTTGAGCCTGGATGTCCTTGATAGTCTGCTCTAGAGCCATCTCTACTGAAATAAACAGTAGGAAGATAAGGAAACCTGAAAAAGGAAAACCTGGTATGATGCAATGCATGATATGTGGATGCATGTTTCCAAGAATCTCGCGGGGTAAACACAAGAAAATGTTAGAGATTGAACTTTGATCAATATCTTTGATTGGAGAACTTTGTATCGGTGGATGTCTTTCCACGAGAATCAAGCTCACCATGTCAAGTGGGTCATAGCCCCTGATTCAAGTTGTTGCACTTGATCTTTGATGGTGTTTGTTTAGAGGGGAACCCTCTTGCCCTTTGGTAGATGTCTGGTTCAACGTGACCCTGCATCAAAAGACCCTCGATATCCTTGAAATGGTTATTGATAATGCTATGGTATGATGTTATGATGTTATGTACATGTATGCAAAAGTAAGCAAGTGTATATACAGACAGTCATATTCACACAAAGCAAACAAGTCCTTAGGTTTAGGCTTGCATGGGGTTTGTAGGTAAGTACCCTCTTGAAGTTAGTTGGCTCAACCTGTCCTAAAATAGAAACCGGGTTCTAAAGAGCTCAATATCACTTGATTATTTTCTATGTTCATTGTTTTGGTTTAGCCACTTGACTGGCGACCAAAATATTCCAAGAAAATAATCCTCAATGAGTGTAGTATCGAGTATCTACCAACTTCGGACTGCACCAAAGTCGGTCATCTCACTACTCCTAAAAAGGCCAAGATGGTCAAGTAAGGTTCTAAGAGTTCGTTAGTGCTTCATGACATCACTCAGCGGCCCCGTATTCTCCTTGACTACTCAAGGGCTACCGATACCCACAAATATGTCACACTAACATAGCTACTGCTTCAACCATGTCAGTATACCCCGCACAGTTCCCTCACAGTTTATTGCTACTTACCTAAAAGGTGCCCCCAAATCCGGGTGTAGGATTTAAAACAAACCCAAGCAAGGAACCCAAAAAGTAAAGCAATCAAAGCAATCAAGGTAAGCATGTAAAGGTGATCTAAAAAACCCTAAGGTAACCCCACTTTCAGAATTATTCCCCAGCAGAGTCGCCAGTTCTGTGATACGGTGGGAGAACTGACTTGGGATTTGCGTTTGTTTTCGCACTTGTTCGGTTTAGCAAGAGTCGCCACCGACTTTTTATTTTATCCTAAGGAAAGGTCAAAAAGCACAGGAAAGACCTTTGAGATGTTTTCGTGGGTTCGGGGGGTAGATTATGAAAAGGGAAGGTGCTAGCACCCTTTTCATCCATGGTTATCCATGGGCTCTTAGTTACTTGTTTTAGATCACTTGCCTTTGCTTTTCAATTGTTTGAAATGGTGCTTTGTGTGTGTGGTTTTGAAAATGTTTTGAAAAAGATGCCTTGTCTAGGCAACCTTTGTAATGATTCTTGTTTGAATATATACAAAGGTGTGTGTCTTTTTGAAAAGATAATTTAATGTTTTGAAAGTTGTTTGGAAATTGTTTTTGAAGTTTGTGTTGTGAAGTGTGTTTTGAAAAATGGCAAGGATGTTTTGCAAGATTTTTGATCAAGTAACTAAGAGTTGTCTTACCTATTTTACTCAAAGATTTTTCTTATTTTTTTGACCCTTTTAACAGTGTTGTTTCACCATTGTGTTTGATGAACAACCTTGTGTTAGGATGTTGAACGGGACAGGTGCGGGTCATCGTATGCAATCATTGAAGGCAACTTGTGAGACACTCTAGCAATTTTGTAAGGGACGAGATCGTTTTATTGAAGGCAACATCGAGGGTCATCGAGGGACTACGATCTTTGTTTATCGAAGGTACATTTGCTAGAGTGTCTCATACTCGAGGGACATGATTGCATTTTCCGAGGCAACAAGCGAGGCTACCCTAGAGGTGCAAGTGTGCATAGTGTGTTTGATTTGCATGCATTTAGTCTTTGATTAGAGGTTGTCTACTTGTTGGTTTTATCTTGCTATACACACCTAGTTACTAGCATTTGTACAAAAGTAATAAAAAGTGCAAAAAATAAATCCTACACTATTACAACCATATTGAAGTGCATAGAAATGTAAAGGAAAAAATAAGATAAAAAGAAGTAAAAAAGAGATCCTTCGATTCAGGCAGGAGCACCCTTTGATTTGCATTCTGCTGGCCTCCTTCGATTGGGACTAGCACCAGTGAGGTCCTGGCCTTCGATTGGCCTGGAAGTTAGTGTATGGCGAAGCCTTCTGGTTCTGCCTTGTTGCCTTCTTCGACTGGAGGTTGAAAGCAGTGAGGGAATGCCTTTCGACTGAGCCCGGAATCAGTGAAGGCATGCTTTTCGTATGGGCCTGGAAGTCAACATGGTTTTGATCCTGGTTGTCTCTTTCGTTTGACCTGGAGAAAAAGGGTAGAAGCTAGAAGCTTCATTTCCTATTTCCTGTTTCCTGTTTCTTTCATTTAAAGCATTAAATGGCAACATGGCCTGAGGCCATGCTAGTATTTGTCTTTCAAACAGTTTAATAGTTAAAGCTAGTTCAGGTAAACAGAAAGCAAAACGAAAGGGTTAACTTAAAAAAAACATGTTAAAAGGGTGGAAACGAAAGGAACAATGGTATATATATGCTCGAAACGAACGAAAAGATTATTTACGTGTTATGCCATGAAATGAAAGGTTCAAGGGTAAGGGTGACTTACCTTGATGGAGGCTTTGAATAGGTGTGGGACCTTGAGTTAAGGCCCAGGGTTCTGGATTTTGATTTCTCAAGTGTTGAAGGGACTTGAGAGATTTGTTGTGTTTGAGAAAATTTAGGAGATTCGTTCCTCTGGTCCAAAGATCCTCTCCTAGCTTTGTAAATGTTCCTCTATTTATAGAGAAAGAATGGACATGTTGTCCAAAGCCAGCCTTGCAAATAAATGATAAAATAATGTAACCTGAAAGTACATGTGGGGGGCCTCTTGGCAGTTGGGGTGCAGAAGATGTGACTTATGCTTCTGACGTTGCTTGTGCTCAGACCAAAATCAGGTTGAAAGCTGATTTTGTGACTAAAGTACTCTCTATGAAAGGAAAGAGCATGTAGCCTTTAACCAATAATAGTAGTATCTAAAAGACAAAGTTTAAAACCCTTGTACAAGCTTCTGACTATGTAAAGATTTGGACGCAACATAGCCTGGCAAACGAGATTTGGTCTTGAGTCAAATGCAAGAATGAGATCGAAGCGCACTTGTTCGAAGGAAGCCTTTGCCTCAGTCAAAGCTTGTGGTCGAAACAAGCTTACTTGAAGGAAGCTAATGCCCTGTCGAAGCTTGGATCGAAACAAACATATTGCCCAATCGAAAGACTGTGTTTGAAGGAAGCAATGTTTCCTAATCGAAGCATGTGGATCGAAACAAACATAAAGGGAGTCATTTCCTTTTAGCGTGAGGGAAGTTCCTGACTTCTAAGTCGAAGGGTGTTCCTTCAAGGGAAGCAAGAACTTAGTCAAATCTTATATGAAGATATCTCTTGGCTCAAACGAAGCTTGTGAGAGGTAAAGTCTGCAAGAGGCCCTTGGTGCAAGTGGATTCGAAGGAGGTTTCAAATCCAAACGAAGGATGTACCTAAACTTGCATTCGAAGGAGGTTTCAAATCCAAATGAAGGATGTACCTAAACTTGCATTCGAAGGAGGCTTAGAGTCAATCGAAGGGTGCTAAATCGAAGGAGACATGTTTTCCTCCAAATTTGTCAAAATGTTATTTTTATCTGTTTTCTCCCTTTTTGACAGTCTCCTTTTAATTTTGGTATTGGAAAATCCCAATGCACTTGTTCAAGCTTGAACCTTGAAATCCTTGTAAGAAAAGCCTTGAGAATTGAGAGGACAAATTTTGGGGTACAACACAAACCCTTTAATTTAAATTGCGGAAAGTAAAATAAAGCAATAAATAATTAAAGTTCTAATTAAAAACTATTACATACTAGAAGCAATTACAATATTGGATAAAAATGATACGCGTGCGAGAAATTAAAACAGTGCATTTTTTAGGGTTTTGACCCTTTTTATTAAAGAAAAGATTTTTGCTTATTTTTTGAATTTATGGAAATAAACTAAATTAACAATTTAATTAAATTAAATAATAAAAATATTTTTGGGTTTTTGAATATTTAAGGAAATAAAAATAAAATGGTTGAAATTGTTAAAACCTAATATTCTAAATTAATTTTAATTTATTGCAAAAAATATTAAAATTATACCTAATTAAAACTAAGTCAATTAAATTATTATTTATTTACAAAAAATAAAAAGTGATGAATTTAATAAAAATAATATTTTTTTGTTTTCTGATTTTATGAGGGAAATTAATTATTTGGTTAATAAAAATAAATAATAAACAAACAAATAAATATAAAAGAAAGAAAAAGAAAATAATACTCAAGGGGGTTTAGGCCTAGAGAGGGAGTGACAATCAGCAATCCAGAGGCCCACTTATGCCAGCCTTGTTTGACTTTTTGGAATCCCACGCGCGCCTGTTGACTTGAATGTATGGTGTACCTCCAATCTGGGCCTTTAGATTTGGCCTGGGGGCCATCTGGCGTTTGGATCTTTGAGGAGCATGATAGTCCATGTGCTTGAAGTTGTACTGGAACAGCTGTGGAAAAATATTACAAAGCAAATTGATGGACCTGGGATTCGAACCCAGATCCCATTGGATCATGCATTAACGCCTCTGCCAGCTGAGCTATTTGGTGGACCTGGGATTCGAACCCAGGTCCCATTGGATCATGCATTAACGCCTATGCCTGAATTAAAAAATAAAAAGCGCGTAATTTTGAATTGGCCAATGAAGACGAGCCACGTCTTCGTCTTCTTCAACAAAACCTGTATTTTTTTCCTGTGGATTTGGATCCGCAGCAAAATCTATGGATCGATCCTAAAACAATCTCTAGGCAATGGAAACGAATTTTGGGATCACCATCTTACTCGTCTCTTCCCCCTGAGTTCATTTATACCCATGGTTGGTGTTGTACCCCAAAATTTGCCCTCCCATAATCTTCAAAGTTTCACCTCAAATGGTTCAAGGTCTACTCAAAGGCTACACAGTCAACCATCCTCCCAAGCCAGTCAAACTAGGGTTTTGGTTCTTGCAAGGAAGCTGAGGTTTTCAAGGGCTCAATCAAGTCCCATATGCTCATACACATTGTCAAGCACCTACATGTCAAGTTTCAAGGCTCACAAGGTCAAGTTGCACAATCAAAAATCCTAATTGCTCAGCAGTCAACTGCAGGGGCAAAATGGTCATTTGGCAGTCAAAAGTCAAAATTTTTGGTCAACATCTCATTTTGAAGCCACAATCATCATTTGGTCAAGTCTTGACCATGATTTCACAAGAATGGCTCAAAAATCATCAAGGTGTCAAAAGTTTCTATTTTTGGACAGTTGAAAAGTCAACTGTAACTTGACCAAGGCATAACTTTTTTATGGTTCATCAGAAAAATCCCATCCAATGCTCATCTTGAAGGGGAAGACATTTCCTACAACTCATCTTCACATTCCAAGTCCAAGAAATGCTCTCACAAAAAGTTATCAATTTCAACATTATAGGTCATTTTCAAAAGTCAACAAAAAGG
The DNA here is from genome assembly GCA_948472305.1 of Vicia faba. NCBI lineage: Eukaryota > Viridiplantae > Streptophyta > Magnoliopsida > Fabales > Fabaceae > Vicia > Vicia faba. Next base: position 114,256 of record CATIWC010001836.1, read on the forward strand.
GACTTTAAGTCAAAGACCATAACTTGAGATTGGTAAATCAAAATGACATGGGACCAAATACATTGGTTAAAGGACTCAAGACCTTTCCAAAATGTCCAAGAACATGTTCATAGCTTCAAAATTGAGCAAGATATGCATTGGAGAAGTTGGGAAATTTTTGTGAAATGGCCAAAGTCAATTATCCTTGAAACTTCATTTTTGACAAAAGGGCCCCACTTTTTCCACTTGTTTCAGCTTTGTCATGCTTCCCACGTGTCCCACAATTTCTTTCAAAATTTAAAATTAATTTTTTCATTTTTATTTAATTTTATTTGATTTAATCCATTTTAAATCTTTTAAAATCAAATGAAAATCAAAAAGATTAATTAAGGGACATATTTTGCTTTGACTAGCTTTGAATCATCATCATGATCATTCCAAATTCGTGCAAAGGGCTAAATGAAGCAAGAATTCAAATTTTGGCTCAAAAATGGAAGGTGTTTTAATGGAGTTCATAGCAAAATCTTAAGCATGAATGCAAGGCTTCAAGGCCCTTAATTCTAATTGAAACACATTACATAAGAGATATGCAAGCCAACACAAAAGGATTCACGACCTAAGAAGCCTCCAAACGGCCATACACTTTTCAAAATTTCAAAGAAAAAAAGAGAAACTGAAAACCTAGTTGCAGCGCCTCTCAAGCCTCCATTCTCATCCAAACACATTCCTGGTATCCCAAGGAAGCTTTTGCAATCAAAAACCAATCCAAACGTGCCCAGAATCTTAGAACTCAGGCCCAAACGGTTTGCATTTTTTCTTGAATTCTATATGATCATTCATGCATTTTTTGACATTTTTTTGAATGGATTTATACTCATAGGGACATCCTGAAGCCTTTGGTGTCATTCAATTGAACAATGGCGTCCCATATCAAAAATTGCCATTGATGGACATTAGGTTTTCAGAAGCTTGAAATTAGGCGTTTGCACATATGGTAAAATTAGGCTACCAAACTGGTACCATTGAATTCGTGACATCCCAACGAATCATTCCATGACCTCGCGCCCAATTTATGTTCAAGCATGGGCTATTCGCTATTTTTGTAGGTTGTGTTTAGTGGGGGTTTAAAACCCCCGCTATTTGGTTGTATTACAGGTACACAAATGAGGAAGAAGGTGGACGTGGCTCATGATGATTGGGGCATTCAAAGTTTCAGCGCCTTTTTTTTGTTTCATATCATTAATGTTGGTTTTGTTTTATATTATTTGCTTGCCATTACCTATACAAACGCGCACGTTGGCTCAGATGGTGGGAACAAGGCTTGGTAAACGCTGGGACCTGGGTTCGATTCCCAGGTCCCCTATCATATTTCATAATTTTGTTCATAACATGTTTCCATGCAGTGCACGTCCCAGGGCTCACCATGCATCCCAACGCTTAGGCTTGACAAGTGGCTTCAAGACCAATCTGAAGGCCAGAACATGCAGTCCATGATGCACCCTAGTCAGCAAGCAAGCGCATGATCAAAAAAGTCAACGTGGCCTTTGCCTCAATGGGCCTGAATTCCAGATTTCACCCTCCTATCTGGCCCACACCCCCTTGGTTTTCATTTCTTTTCTTTTATTATTTATTTGTTTTTGTTATTTCCTATTATTTTTTTTAACCCTTTTATTTTATTACTAATAATTAATTTAATTAACCATTTTCATAAAAAAACAAAAAAATATAATTAACATTTTTATTTTGTAAATAAACCATAATTGAACAAGTTTTTAATTAGGCCATTTTAACATTTTAATAATTAAAATAGATTTAGATTTAGGTTAACCTAGAATTTTATTTCTTTTTTCTATTTTATTTCATAAAAAAATATTTAAAAAAAACAAAAAAATATTTTCTTGTAATTAAAATAATTAATTAATCATTAATTAGTTCCCATTTCATTTTAATTCTAAAAAAGACCAAAAAATTAATTTCCTTTTCTTAAGAGGGTCAACACCCTTAGACGTTCCCGATTTAATTTTATTCGCACGCATTTTAGTTTTATTTCCTTATTTTTGATTATTATGTAATTGCTCCGGATATGTAATAGTAAATAGGACCTTTTATTGTTTTTTTATTTTTTCCGTACTTGTTTACTTAAAACGGGTCTTTGCAAATTTTTGGCGATGTATAGACCCGCGCCTTGTAATAGCGTAGGATTTACGTTTCCGCAATTTATTTTCCGCACCCCCTTTAACTGTTAACTTGTATGAAAGAATGCATGACAATTAAAAATAACTCGTAGCTCACCAATGCCTGATCAAAGACAAATATTAACATGAAAACAAACACACAAATTCACACACCACTCTTAGGGTACGCCTCACTGTTGCCTTGCCTTCGAAACGTGGTCGTCGAGTATGGGATGTCTTAGTAAGTCCTTATGTCCATTGATCTAGTTGCCTCGAAACGGTTGCCTCGAAACAAGTTGCCTCGAAACAAGTTGCCTCGAAACGGTTGCCTCAGAACAGTTTCCTCGAAACGGTTGCCTCGGAATAAAAAAGATCAATGGCATAAGGGTAGCTTCTAAGGTGTCCTACTGTTGCTCTGGTGACCACACTGTCTCTACAAACGAATTGACCCGAACACCTCCAACGGTGGTGCTACCTACCTCTCAATGGTGGGATGGCACTACCTTAAGGACATTTACACAGCCTAATTCCTTAGGGTAGGTAGATGACTCGTAGATACTTGCTCTAATTCAAAAACAAATCAAAAACTCTTTTTCACACTGACACTTTCTAAAAGATTTCAAAACAAACGCTTCACAACACTCTTGAGGACTGATACAAGAGTCGAATTGAAGTTTTCAATTAAACTTTTTCAAACCCACGCACTTTTGAAAAGCAAACAAACATTTTGAAAACACAAATGAGCAAGTATCTAAGAGCCCATGGATAACCATGGATAGAAAGGGTGCTAACACCTTCCCTTTCTATAAATCTACCTCCCGAACCGAGAGATAATCTCATAAGGAATTTTGCTGTGCTTTTGTCTTGTCCATGTTGGAGAAAATAAAAGACGGTGGCGACTCTTGCTTCCGCGACATTTCGCGAAACCAGCGTTAAACAGTCAGTTCCAGATCCACCGATCACAGAACTGGCGACTCTGCTGGGGAGAATACTTATAAAGTGAGGTGTACCTTAGGACTAAGATCACTTGTGTTTTCAATTGTCTGAACTGTTTGCTTTATTATTGTGGGCTGTCTCGGGAGTTCTATAGATCCTAACCCGGATATGGGGAATACCTTCTTAGAAAGTAGCAACAAGGCTGTGAGGGAACTGTGCGGGGTATACCGACATGGTTGAAGCAGTCTGCTACGTTGATGTGGCACTTTGGTGTGTACCGGTAACCCTTGAGTTCAGTCAAGGAGAGTACGGGGCCGCCACGTGGTGTCGTGAAGCATCAACTGACCTTAGGAACCTTAATTGAACCATCTTGGCCTCTTTAGGGTAGTGAGATAACTGACTTTGGTGCAGTCCGAGGTTGGTTGATACTCGATACTACACTCAATTGAGGGTTGTTTTCTTGGGATATTTCGGTCTCCAGTTCAGTGGCTAAATCGAAACGATGAACAATGAAAGCAATCCAATGATATTGGGACCCTTAGAACCCGATTACTTCTGATAGGACAGGTTGAGCCCACCAACTTCAAGAGGGTAATACCTAGACCCCATGCTGGCCTAAACTCTAAGGGTTGTGGTGTGACTTGTGTGCCTTATCATGTTTGCTTTTGTGAATACTTGTGGTGTGTTTAATCATAGCATCATAACATCATCCAGCATCATATGCATTGACTAACCATTTCAGGGGTTCGAATCTTCATCTTTGTTCGTGTTTTGTAGGACATGGAAACTATTCGCAGAAAGACAATTCTGATCAGCCTTGTAAGGGTCCCCCCTCAGCTTAAGGGACTTATATCCAGGATTCCCGAGAGCTCTTCTTTCAGTGAGAGGCATGGAAGACTCATCAGTTTGGTCAACACCAAAATTGAGGAAGACATGATAAAGGTCCTCTTCCAGTTCTTTGATCCTCTGCACCACTGTTTTACTTTCCTGGATTATCAACTGGTGCCTACATTGGAAGAGTTCTCCCGGCTTCTGAAGATCCCTATCCTTAGTCAACTACCCTACAACGGTACAAAAAAGGAACCCAAACTTGAAGAGATTGCTAAAGCCTTACACCTACAACCATCTGACATCAAGGGACATTGGGAAGTTAGAAGTGGTATCAAAGGGTTCTTAGCCAGGTTTCTGTTTGAGAAGGCCCAATAATGTTGGAACTCCCTTGACCTACAAGCCTTTGAAGAAGTTGTGGCCCTCCTTGTCTATGGGTTGGTGTTGTTCCCTAATCCAGATCAGCTTATAGATATCAGTGCTGTCCAGATCTTCATGTCCAGGAATCCTATACCTACGTTGCTTGGGGACATCCTTCACTCATGTTACACTCGAACCATGAGAAAAAAAGGTGTTCTTATGTGCTGCACCCCTCTCCTGGGAAGGTGGTTTATTTCACACCTTCCACAATCAGTCTTGAAGAATGAGCAGGGTTTGAGATGGTCACAACGATTGATGACTCTTACACATGCAGATATACATTGGTGCTCTCGGTCCAGAGAAGATGTCACTATCATTGATCGTTGCGGGGAGTACCCTAATGTTCATTTACTTAGAATCAGAGGAGGTATTACTTACAACCCGTGTCTGGCTTGGAGACAGTTTGGTTATGCTCGGAGGGATGGTCCTCATGACATGTTAATTCTTGACATAGTTTTTGACTTCGACAATGATGCACAAGGACTTCGCCAGAGATTTATCAGAGCTTGGAGGATGCCTAGCAAGATAGACAGCAAGACACTGGGGCACATGAATTCCATCCCATTGGAGCCTTATCTCAAGTGGGTACGAGCCCGCTCCCAGAAACTAGTGATGCCATATCCTCATGTTCTCCCTGTGATCAAAGAGCCAGTCTTGGAAGGAGAGGTGTCCTACACCATTCAACATCCTGACATGCCTACATCCTGGGAAGAAATGCAGAAGAGCTGGATCCAGCTTAAGGAAGAACAGAATTCTCTTGAGTCCAGTCTACATGCTAGTGAGAAGAAGGTCTTTGAGCTCACCCGCCTACTGCACGAGGAAAAGGCTCTCAACACTTACATTGCTCCAAAGAGGATGCGTAGAATCTTCTGGGATTGATTTGCTTTTGTAATATTTTGCCCATGAGGCTTTGATGTACTGAACAATTATTTCCTAATGATAACGTGTGTTCCTTTTTTTTTTCTACAACAAATTTGAACTTTCGAACCCTTGAATGCATTGCATAAACACATATCATGCATCATGTGCATTACAGGTGCCCTTTTTCCTACAGGTTGCTTAATCTCCTTCGCTGTTTATTTCAGCACTCAAGCATCATGAATCCTGAACTCACTACCGAGCAAGCTATCAAGGCCCTCCAGGCCCAGAATGCCCAATTTCAGGAGATGGTCATGAACTTGACCCAGGGACAACAAGAGCTGAAGGCTTTGCTCCTGAAGAAGAATAAGAAGAAGAAGAGGACTGTGCTATTCAACACTGGGCGCAGACTCGGGAACACATTGCAGAATGAAGCTGAGAGGACTACTCCATCTGTGGGGGAAGGTAGTCACCAAGAGAGGGAGGTCCCTAGTCCTGTGGTCTCTGACACTGAGACAGACTTCAACGATGAACAGTACCCTCCTGCTGAGGACCGATACAAACAGCTGGAGGACAGGTTAAATGCTATGGAGATTCAACGTGTTCCTGGGTTGGATTTCGGAGACTTGGGTTTATCTTCTGGGGTGGTGATCCCACACAAGTTCAAGGCGCCTGCCTTTGTGAAGTATGACGGGGCTTCCTGTCCCAAGATGCACCTCCGTTCTTATGTAAGGAAGATCCAGCCTTACACAGCTGACAAGAACTTATGGATCCACTTCTTCCAGGAGAGTCTTTCAGGGACTCACCTCGAATGGTTCTATCAGCTGGATGGAACCAACATTCGTAACTGGGAGGATTTGGACACTGCTTTCTACAAGCAGTATCAATATAATTCCGACCTCGCTCCTACACGTACCCAACTCCAAGGTATGTCGCTAGGATCGGGAGAAGGTTTTAAGGAGTACGCACAGAAATGGAGAGACCTGGCTGGCAGGGTGCAACCACCATTGACGGACCGGGAGCTGGTGGATATGTTCTTGGGGACCCTATCTTGTCCATTCTTCAACCATCTCATCGGTAATTCCTCTGCTGGGTTTACTGACCTGATCCTGACTGGTGAAAGGATCGAAGCTGGTATAAAATCGAGGAAGATACAGAAGGTTGCCTCCTCAAATACTGAAAAGAAGCCCTTCAAGAAGGAGGCAAGTGTTGTGTATGGTCCAAGAAGGCAAAACAAACCTGAACGCCGCCAAGCTGTCAACGCGGTGGTTATTTCTAAGCCTGCTGCTGCTCCACAGCAGTACAACCAACCCAGAGCTGAGAGGCCCAAACGGCAGTATACTTGGCTCAGCATGACTCTCTCTCAGATCCTCCCGCAACTGCTGTCAACTAGCCTGGTAACTGTCAAAGAGGCTCCGAAGATGGTAAACACAGCATCTCCGAAATACAACCTTAACGCCCGTTGCGCGTATCACTCTGATAGCCCGGGACATTCTACTGATGATTGTTGGGCCCTGAGGAATAAGGTTCAGGACCTTATTGATGCCAAGGAGATACAGTTCGAGGCGCCCGAGAGGCCAAATGTTGTGACCGCTCCCATGCCCCAGCATGGAGTAAATGCTGTTGAGGAGGATTTGTATGTAGCTTCTGTGGATGATGTTGCTACTCCGCTGCTAACCGTCAAGAGGAACCTGTTGCTAGCCGGTTTATTTCCGGGATGTAGCAAAGGTTGCCCTTTATGTGCTGATTCCCCTGCTGGTTGTTCTTCGCTGAAATCAGGCGTCCAAAACCTGATGGATAGTAAAGAGATTTTGTTCAAAAAGACTGTTGTTCCTGCTGCCCCTGTTGAAGAAGTTTCAATTGTTACCATTTTCAACAACCCTTCCAAGGCTCCTTCAAAGAATCCTGTCCAAATTTTGCCTGTTCACAAGATTGCTCCCATCACCATTACTGTTCCGGGGCCCATCCCCTACAAGTTTGATAAAGCTGTCCCATGGCACTATGGGGCAGATGTTTATGTTCTGGGAGTGAAGCAAGAGTTCAACGCTGGTACCAGTGTCACCAACATCACTGGGCCTGCTAAGGTCACTCGTAGTGGAAGGCTGTTCTCGCCAGACATTGCACCTCCAGCCATTCAAAGGCCTCTTGTCGTCACACCTGCCAGTGTGCCTGTTTCCCCCCCTGATCAAGTTCCTACCCCTGTTGCCGAGTCATCTGACACTCGGGGCAAGGGGATTGCTGCTGATATGACTGCCCGGACGGAGGCACCAAAGACCATTGTTGAGGCTTCCAAGCAAGAAATGGAAGAGATCCTCAAAATTATAAAGAAGAGTGATTTCAACGTCGTTGAACAACTGGGGCACACCCCCTCCAAAATCTCCATGCTATCACTGTTGCTGTGTTCAGAGGCCCATGCCAAGGCCCTGATTGCTTTCCTGAAAATGGCCCACGTGCCTCAAGAGACGTCTGCTGATCAATTCACCGACTGTGTGGCCAACTTAACCGCTGATAATGGCCTGGGTTTCTCTGATGCTGATTTGACGGCCAAGGGGAAGAACCATAATGATGCCCTGCATGTCTCCATTGAATGCAGTTGCACTACTCTTGCTCACGTGCTGGTTGACAAGGGTTCTTCACTGAACGTGCTACCCAAGAAAGCTCTAGACAGGCTAGACTATGAGGGTTTAGAGCTCAAACCAAGTAACATTGTTGTCCGGGCCTTTGACGGGTCCAAAAGGATGGTACATGGTGAGGTTGACATCCCGATCAGGGTTGGTTCGCAGGTATTTGATTCAAAATTCTATGTGATGGACATCCGTCCATCCTATTCTTGTTTGCTGGGTCGCCCGTGGATCCACAAGGCTGGAGCTGTGACTTCAACTTTGCATCAGAAGCTCAAATACCCGGTCAGGGGGGAGATTGTAACAGTGCAAGGGGAAGAGGAATACATGGTCAGCCACCTCAACTCCTTCAGGTACGCGGAAATGGACGGGGAGTTCATTGAGACCCCCTTTCAACATTTTGAAGAGGTGCCACAAACATTGGCAGCAGCAGAAGCAATGACTGAAGAGGGTTCTCCCTTGAAGATGGCCTCCTTAAAGGACGCCCGGGCTGTGATTGAAAAAGGTGAATGTGCAAACTGGGGCAGGCTCCCTGATTTTACTCCTAAGACTAACAAGTTTGGGCTGGGTTTCACTGCAGAGGCTCAGAAGGCTGTGCGCAAGGCAAGGATTGGAAGACCTCCTGTGCTCATCACCAATCCAGAAGTGAATGTTGTTGGGGATGAAGACGAAGTGGAAGAATCCGAGTTCGACAGTTGGATCTACCCAACGACTAACGGTGGACCTAGCAACTGGACCGCAAAAGACTTTACACCCATTACTTTTGTCACCTAGTAATGAACTTCTTTGTTTTGGATTTGTAATAAACAATAATTTGAAACTTCATGGCCCGGTGTCTTACCCGGGGCACCGTGGTTTTATCTGTGAGGGCTTTTGTTTGTCACTTTCATATATCATGAATAAAAGCATTGGACGTTTTTTCGCATTTCAAATCTTGTGCTCCTTTTCTTTCTTTCCTTCTTTATATATTGCAAAACAGATGTATTTACACACACTCACTCATACAGGTTTCAATCCATTTGGATCTCACTGGTAACGACTCTGCTACTGCCAGTTATGACTTCGAAAATCCGATCAACTTAGCCGAAGACGAAGGTGAAGATGATTGTGAAGTGCCTGGTGAGCTTGCAAGACTGTTACTCCAGGAAGAGAGGGCAATTCAACCACATGAAGAGCCAGTGGAAACGGTAAATTTGGGTACTAAGGCAGACAGAAAGGAAGTTAAGATTGGTGCCAATCTAGAGCTCAGCGTGAAACAACGGTTGATCCAGATGCTGCATGATTATGTGGAGATCTTTGCCTGGTTTTACGAAGACATGCCTGGGTTGGATACCGACATTGTGGTCCATCACTTACCTACCAAGGAAGACTGTCCTCCGGTTAAACAAAAGGTCCGCCGTATGCGTCCAGAGATGTCCGAGAAGATCAAAGCTGAGGTTATGAAGCAATTTGACGCCGGTTTTCTTGCAGTGACTTCTTACCCTCAGTGGGTTGCCAACGTGGTTCCGGTACCGAAGAAAGATGGTAAGGTCAGAATGTGTGTCGATTACAGGGATCTGAACAGGGCGAGCCCCAAGGATGACTTCCCTCTATCTCACATTGATGTTCTGGTTGACAATACTGCTCAGCACAAAGTGTTCTCCTTCATGGATGGTTTTTCAGGTTATAATCAGATCAAGATGGCTCCTGAAGATATGGAAAAGACTACCTTTGTTACTCAGTGGGACACCTTCTGCTACAAGGTCATGCCATTTGGGTTGAAAAATGATGGGGCAACCTACCAACGTGCCATGGTTGCTTTATTTCATGACATGATCCATCATGAGATAGAAGTATATGTTGACGATATGATTGCAAGGTCCCAAACGGAGGAGGAACACCTTGACCATTTACAAAAGTTGTTTGACCGTCTGAAGTTGTACAAGCTAAGGTTGAACCCGAACAAGTGCACATTTGGGGTAAGATCTGGAAAGTTGCTAGGCTTCGTCGTAAGTGACAAGGGTATTCAAGTGGACCCTGCCAAGGTTAAAGCCATACAAGAGATGCCAGCTCCCAAGACAAAGAAAGAAGTCAGAGGCTTTCTAGGACGTCTGAATTACATCGCCCGATTCATCTCACATCTAACAGCTACCTGTGAACCAATCTTCAAGCTGCTGAAGAAAGATCAAGTAGTACGTTGGAATGATGAATGTCAGGCCGCTTTCGATAGAATTAAAGAGTATCTCCAAGAACCACCCATTCTTATGCCACCGGTTGAAGGGAGACCTCTAATCCTATACTTGATAGTACTTGACAGCTCAATAGGGTGTGTGCTGGGGCAGCATGACGAGTCTGGCCGAAAAGAGCACACCATTTATTACCTTAGCAAAAAGTTTACCAACTGTGAGACCCGATACTCACTGCTCGAGAAAACTTGCTGCGCTTTGGTATGGGCTGCTCGCCGGCTGAGACAGTATATGTTGACTCACACTACTCTTTTGATTTCAAAAATGGATCCGATTAAGTACATATTCGAAAAGCCTGCTCTGTCTGGAAGAATAGAAAGATGGCAAATGATCTTGACAGAATACGAAATCCAGTATACGACTCAGAAAGCTATCAAGGGAAGTGTATTGGCAGACCACTTGGCACACCAGGCAGTGGATGACTACCAGTCAATGAACTTTGAGTTTCCAGACGAGAGCATCATGATTGTGACTGATTGTGAAGTACCTGGACCGGATGAAGGACCCGAGGAAGGATCCTGATGGTCTATGCACTTTGACGGAGCCTCCAACACTTTGGGTAACGGTATCGGCGCTGTGATCATATCCCCTCAAGGCACTCATACTCCACTTACTGCCCGGCTATGTTTCAACTGCACCAACAACATGGCGGAGTATGAGGCGTGTATCATGGGTCTTCAAGCGGCGATTGACTTAAGGATCAAGTTTCTGAGTGTCTTCGGAGATTTCGCTCTCGTGATCAATCAGATCAAAGGCGAGTGGGATACGAAACATCCGAATCTTATTCCTTATAAAGAGTGTGTGTTGACATTGATCCTCCATTTCAGAGATAACTTTTGAACACTTCCCAAGAGAGGAGAATTAGTTGGCGGACGCGTTAGATACGATGTCTTCCATGTTCAAAGTCAAGTGGGACAATGAGGCTCCCCGGATCATCATCTGGAAACTGGACGAACCGGCATACTGTTGTGATCTTGAGGCTGAGATAGTAACTGAAAAACCCTGGTACCATGAGGTGAAAAGGTACCTGGAAGCTCAAGAATACCCTGAAGGTGCATCTGTCAACGACAAGAAGTTTCTGAGAAGATTTGCAGCGAAGTTCTTCCTCAGTAACGACATTCTATACAAGCGAAACCATGATTCAACCTTATTACGTTGTGTGGATAAAACTGAAGCAGAAAGGATCATGGCAGAGCTACATGAAGGTACCTTCGGAACACATTCCAGTGGACATACCATGGCAAAGAAAATCCTTCGGGCAGGATATTTCTGGTCCACAATGGAAGCCGACTGTTACCAACATTCTCGGACATGTCACAAATGCCAGATTTATGCAGATAAAGTTCACGTTCCTCCAGTTCCTCTAAATGTCTTGACAGTACCTTGGCCTTTTGCAATGTGGGGCATTGATATGATCGGTGAGATCAGACCTACGGCATCCAACGGGCATCGCTTCATCCTGGTAGCAATCGATTACTTTACAAAGTGGGTTGAAGCAGCTTCCTATGCTACTGTAACCAAGAATGTTGTGGCACGGTTCATTCGGCACAATCTGATCTGTCGATACAGCGTCCCAGAAAGGATCATTACGGACAACGGTACCAATCTCAATAACAAGATGATCACTGAGCTCTGTGAGCAATTTAAGATACAGCACCACAACTCTTCTCCTTACCGGCCGAAGATGAATGGGGCTGTAGAAGCAGCGAATAAGAATATTAAAAAGATTGTGCAGAAGATGACAGTGACTTATAAATATTGGCACGAGATGTTACCGTTTGCTCTTCATGGGTACCGTACCTCAGCAAGGACGTCAACCGGGGCAACTCCCTTTTCTTTGGTCTACGGCATGGAGGCAGTCTTACCGATTGAAGTGCAGATACCCTCTCTCCGGATAATGAAGGATGCAGATCTGAGTGAAGATGACTGGATCCAGACTCGACTTGATCAACTAAATCTAATTGACAAAAAGAGACTTACTGCTATTTGTCATGGTCAGACGTATCAAAAACGGATGATCAGGGCATTTAACAAGAAAGTCAGACCACAAGAATATCAAGTTGGAGATCTGGTAATCAAGCGCATCATCCTTCCTCATAGTGATCCCAGGGGCAAATGAACCCCTACATACGAAGGGCCATTTGTGGTTAAACATGTGTTCTCAGGAGGAGCCATGATTCTAACCACCATGGATGGTGACGACCTTCCTCACCCCGCCAATGCAGACATAGTAAAAAGATACTACGCATGATAAAAGACCCGCTAGGTTGACATACCTAGGCAAAAATTAGGGCTTCCCGGCGAACCAAAAGGGTTCGGGCAAAATGAGGGATGAAATGAAAAAAATCTGTACAGCCGGCTGTTAGAACAATGTTTGAATCTACTACCCTATATTTAAGTTTTGATGATAACAAAGTGAAAAGATATAGTATTTATATGTTTCATGTTTGAACTATCTGCTGCCTAAAATTATTATGTTCTGACTTGCAGATACGCTGATTGAAATAAGCAAGATCACATCTATTCAGCATCAGAATTTGATTTCATACACCAGCATCAGAAGTTGCTACATCAGAACGTCAAGATCAGATGATCAACTCACGTACATGCTGAAGCTTGATGAACAGAACTGCGCTCAAACACTCTGATACAGAAACACAATAGTTCATCAGCAGCGAAGCAGAATCAGAATGAGCCAAGCCAGAACTTGCGTTAAGTAAGCAACGGTACTGTGCATTGAAAGCTAATTAATTCCAACGGCCTCATTCCAGACAAGATCTGCTCAAAAAGGAAAGCTTGTTATTAGCATTGAATCAAGAATATTGCATCCAACGTTCATCATCTCAAGTGCTATATAAACAAGGCTTTGAAGATTGAAATGGTTAATGCTCTCCAAATCTCTACACGCACAAAAGCTGAACCATAATCTTCGTTCTACCAGTTTTGCTAAACCACACTCTGATATTCCATTACTGTTTAGCAATCTAGTTTCTAAGCTTCATTTTGTGTATACATCACAGTTGTGATACAGTTTAGTAGAAAACATCCACACACATAGTTTTATCTCTTTGTAAGAAAGTGTTACCTTGACAAACCGGGTTGTGGTTTGAATCAAGAAGGCTTTAGTAGTTGTTAAAGCAGTCTGTAATATTCAGTTGAATATAGTGGATTAAGACCTCGTTGGAGAGAGGCGAAATCACCTTGACGGGTGGACTGGAGTAGTTTGAGATCAAACGAACCAGGATAAAAATATCTTGTCAATTGCTTTAGATTTCAGTTTTACAATTCAACCCCCCCCTTCTTGTGTTTTTCACCACTTCAATTGGCATCAGAGCGCCTGGTTCTGAGCTAAAACGCTTAACCGTGTCAGTACAAGATCCAGCGTCAGAAAAACACAATGGCAGGAAACAATTCTCACATCAGCAATGACAACAATGAGGACAGAGACAGATTCAGTGGCAAACCTCCAGTCTTTGATGGAGAAAACTTTGATTACTGGAAAGACAGAATTGAAAGCTTCTTTCTAGCACATGATGCTGATCTGTGGGATATGGTGACAGATGGATACACGCACCCTGTGAATGCAAGTGGTCAGAAGATTGATAGAAAATCAATGTCTGATCAACAAAAGCGTGACTTCAAGAATCACCATAAGGCCAGAACCATCCTCCTCAGTGCCATCTCCTATACTGAGTATGAAAAGATCTCCAACAGAGACACAGCAAAGAATATCTTTGATTCTCTCAGAATGACGCATGAGGGCAACGTTCAGGTCAAAGAAACAAAAGCTCTGGCGCTCATTCAGAAGTATGAGGCGTTCAAAATGGAAGAATCTGAATCCATTGAAACTATGTTCTCTAGATTCCAGATTCTGGTAGCTGGTCTCAAAGTTCTGGACAAAGGGTACTCTACTGCTGACCATGTCAAGAAAATAATCAGAAGTTTACCCAAGCAGTGGAGGCCTATGGTTACTGCTCTGAAGCTAGCTAAAGATCTCAACAAAATCACTCTGGAGGAACTTATCAGCTCCCTCAGAAGTCATGAGATAGAGCTAGAAGCTGATGAGCCTCAGAAGCAAGGTAAGCCTTTAGCATTAAAATCTAACAGAAAATTTGAGTCTAAAGTTTTGCAGGCAGTTGAAGAAACATCTGATGGATCATCATCAGAAGAAGACGAACTTTCCCTTCTCTCCAGAAGAGTAAATCAACTGTGGAAGCAAAGACAAAGGAAGTTCAGGAATCCCAGAAGATCTGATCAGAACGAGTCTTCTTCCAGATACAGAAGAACAAATTCTTCCTCTGGATACAGAAGATCTGAAGGCTCCTCCAGTAGCAAGAAGCCAAACACCAAAGACATCATCTGCTACGAGTGCAATGAGCAAGGACACTACAAGAGTGACTGCCCAAAGCTTCAGAGGGAAAAGCCCAAAAAGAAGTTTGGAAGAGAGAAGAAGAAAAGTCTCATGGCTACATGGGATGACTCTGACTCGTCTGAAGCTGACTCAGAATCAGATGATGAAAGGGCAAACATAGCTCTCATGGCTAACATTTCAGAAGATAGTGAAGCTTCTGAATCAGACTCAGAATCAGACTCAGAATCAGACACAGAAGAGGTATTTCCTAACTTCGCTGTTAACTTTACAAAGGCTGAACTTGCTGAAAGCCTCAATGAGATTCTGGAACGTTATCAGCAAATTAGAGCTAAATTCAGAGACCTGAAAAGGAATCTTGAATCTGACTCTAATAAGTCTGAGAGTCTCAAATTGGAAAATTCTGAGCTGAGAGATAAGATTTCAAAATTAGAAAACACTTTACAAAACTCTCAGAAGGAACCAATTTCTGAAACTCCCAGCAACGCTGATGAGATCATCAAGGAGTATGATCATAGTTTCCAGAAGTTCCTAGCTAAAAGCATAGATAGAAGCAGAATGGCTTCAATGATCTATGGAGTTAGCAGAAACGGCAGGAAAGGAATAGGATACCAAGGTAAGGTTCCTACACCAAAGAATGTCATGGACTTAACCATTAAACACACTCCTCTAAATTCACACTTTGTGTATGGTCACACACATGATATCAAATATACTAGCAGTAAGCACTCTGTGAAACCAAAATTCAACCAGAGTTTTGGTAAAACTAACAAGTCAGGACCCAAGAAAATCTGGGTACCTAAGGATAAAATAATACATGTTACAGATATCTTTAGCAGCAAGTCAGAAACACCAGTCATGGTACCTGGACTCTGGCTGCTCACGACACATGACGGGAAGAAGGCATATGTTCCAAAGCCTGGAACTTAAGCCTGGAGGCCACGTTGGCTTTGGAGGCAATCAGAGGGGAAAGATAATTGGCTCTGGAACTGTAGGTAATGGAAATCTTCCCTCTATTAATAATGTTCTGCTAGTAGATGGATTGATGCATAATCTGTTATCCATAAGTCAATTAAGTGATAACGGTTATGATATAATCTTTAATCAAAAATCATGTAAAGCTGTTAGTCAGAAAGATGGGACTATCCTGTTTAATGGTAAGAGGAAAAACAACATTTACAAAATTAAACTTTCTGAACTAAAGAGTCAGAATGTAAAATGTCTTCTGTCTGTTAACAACGAGCAATGGATCTGGCACAGAAGATTGGGGCATGTTAGTATGAGAAGAATATCTCAGATTAACAAACTCAATCTGGTCAGAGGACTTCCTAATTTGAAGTTCAATTCAGATGCTCTGTGTGAAGCATGTCAGAAAGGCAAATTTGCAAAACCTTCTTTTAAATCCAAAAATGTTGTTTCCACCTCTAAGCCATTAGAACTTCTGCACATTGACTTATTTGGACCAGTTAAAATTGCTTCAGTCAGTGGTAAGAAGTATGGGTTAGTAATCGTAGATGACTATAGCAGATGGACATGGGTAAAGTTCTTAAGACACAAGGACGAGTCACACTCTGTGTTTGTTACCTTCTGTAACCAAGTTCAGAATGAAAAAGATCTTAGAATCGTTAAAGTCAGAAGTGATCATGGTGGAGAATTTGAAAATAAAGATTTTGAGTCATTCTTTAATGACAAAGGCATTCTGCATGATTTCTCTTGTCCTAGAACTCCCCAACAAAATGGAGTTGTAGAACGAAAGAACAGAACATTGCAAGAAATGGCCAGAACCATGATCAATGAGACAAACGTTGCTAAGACTTTCTGGGCAGAGGCAATAAACACAGCGTGCTACATTCAGAATAGAATCTCAATAAGACCTATTCTGGAAAAGACTCCATATGAATTGTGGAAGAACAGAAAGCCCAACATTTCATATTTTCATCCATTTGGATGTACTTGCTTTATATTAAATACAAAGAATTATTTGAACAAGTTTGACTCTAAGGCACAGAAGTGTATTATGTTAGGATACTCTGAACGCTCAAGAGGGTACAGAGTATACAATACAGAAACACAGATTGTGGAAGAATCAATCAGTGTTCGTTTTGATGACAAGCTTGACTCTGAAAAGTCAAAGCAGAATGAAGTTTTTGCAGGTATAGAAATTGAATTTGCAGGTTCTGAAGACAAGTCATCAGAAGCTCTCAACACAGACATTCCTTCAACGTCTGAAAGGAGCACTGCTAGAAATCCTACAACAGCTGCTGATCAACCTCAGAAGAGATTACCCAGAAGCAGCTTGGATCACCCAGAAGAGACTATCCTAGGAAGAAAGGAAGATCCAATCAGAACAAGAGCAAGCTTCAGAAACTCTGAAGAAACTCTTATGGGACTGGTGTCTCTGATTGAACCTTCTTCTATTGATGAAGCACTTCTGGATAATGACTGGATTCTGGCAATGCAAGAAGAGCTGAATCAATTCACCAGAAACGACGTATGGGATCTCGTTCCCAGACCAAAAGGATTCAACTTCATTGGAACAAGATGGGTGTTCAGAAACAAGCTAAATGAACAAGGTGAAGTCATCAGAAACAAGGCACGACTGGTTGCACAAGGTTATAGTCAGCAAGAGGGGATAGACTATACAGAAACCTTTGCCCCAGTCGCCAGGTTAGAATCTATCAGACTTTTAATTTCATTTGCTGTTAATAGAGGCATCACTCTGTATCAGATGGATGTCAAAAGTGCATTCTTAAATGGTTATATAGAAGAAGAAGTTTATGTTCACCAACCCCCAGGTTTTGAAAATACAAAACATCCAGAACATGTTTTCAAACTAAAGAAGTCACTGTATGGTCTGAAACAAGCTCCCAGAGCTTGGTATGAAAGGCTAAGTAACTTTCTGCTTGAAAATGAATTCACCAGAGGGAAAGTGGACACTACTCTATTCTGTAAATCAGTTAAGAGTGACATCTTAGTCTGTCAAATTTATGTTGATGATATTATTTTTGGTTCTACTAATCCTTCTCTTGGAAGAAAATTTGCTAAGTGTATGCAGGCAGAATTTGAGATGAGCCTCATGGGGGAACTGAAATTCTTTCTAGGAATTCAGATCAATCAAACTCCAGAAGGAACTTACATTCATCAGAGCAAATACATCAGAGATCTTCTGAAGAAATTTGACCTCTCAGAATGTAAGCCATCAAAGATTCCAATGCATCCCACGTGCATTCTGGAAAGAGAAGAGGTAAGCAAAAGTGTAGAACAGAAAGTCTACAGAGGTATGATTGGTTCTCTCCTCTATCTGACTGCTTCAAGACCTGACATACTATTCAGTGTTTGTATCTGTGCTAGATTCTAATCAGATCCTAGAGAATCTCACTTAACAGCTGTTAAGCGAATTTTCAAGTATCTGAAAGGTACTACTAATCTGGGTTTGTTTTATAGAAAATCTAGTGATTACAGCTTAGTAGGCTACTGTGATGCTGATTTTGCTGGAGACAGAGTGGAACGTAAAAGTACTTCTGGAAGCTGCCAGTTTCTGGGAGAAAATCTGATCTCTTGGTCCAGCAAAAGGCAATCAACAATTGCTCTGTCAACAGCAGAAGCTGAGTACATAGCAGCAGCAGGATGTAACACACAAATGCTCTGGATGAAAAGTCAGCTTGAAGACTTCCAGATTTTTGAGAGTAACATTCCTATACTTTGTGATAATACTTCTGCTATTTGCTTAAGTAAAAATCCTATTTTACATTCTAGGGCTAAGCATATAGAAATAAAACATCACTTCATTAGGGACTATATTCAGAAAGGTATTTTGAACTTAAAATTTATAGATACAGACCATCAATGGGCTGATATCTTTACTAAACCCCTTTCAGAAGATAGGTTTAATTTCATTCTGAAACATCTCAGCATGAAAGTGTGCCCAGAGTGAAAATGTTTTAATTCCATATATTTACTTTCAGAATGTAATTAGTTTACTGTGAACTTCTGATCAATCTCCTTTCAGAAAGATAGAACATGCAGATTGTATCAGATGCAAGTCTAAAGATCTGAGAGTCTAATCTCAAAAACAGACGTGCTGATCACTACATCAAACAAGTGTCATCCAATCATCAGCATATCTCTGAAGCTGAACGCGTGCACGCTTCTGAGAAGGCAAAGCGCTGATTGGGTGCATTGAGACACATGTCTGGTAACCGTTTTTAAGTATCTTTCTCAAATCCCCCAAAATCAGCAAGCATTTAATGAAAAGTAATCATGCTTTTAAATGGCAATCATGATTTTTCTCTCTCTTAAAAACGTTTATCTTTTCAAAATAGTTTTGAAAACTCTATTTAAGCACATTAATCTCTCATTCTTAGTCTTTACGCTTTCTCACCATCACTCAAGCATTTTCTGCATATTTCTGAGTTCATCTCTTGCAAACCTTTTTCTTCAATTCATTCTCAAAACCCTTTTTAGTGTGAACAATGGCATCCTCCAGCAGCGTTTCTGCAGGTAATCAGAAGAAAGCAACTTCTGAGCAATATCAAGTGCCGCTCAGAACTCTCCTCACTCCGGTGAAGAACCTTGAAGTGCTCTCTGAGTTAATCATTGACTTTGAAAGCTTGAAGGAGAATGGTTTTGACCTAACTGAAGAAATTAGGGCTCAAAAGTGGGAAAGGTATTTCGATAGGTTGGTTGGACCAACATTCCCAGCGCTGGTCAAGGAATTTTGGATTCACGCCAAGGTTTCAAAACATCTAGTCATCTCCTCTGTCATGGGGAAGAAGATTGTGATTTCTGAAGATCTCATTGCAAGGCTAATTGGTCAAAGTGGTGGTGGCGTCCGTTGTGTGGACATGGCTGAAAGATGTGCTGATACAGGTGTGGTAGCTAACAGGATTTTCACTCTTGGGATGCCCAGCAGCAAGATTAAGGATCTGAAGGATCACTGCAGAGTATGGGCTAAGATTGTTCTGGGGTGCTTCAACCACAGGAAACCAACAAGTTCTCCTGACTATATAAATGTGGATCAGCAGTTTCTGATCTACTTTATTGATCAGAAGATAAAGATCAATCTGGCTCACTTCCTGTTCAACCATCTCAAAACCAGTGTGAAAGAAACAAGGGAAGAAGAAAGAACCAAGAGGGACTGGAAACCGTTTGGAAGGCTAATATCAGATATTCTGACAGAGAATAGGCTGATTGAACATCTGATAGAAGCTCAGGAGCTGAGCACTATTGAACCAACAATTGGGAAACCTCTGAACGCAAAGAATCTGAAAAAGATGAAGCTGATAGAGAATATTCAGAAGGAACCCAGAGCTACTTCCACTGCTGATATCTCCAGCAGAAGAGTGCCTCTGAGTGATTTTCCGGTATTTTCTGAAATGGAATCCAAACCAGAGATGTTTCTCAGGTACCCAGATGCGTACAAGGCAGAAGATACAGATCCAAAGCTGAATATCAGAGATCTGCATCAACCCCAACCAGAAGTAACTTTGAAGAAGACAAAGAAGAGGAAAGCGCCATCAGAAGGATCATCTCAGCAGACTCCAAAGAAAAGAGGTATTTCATCTGCTGCCCCTATTTCAAAATCTTTTACTATTCCAGCATCTATCCCTCCTCAAACCTCTCATAGAATATCAATTCCCATCCCTACCATTGATGAAACCATACAAGAAGAAGACCCTTCTGAGGCATTAAAACTCAGAAGACCTAGAACCAAACAACCCAAACAACCAACAATTTCAACAACAACAGTACTTGACCAAGTGCTGGCTGATATTGAGCGTCAACATGCCTCTGCTCAACCAAACTCTGAACCACAAAATGTTCCTCCTCCACAACCAGAATAACAACAACAACCAGAACCAGAACCACAACAACAACCACTCTCAGAAGAACCTCTGATCCCTGAGCAATCAGAGATTCCACCTCCCTCTCCCCAACCAGAAATTAATCCACCTTCACCACAAACAGAGTTTCACCACTCTGAAACTCCTTCTCCTCATCAATATGACCCTCACTCACCTCAACCATCACCGTTGGAAATCCAGTTTCCATGTGGAACCACTGTTTTCATGCCCCAGTTACCATCCTCATCAGAATCGACACCTCCAAAAACTCCCAAAACACCACCCACTTCAATCGAAATATCTGACTCTGATACCCCTCCTCCAAAACAAACAGCCTCTCAGAAAACCTCTGAAAACCCCAGCAGGACTTTCATTGACTTAACCAGTCTTGACCGTCTTGCTGATCTAAAACACAAAATTGCCATCCCAAAACCAAAGCAACCAGATGTTGGCTCTGGTATTTTGAATTTTGAAACAGGTGTGCTGCAATGGATTGCTTCTTTGAAGCAAGTCTGTCCTGGGATGATTGACCCAGCTGCTTCTGATCAGCTCTGGTCACAGTTCAGATCTTGGGTACGTGCTGAAGCCCTCAAGTTGCAGGATATCAACTATGAGCAGGCACAACAGAACTTCAGCAAGCTGCTGAAGGAAGTTGAAAGTCAGCTGCCTCAGGAAGTTGTGCTCCCTCTGGACTCTGAACCTTGGTCTGAGAAACAGCAAGCTGCAAAGGTGCAACCATCAGAAGAAGACAAGACCATTCAGGCTGAAGAAAATCAAGCAGAGGATGTTGCTGAAAGTTCTGAGAAGCCTCCTCCTTCTGATGCTTCTCAAGCTGCCTTGGACAGGCAGACTCTGGAAGAACTAAGGCTGAATGACATTCGTCTGCAGCAGCGGATGGATGAAAACGATCAGAATATGAAAGCAAGAATGGATGTGCAGGACAGCAAGATTGACACTGTTGTCAGCATGGTTCATAAGCAAAATGAGACTTCTGAAAAGATTCAAGCGATGCTGGAGCGCCTGTTCACACGCTTGCCTCCTCAACCTTAAATCTGTTTTCATGCATGACCTTTTTCATGTTTTCTTGATTTTCTGATGTACTGTTTTGATTATGTTTTGTAATATTTTCTTGCTCTGATTCTGAACTATTAATATGATTAGTTTTTCTGATCTTAATTGTTTTAGCACATCACCAACACTTTTTGATTGCTGACAAAAAGGGGGAGAACAAGAATGATATTTAAATCAATAACGGCTAACTAGACAGAAATTATCAAACATTCTAACTTTATTACTTGAAATGTTTTTTCTGTTTTGTTTGAAGTCTACAGGCACAAGGAAGCTCCTGGACACTCTGAAGACTAGAAGCTCTGATCAATGTTGCTCTGATCAATATGAAGTTCTGATCGTCCTAATACTCTGATCCAAAGTAAAGCTCTGACAAGAAAAGCTCTGAAGCTCTGCTCTCTGATAAGTCAAAGACTCTGATAATCTGATGTTCAAAGAAAGAAAAAGATCTGATCCTGAAGAACACGTATAATCAAAGGGAAGTAATAAACTCAGGGGGAGTATTTCCTTACTCCTTATTCTTTCACTTCTTATTCTGATACATATTCCAGATACCTTTTCACGTTATTTTAATTTAAAATATCTAGTTTTTGTCATCATCAAAAAGGGGGAGATTGTTAGAACAATGTTTGAATCTACTACCCTATATTTAAGTTTTGATGATAACAAAGTGAAAAGATATAGTATTTATATGTTTCATGTTTGAACTATCTGCTGCCTAAAATTATTATGTTCTGACTTGCAGATACGCTGATTGAAATAAGCAAGATCACATCTATTCAGCATCAGAATTTGATTTCATACACCAGCATCAGAAGTTGCTACATCAGAACATCAAGATCAGATGATCAACTCACGTACATGCTGAAGCTTAATGAACAGAACTGCGCTCAAACACTCTGATACAGAAACACAATAGTTCATCAGCAGCGAAGCAGAATCAGAATGAGCCAAGCCAGAACTTGCGTTAAGTAAGCAACGGTACTGTGCATTGAAAGCTAATTAATTCCAACGGCCTCATTCCAGACAAGATCTGCTCAAAAAGGAAAGCTTGTTATTAGCATTGAATCAAGAATATTGCATCCAACGTTCATCATCTCAAGTGCTATATAAACAAGGCTTTGAAGATTGAAATGGTTAATGCTCTCCAAATCTCTACACGCACAAAAGCTGAACCATAATCTTCGTTCTACCAGTTTTGCTAAACCACACTCTGATATTCCATTACTGTTTAGCAATCTAGTTTCTAAGCTTCATTTTGTGTATACATCACAGTTGTGATACAGTTTAGTAGAAAACATCCACACACATAGTTTTATCTCTTTGTAAGAAAGTGTTACCTTGACAAACCGGGTTGTGGTTTGAATCAAGAAGGCTTTAGCAGTTGTTAAAGCAGTCTGTAATATTCAGTTGAATATAGTGGATTAAGACCTCATTGGAGAGAGGCGAAATCACCTTGACGGGTGGACTGGAGTAGTTTGAGATCAAACGAACCAGGATAAAAATATCTTGTCAATTGCTTTAGATTTCAGTTTTACAATTCAACCCCCCCTTCTTGTGTTTTTCACCACTTCACCGGCAAGTCGAAAACCTGAAAAGGCGGCTTGGGCAAAAATGGGTATCCCGGTGGACTGAAAACCCGAAAGGGCGGTCCAGGCAAAAGTTAGGGATTAAAGCGTAATATTATGTCTCATTGGATCACCTTGCATCCAGAATCCGGTATCAACATCAAGTTCAGACGGCATCGATTAATCAGCTTCATCTTCAACCGAGCAGCCAAGTGATAAGACGCTCGAAGATATAAAGGCGATAACAGAGTTGGAACCCAGTGGGATTGTTCTTTTCACACAGCTGTTTTGTTTTCTTGGTACAAATTGTATAAACTCTGTTATTCGGCGGCGTTCTCTTACTAGGACGTCAGCCTCTTGTACATAAATGCCTATTTACAAGCAAATTCAAAAATCAATACAAATTCACTGTTCAGACCAATTGCCAATTGTTTTTTTTCTTTTTTCTGTTTTGTTTTGCGAAGAACGTCCAATGTTCAAATTGTGATATATGCATTTGGCACTAATTGCTAAACTCATAAATATTTGCATACGAAACAAAGGATTAATTACAGGTAACATTAGAAACAGGGGCAATAATGAGTTGTCTAAACGATCTAATTGCTCTGTCCACCAAGGTACCAGGGTAAGTTCAGCTGAAGAACAGAACCAAGATATCTTAATTCCCCAGAGAGTGAGCCAGCAAGTCAACAATACTCTCCCCAAGCAGAGTTAGCCTACTCTATCAACCTTAAGGAAGTTGGGTATCCCCAGCAGATCTCAACATTCCCCAGCGCAATATACAAGCATCCCCGGCAGTCTTGATCTAAGATTGTTCCCTGGCGGTATACAGACACTCAGTGGAGCCACTTCCCCAGTATATCTCAAAAATTCCCCCAGGAGAGTCCAATCAATCTCCCCAGTAGTAAGCTTATCCCCAGTAGATTCTGGAAGCTTATCCCTCGTAGAGCACGAACGTGTCCCCCGGTTTTATTCAGAAGGTTATTTCCCCACTAGGATATAATTGGGTTATCCTCAGCCAATAACCATGGAAAGATCGTCCCCGGCGAAGTCTTCCTATTCCCCAGCGGAGTTCATCATATTCTTCAACATAACTTAACAACGGTATCCCCAATGGAGTTATCATCAACATCCCAGCAAAGTACCTCTCTTCCCGCAGAGTATTGTTCCCCAGCAAGGTCGCTAGAGTAATCATTCCCCACAGAGTAATCTCCAAGTTTATTCCCCAACGGAGTCATCTTCTTCTATCGGTTTATTCTTGCAACTATCATCCCCAGCGGAAACAGCGAAGCTCTATTCCACATCAGCCCAGGATTTAACTTCCCGGCACCCGTCAAGGATTTACTTTCCTAGACAAAAACATACATTCATAAACGTCGCATTTTCATACATTACAGCATGCATATACGCATCATGAACATACAATCTCATTCACTCTGAGAATATCACGCGTGTCATACATCATGACATTTCATACAACTAACGTTTTATCTTTTCAGGACAAAAGTTAATACAAAGATGATTGCTATCAATAGTCGTGATTCTAGATCCGATTCCTGTATCTTGCCAGGGTGTATCTGTTGACGACTACATTACCAGACTCGATTCCTGTATCTTTCCAGGGCACGTCTGAAGAGTTCGAAGATCCGATTCCTGTATCTTGCCAGGGTGTATCTGTTGACGACTACATTACCAGACTCGATTCCTGTATCTTGCCAGGGCACGTCTGAAGAGTTCGAAGATCTGATTCCTGTATCTTGCCAGGGCACGTCTGAAGAGTTCGAAGATCCGATTCCTGTATCTTGCCAGGGTGTATCTGTTGACGACTACATTACCAGACTCGATTCCTGTATCCTGCCAGGGCACGTTTGAAGAGTTCGAAGAACCGATTCCTGTATCTTGCCAGGGTGTATCTGTTGACGACTACATTACCAGAATCGATTCCTGTATCCTGCCAGGGCACGTCTGAAGAGTTCGAAGATCTGATTCCTGTATCTTGCCAGGGTGTATCTGTGGATGACTATTTTCCAGACTCGATTCCTGTATCCTGCCAGGGCACGTCTGAAGAGTTTAAAGATTCGATTCTTGTATCCAGCCAGGGCACATCTACATAAAGAGTTTGAAGATCAACTCCTGTAACAGACCAGGTAATTTTATTTCTTTCTCAGGTACGCAAGTTCTCGCTAAGGAATCTCTTACGCGATCGACACCCAGATGGCATCTATAAGCCCATCCACATACCAACAGTTCCAAATGGAATCTATAAGCCCATTCCCGACAAGGTTCTGTCACATCTCCAGATGGCATCTATAAGCCCATCCTCCTATCCATCTCTCCAAATGGCATCTGTAAGCCCATTCCCGCTATCACGCTGCTGATACTCAACTATGTGAGTGCAAATTTCTGGGCACTCTAGTGTTCAATCATCTTCCACCTTCGGATCACGAAAGGCACACCAGCCAATCTACATCCTCAGGTCTAAGAAGATTGAACAGGGGCAACTGTTGTACCCCAAAATTTGCCCTCCCATAATCTTCAAAGTTTCACCTCAAATGGTTCAAGGTCTACTCAAAGGCTACACAGTCAACCATCCTCCCAAGCCAGTCAAACTAGGGTTTTGGTTCTTGCAAGGAAGCTGAGGTTTTCAAGGGCTCAATCAAGTCCCATATGCTCATACACATTGTCAAGCACCTACATGTCAAGTTTCAAGGCTCACAAGGTCAAGTTGCACAGTCAAAAACCCTAATTGCTCAACAGTCAACTGCAGGGGAAAAATGGTCATTTGGCAGTCAAAAGTCAAAATTTTTGGTCAACATCTCATTTTGAAGCCACAATCATCATTTGGTCAAGTCTTGACCATGATTTCACAAGAATGGCTCAAAAATCATCAAGGTGTCAAAAGTTTCTATTTTTGGACAGTTGAAAAGTCAACTGTAACTTGACCAAGGCATAACTTTTTTATGGTTCATCAGAAAAATCCCATCCAATTCTCATCTTGAAGGGGACGACATTTCCTACAACTCATCTTCACATTCCAAGTCCAAGAAATGCTCTCACAAAAAGTTATCAATTTCAACATTATAGGTCATTTTCAAAAGTCAACAAAAAGGGACTTTAAGTCAAAGACCATAACTTGGGATTGGTAAATCAAAATGACATGGGACCAAATACATTGGTTAAAGGACTTCAAGACCTTTCCAAAATGTCCAAGAACATGTTCATAGCTTCAAAATTGAGCAAGATATGCATTGGAGAAGTTGGGAAATTTTTGTGAAATGGCCAAAGTCAATTATCCTTGAAACTTCATTTTTGACAAAAGGGGCCCACTTTTTCCACCTGTTTCAGCTTAGTCATGCTTCCCACGTGTCCCACAATTTATTTCAAAATTTAAAATTAATTTTTTCATTTTTATTTAATTTTATTTGATTTAATCCATTTTAAATCTTTTAAAATCAAATGAAAATCAAAAAGATTAATTAAGGGACATATTTTGCTTTGACTAGCTTTGAATCATCATCATGATCATTCCAAATTCGTGCAAAGGGCTAAATGAAGCAAGAATTCAAATTTTGGCTCAAAAATGGAAGGTGTTTTAATGGAGTTCATAGCAAAATCTTAAGCATGAATGCAAGGCTTCAAGGCCCTTAATTCTAATTGAAACACATTACATAAGAGATATGCAAGCCAACACAAAAGGATTCACGACCTAAGAAGCCTCCAAACGGCCATACACTTTTCAAAATTTCAAAGAAAAAAAGAGAAACTGAAAACCTAGTTGCAGCGCCTCTCAAGCCTCCATTCTCATCCAAACACATTCCTGGTATCCCAAGGAAGCTTTTGCAATCAAAAACCAATCCAAACGTGCCCAGAATCTTAGAACTCAGGCCCAAACGGTTTGCATTTTTTCTTGAATTCTATATGATCATTCATGCGTTTTTTGACATTTTTTTGAATGGATTTATACTCATAGGGACATCCTGAAGCCTTTGGTATCATTCAATTGAACAATGGTGTCCCATATCAAAAATTGCCATTGATGGACATTAGGTTTTCAGAAGCTTGAAATTAGGCGTTTGCACATATGGTAAAATTAGGCTACCAAACTGGTACCATTGAATTCGTGACATCCCAACGAATCATTCCATGACCTCGCGCCCAATTTATGTTCAAGCATGGGCTATTCGCTATTTTTGCAGGTTGTGTTTAGTGGGGGTTTAAAACCCCCGCTATTTGGTTGTATTACAGGTACACAAATGAGGAAGAAGGTGGACGTGGCTCATGATGATTGGGGCATTCAAAGTTTCAGCGCCTTTTTTTTGTTTCATATCATTAATGTTGGTTTTGTTTTATATTATTTGCTTGCCATTACCTATACAAACGCGCACGTTGGCTCAGATGGTGGGAACAAGGCTTGGTAAACGCTGGGACCTGGGTTCGATTCCTAGGTCCCCTATCATATTTCATAATTTTGTTCATAACATGTTTCCATGCAGTGCACGTCCCAGGGCTCACCATGCATCCCAACGCTTAGGCTTGACAAGTGGCTTCAAGACCAATATGAAGGCCAGAACATGCAGTCCATGATGCACCCTAGTCAGCAAGCAAGCGCATGATCAAAAAAGTCAACGTGGCCTTTGCCTCAATGGGCCTGAATTCTAGATTTCACCCTCCTATCTGGCCCACACCCCATTGGTTTTCATTTCTTTTCTTTTATTATTTATTTGTTTTTGTTATTTCCTATTTTTTTTAACCCTTTTATTTTATTACTAATAATTAATTTAATTAACCATTTTCATAAAAAAACAAAAAATATAATTAACATTTTTATTTTGTAAATAAACCATAATTGAACAAGTTTTTAATTAGGCCATTTTAACATTTTAATAATTAAAATAGATTTAGATTTAGGTTAACCTAGAATTTTATTTCTTTTTTCTATTTTATTTCATAAAAAATATAAAAAATATAAAAAAATATTTTCTTGTAATTAAAATAATTAATTAATCATTAATTAGTTCCCATTTCATTTTAATTCTAAAAAAGACCAAAAAATTAATTTCCTTTTCTTAAGAGGGTCAACACCCTTAGACGTTCCCGATTTAATTTTATTCGCGCGCATTTTAGTTTTATTTCCTTATTTTTGATTATTATGTAATTGCTCCGGATATGTAATAGTAAATAGGACCTTTTACTGTTTTTTATTTTTTCCGTACTTGTTTACTTAAAACGGGGGTCTTTGTAAATTTTTGGCGATGTATAGACCCGCGCCTTGTAATAGCGTAGGATTTACGTTTCCGCAATTTATTTTCCGCACCCCCTTTAACTGTTAACTTGTATGAAAGAATGCATGACAATTAAAAATAACTCGTAGCTCACCAATGCCTGATCAAAGACAAATATTAACATGAAAACAAACACACAAATTCACACTCCACTCTTAGGGTACGCCTCACTGTTGCCTTGCCTTCGAAACGTGGTCGTCGAGTATGGGACGTCTTAGTAAGTCCTTATGTCCATTGATCTAGTTGCCTCGAAACGGTTGTCTCGAAACAAGTTGCCTCGAAATAAGTTGCCTCGAAACGGTTGCCTCGGAACAGTTGCCTCGAAACGGTTGCCTCGGAATAAAAAAGATCAATGGCATAAGGGTAGCTTCTAAGGTGTCCTACTGTTGCTCTGGTGACCACACTGTCCCTACAAACGAATTGACCCGAACACCTTCAACGGTGGTGCTACCTACCTCTCAATGGTGGGATGGCACTACCTTAAGGACATTTACACAGCCTAATTCCTTAGGGTAGGTAGATGACTCGTAGATACTTGCTCTAATTCAAAAACAAATCAAAAACTCTTTTTCACACTGACACTTTCTAAAAGATTTCAAAACAAACGCTTCACAACACTCTTGAGGACTGATACAAGAGTCGAATTGAAGTTTTCAATGAAACTTTTTCAAACCCACGCACTTTTGAAAAGTAAACAAACATTTTGAAAACACAAATGAGCAAGTATCTAAGAGCCCATGGATAACCATGGATAGAAAGGGTGCTAACACCTTCCCTTTCTATAAATCTACCTCCCGAACCGAGAGACAATCTCATAAGGAATTTTGCTGTGCTTTTGTCCTGTCCATGTTGGAGAAAATATAAGACGGTGGCGACTCTTGCTTCCGCGACATTTCACGAAACCAGCGTTAAACAGTCAGTTCCAGATCCACCGATCACAGTTGGTCTTGATTTTTCCTGTAAAACGAATGCCCAAATACAAGTCTCCAAAACCCTAGGTTCGGGTATGGCGATATAGCTCATGAAAACAAGATTAAATGATACAGAAAGTTCAGAAATTGAATGGCAAGCATGATTATACAAAAAAAATGGAAAAAAGATGCAAGAACATAGATTCACGATTTCATGTTTAGAGTTATGTTCAGGACGACTTACAGGGCGTTTCATGCGATGAGAGGGCTTGGTTCTGATTGCTATAGCTTCAGTGGATTGCAAACAAGAACACCACGTTGAGATTTTGGATTGAATTGACCTCTAAGTATGATTTCAGTTTCAAGATTTTCAAGCTTTTTTTTCAAGTTTTGTTTGGTCGTTTTTGCAACTTTTTGGTCGTGTTCTTGTGTGCTACTCACTTGTGTATGTAACAAGGGTTGTATTAGGTTAATAATTTGGGCTTGAATCCATGAGCATTGAAGATTTGAGATTTGATTTGATCACCATTAACAAAGCTTCCAAAATTGTGCCAAATCAAATATTTTGTTCATAATATGGCATGGTATGAATTTGATTGTGTCTATCATGATCATTGAAAGCTGCATCAATAAAAAAGATCTTATTCCATCAATTTTTGGATTTTATTTGGATTAATATTGATTTAAAATGAATTAATTCAATAAAATCAAAATAAAATGGAAAAAATAATGAATGGACATGAAATTAAAGATAGGACACGTGTGATGTGTGACAAGATCAAATCAAGTGGAAAAAAGTGGGCCCTTTTGTCAAAATTTGAAGTTTTGGGGATAGTTGACTTTTGGCAATTTTGGAAACATTCCCAACTTCAACAATGCATAACTTCTTCAATTTTGAACTTTTGGAGGTGTTCTTGGACTTTTTAGAAACCTTGAGATGTCCTCTAACCAATAATTTTGGTCTCATCGCATTTTGATATTCCATGCTCAAGTTATAAGCTTTGGAAAAAAAGGTGTTTTTGTTGACTTTCAAAAGTGACCTATAATGTCCAAATTTGTAACTTTTTGTGAGTGCATTTCTTGATCTTAGGGTGTGAAGATGGATTGTAGGAAATTTCATCTTATTCAAAATTATCTTTGGATGGGTCATTTCTCATAAAGTATGAGAAAGTTATGCTTGGTCAAAGTTGAGTTGACTTTTCCTACAAAACCCTAATTTAGCAACTTTTGAATCTTGATGAATCTTGAGAAATCCTTGATGAATCATGATCAACCCTTGATAAAATGATGAATTATCCTTCAAAATGATAATTTTGACAAAAAATCTTGAGGTTTGACTATTTGTAGGCCACCGTTGACTTTTGCCCTAGCACAGTCGATTTTTGGGCCTCTTGAGCAATTGACTGACCAAACTTTCTCTGCAAGGCTTGAAATTTTACATGGATGAACTTGAGAGCATATTAGGACATTGGGGAGCACTTTAGGCCATTTGGATTCAAGGACCTTGATGCAACACAAAACCCTAATTTGAGGTTGACTGCCTTAAGAGGTGATTTGACTGTCCAACTCTTGAGCTAGCTTGAGTCACTTGGAGATTATTCTTGACATATCTTGAGAAATATGGGAGGTAAAATTTTGGGGTACAACATTTGCCCCTGTTCAATTTTCTTAAACCTGAGGATATAGATTGGCTTTCGAGCCTTTCGTGATCCGAAGGTGGAAGATAATTGAACACTAGAGTGCCCAGAAATTTGCACTCACATGGTGTAGTATCAGCATTGTGATGTCGGGAATGAGCTTACAGATGCCATTTGGAGATTGTTGATAGGAGGATGGGCTTACAGATTCCATCTGCAGGAGTGTCGATCGCATAAGAGATTCCTTAGCGAGAACTTGCATACCCGTTGTTGTAGAAGATTCCGCTGGGGAAGCCTAACTTTTGTTGAGATTTAGGAACTTGCATGTACTTCAACTGAGAGAATGCCTTGGCTGAGTCTTAAGAACCTGTCCATAATTCAACTGGGGTGGAACATCTTCATCAAGATCTAGGAACTGTCTAGTCTTCAACGTAGTATACCGTTGAGATTGTAGAACTCGTCCACACTTTGACGGAGGAAAACATCAAGATCTAGGAACTGACTAGTGCTCAATGTAGTATACTGTTGAGGTTATAGCACTCGTCCACACTATGACGTAAGGAAACATCTTCATAAAGATCTAGGAACTGTCTGGTCTTCAACGTAGTATACCGTTGAAATTAGAGAACTCGTCCACACTATGACGGAGGAAAACATCAAGATCTAGGAACTGACTAGTGCTCAACGTAGTATACCGTTGAGGTTATAGCACTCGTCCAAACTATGACGTACGGAAACATCTTTATCAAGATCTAGGAACTGTTTGGTCTTCAATGTAGTATACCGTTGAAATTAGAGAACTCGTCCACACTATGACGGAGGAAAACATCAAGATCTAGGAACTGACTAGTGCTCAATGTAGTATACCTTTGTAGGAAATTGCATCTTCTTCAAAACGATCTTTGGATGGGTCATTTCTCATAAAGTATGAGAAAGTTATGCTTGGTCAAAGTTGAGTTGACTTTTCCTACAAAACCCTAATTTAGCAACTTTTGAATCTTGATGAATCTTGAGCAATCCTTGATGAATCATGATCAACCCTTGATTAAATGATGAATTATCATTCAAAATGAGAATGTTGACAAAAAATATTGAGGTTTGACTATTTGTAGGCCACAGTTGACTTTTGCCCTAGCACAGTCAATTTTTGGGCCTCTTGAGCAATTGACTGACCAAACTTTCTCTGCAAGGCTTGAAATTTTACATGGATGAACTTGAGAGCATATTAGGACATTGGGGAGCACTTGAGGCCATTTGGATGCAAGGACCTTGATGCAACACAAAACCCTAATTTGAGGTTGACTGCCTTAGGAGGTGATTTGACAGTCTAACTCTTGAGCTAGCTTGAGTCACTTGGAGATTATTCTTGACATATCTTGAGAAATATGGGAGGGAAAATTTTGGGGTACAACAGCCAGTAACTGTGATGATCAAAACTTGTAGTGGTCAGAAGGTTGTGTCGCCCATAGGTTACGCCATTAGAGGCTATGTTATTAGAAATTGTGTTAGTTAGAGGTTGCATGGTCAGAAGCTGTGTTGGCCTTACGCTGTTTTATGCAGAACGATGAACGTTAGATGCTTAGAAGCTGTTGTTTAAGCTATAATAGTAGGAAAGTGACAGTCTTGACTTTAGAGTTACAGAATGACAGTGTTGATTTTACTGTGGAATTAAAATACAACTGAGTTATTAATGTGAAGTTATTTATAAATAAATGATGTTTGATGAATTATTTTGATTATTTTGAGATGTATTTTGAGATGTTATTTTGAGATGTTTTTGAGATGATAAATTGAGATGTTTTGAGATGATAAACAGAGATGTTTTGAGATGTTAAATTGAGATGTTTTGAGATGATTTGAGATGTTGTTAACTTGGGTGTTATCATTACATTCATGGTTGTGTCACATACATTGCATTTCTGAGATGGAGCTTATGCTCGTCGAGATGGAGCTTATGCAACAATCACACACAAGATCACAAACATAGGGGGTTCATAGGTTCGACGTAACGAGCATGAAGTCAAAGGTACTACCCATAAGGTACGGACTAATAGTCTATCACCTGCCGAACAAGGTTCTAAAAGGTTCTCAGAGTCTACATCCTTTCTTCGGATATTGCCAACGTCCCGATTAACCCAGTAATCGGTAATATTCTCAGAAAAAACTCGTCTAAGTGTAGCATCACATGACAACCACTTCTGAATTGCTCTGTCACAGTTTCCACACTACACCTAAAAGGCCAAGATGGGTTAAAGGGTTATACGATCCTCAACTTTAGCAGGCTCCCAGGTCGAAAGCAACACGTCTTCCCGATTACTCAGTAAACGAATACTACAGTCAAAGGGGTCTCTACTGAGTAGGGGGTCTCATGTCTCTTTTTTTGGGATTCTTCCCTCAAAGTTAACATGACTATACCACCCGTCCTATCTTAAGTTTTCCCAAGTCTGGGTAGAAGACTTATGAGAAATCACCAAGCACCCTGAAAATTAGGAAAATCCAGAAAAGCATATATACATCACATAATATACAAAAAAATAGCACATACACAAATAAACAAAGATAGGCTCAACCCACTTAGATATTAGAGTCCCTAGTGAAGTCACCATTTTTTCTGTAGTAGTAGAAATATTAAGACTAAGTCATTGGATTGACTTAACTCGCGTAGGTCAAATAAAAACCGCCACCATGTTTTGTTGTTTCTAGAGGAATTGGAAAAGAGAGAATAAACCCAAAAAGAGGAGGAGAGAATCTAGGTACGGGGGTTGGTTATGAAAATGGAAGGTATTAACACCCTAAACATCTATGGTACTCCACAGGAACCTCTTTAAAAATTTGTGTATTTTGGCTATAAATGGTGTATACAAAAATAGATGGTGGAGATGAGAAAAGAAGTAATTTTTTACAATTTTTCACCCGCCGCGGTTACGAACATTTAGTGCCTATGTACCACCTATAGCGGTAGAAATATTGAGACTAAGCCATTGGATTGACTTGACTCATACAGATCAAATAAAAATTGTCATTGCGCTTTATTGTTTCCAAATGAAATGGGAAAAGAGTGAATAAACCCAAAAAAGAGGGGGAGAAAATCTAGGCACGGGGGTTGGTTATGCAAAAGGAAGGTATTAGCATCCTGAACATCTACGGTACTCCGCAAGAACCTATTTGAAAATTTATGTATTTTGGTTATAAAAGGTGTATACCAAAATAGATGGTTGAGAAAAGAAAAGAAGTATTTTTTTACAATTTTTGCACCCGCCGAGATTGCGAACCTTTAGTGTCTACGTACCACCTTCCATGCAATAGGAGATCAGGGTACTCGTAGTTCACCTCAAAAATTTTAAAACATATGTGTATTGGTTAATTTTAAGAGAAGAGACATTATCATCATATCTTAGTGAAAGAATATACATACTACCCACGATTATGAGAAAGGAGAATTTGCATCATCTCAAAGTGGAGGATATAACTTAGATTTTAAAATCAACAAAGCCTCACTCAACACCCAAGTGGAAAATATCTCACTTCATTATATATTGTAGAAGTATAGTAGCTCGCATCACTACAAAAATCAACAAGAGTCTAATCTTTTGAGAAAAGTTTAAAGTAAAAAAGTCAAAGTGCCAAAAAGGTTTGAATGAGGTTAATTGACTTTTAGTCTTAAGAAAGATGTCAAAGTATGATTAAGTTGATTAAAGTTTAATTAAGAAAATATTTTGAAAATGCATGGACCTAAGTCCAAGTTTATTATGAAAGTAGTTCAAGTTATAAAAACAAGAAGAGTTTTGAAAAGGAGGGAGAAGAATTTTGAAATTAAAGAAGATATGAAGAGATGAAGGGACTATCCTAAAGCATAAGGTAAAATCTAAGGAAATGAACGATCTAACCAACAAGAAGCCAACACTTGACATAAAAAAGTCAATGTAGAACTCTCGTCCTTTGGATTGAAACCAAGCAAGCAAAGATACTAACACTCTTAGGAATACCAAGCTTCAGATGAATTAAATCTTCATAAAAATTAGACAGAGTAACAATTGTATACAGAGGAATTCTCAATCCCAGATAAAGCACATAATCAAAATAACCTGCACACAAAGAAAATCAACCCAATATCTTAGAGTAAACCCCAAGAACTTCATACAAAATAACAATAAAGTCACAAGGTCCCAAAGGTAATCAAGACTTCTAATCCTAAGTCCAAAAGGTCCATAACTCCATAATTCCAAGGATAGTAACCAAATAGTCCAAGTAACCTTAAAGTTTTTTTTAAATGTTCAAGTTCGTTATGAAGTGTCTTCAAAAAGAAAAATAAAATCTTAAGTGAGAAAGATGAAAAAAAGACATAAAGATAAATGCTCAAATGAGCAAATATATAATGACATAAAGATAAATGCTCATGTAAGCAAAGATGGAAATAGAATGAAATGTAAATGCTAAAGTAAATGGTGCATAAAATTAAAGGCATAAAATAAAGGGCATAAAATAAAAGCACAAAGTAAAGTCAATTGTTAGTGAATTAGAAGTTATAGGTTAGTTGAATGACCATCTTGAAACTTGTATTTGAAAACTCATTAGAGGATTGATAAAATCAAAGCTTCTCAATAACAAGTTTCATTTTCTTTTTGTCAAGTATATCCTTCTGTTGTACCCCAAAATTTTCC
This sequence comes from Vicia faba, assembly GCA_948472305.1. NCBI lineage: Eukaryota > Viridiplantae > Streptophyta > Magnoliopsida > Fabales > Fabaceae > Vicia > Vicia faba. The sequence continues at coordinate 149,636 of CATIWC010001836.1, forward strand.
CTCTCATTTCATCAACATTTCTCATCACAAGACTCTTGGAACTCAAGATCAAGCTAGGGTTTGCTCTGCTCAAGACACCTCCTTGCACTGTTGACCTAAATTAGGGTTTGAGTTTGCACAGGGATATTTTGACCTACAATGCCCAAAGTTACTTTCATACTTCATGTTGGACTCACAAGTTTGTCCATACCAAGTTTCAAGCCTTTATTCAAATTTTTGCCCAGTCAATTGGACAGTTGACCTAGAAATCAGTTGTATTGGGGAAAAAGTCAACTGTGGCCAATTGACAGTCAAACCTCATGAAATTTGACCCACATCAACATTATGAACTCATGTTAATCATTTTATCAAGTTTGGATCACAATTCCACAAGAAATTTGATCAGATCACCAAAAGGGCAAAATGGTCATTTTTAGGGTTTTGACTGTACAAAGGCAATTTTTGACTGTTTAACCTAACCAATGGAAAATCAAGCTCAACCATGGACTCAAGGAATTAATGACATTGTCTTGACCCATTCAACAAGTTCAAAAGATCTCAAACGCATAGGATTGACAGATGAATTTTTCAGTCAACTGATCAAAATTTGACTGTACACTGAAAAGTCAAACTTTGACTTTTTGGTCAAAATCAAGTGCCAAGAGTCACTTTTCATCAAGACATGTAAAATTATGAAACTTGTTCATCAAGAAACCCAAAAATGCAAATTAGGGTTTAAAATGGAAAATTTTCATAACTTAGAAATTTTCTAAGTTATGAAATTTTCTTATTTTTTCCTAACTTTGTCCCATTTTTTTTACCAAGATGCAAATGGATTCAAACAAAACTTGAAACATGAAAGTTGTAGTCCATCAAAAAGTATACAACTTTGATTCACAAAGTTTTCTCAACAGAAGCTTGTATCTCAAGTTATGAGTTTTGGAACAAGGGTACCTAAAACTTTTAACTTAGAGAAATTTTGCCCTAGTTTAGGCAGGATTTTGACCCATCTTATTGGACATTTTTCACATAGTTCCACTTGGAGTTTAAAGTTACATTTCAAATATGTATTATAGTACATATTCCAAGCTTTCCAAATTGTCAAAGAACTCCTCAAACACCCTTTTGATTAGAGAGAATCGAATGCTTGAAGTTGGCAAAAACTCACTTTTGTCCATGACCAATACATGTTCATACCAATTTGCAAATCTGATCTAGCTAGCTTGGTTCACAATTATAGGCCTCAAAACCAGTTTGTACTCCATAATTTAATGCATATCCATTGAGTTAAGGCATTATCTTGGTCATTAGGGCATTGTACACAAGATTAAGCCCTAAATGGTAAAAGGTATATTGCCATTTTTGCAAAAGGTTACTTTATGTCAAAACACTAAGCCTTGAGCCTTGAACAAAATCTGATACTGCAAACCAAATCCATGAATTAGAGGGGCCAAGAGTGTTGTGTGCAGGGTGATAGGAGGGCCTGTACAAGGCTATAACATCACTTCCACTCTTTTGCTTAAAGAAGAAGAAACTTGCAAAACATAAGCAATCTCACACATCAGTAGAAACCAACTTACGCAAACATTGTAGACAAGTTTGATACCTCCTAACAAGCCAGAAACACGACCCCTTTGCCTTTCAAACTCCTTTGTACACAGAATCACTGTTTTTCTGCAAAACAGGGCAAGTTCTGCAAACTTCAAGCCATAACCAAATTCCATCGTGTGTTTTGTCCAAAGATACTTCAAACACCTTCCACTCAACTCACCTGAACTATCCCAGGCCTCCATTGCTAGCTGTAACACCATTAACACACATTGCCATTTTTGTTTCAAAGCTTTGCAGGTTGAGTTCTGTGGCACGATTCAAGCTATTTCAAAACAAACCAAGCATTGGAAAAGCTTCCTTGGACCTCAGGCAAGCTCAAAAGAAGCTCAAGCACCCTTGAAAGTTGCTACATTGTCCAGCTCGAAGTCAACTGAAACAGGTATTTCATGAACTTCTATCTCTCTATTTAGGAATAGTTAGGCTTAGATTTGTGAATGAAATATGTTGTACTCATAGCCCTGAAGCCATACATATGCTTAGTTTTCATTTATATTAATCGTGCTAGGAGAATTTCACCCATGAACTTTCTGAAAAAACTAGGTTAGAAATTAGGGCCAGAGAAATTCTCTCTGGTCTTTGAGAGTTAGTTCAAGTTTTTTATATGGTTGAATTCGTTGTTTGATGCTCTACAAGTTTCATGTTATGAGTTTTGTCAAAAAATTAAAGAATCAGGAGATAGCCATTGATGTACAGAACGCGTGTTTTGTGAACAAGAGGAAGAAGATGAAGTCTGACTGGGCTGGGCCTGGTTGTTTTTTGCTTCTAACACCCCATTTTTCAGTTTACACCCCCCTGGCCCATTTATTTGAATATTTGTCATTTTGATGTTTTTATTTTTTATTCTGACTTTATTATTTTTTGTCCAAATATAAAAAATGCCAAAAAATTATTTTCTATATTTTTCATATTTATTTGATATTTATTTTTTATTTTACTAGTATAAACATGTAAATAATCTATTTTCTTTTTATTAAAACTTAAAGAATAATGTAAAAAATATGCTTATTTTTATTTATTTATTATTTTTATATACACTTAAAAACATTTTCTTGAATATACACATTTTTTGTAAATAATTAATTTTTATTTTTTATATATTTAATATGTTTAATATATATATATATATATATATATATATATATATATATATATATATATATATATATATATATATATATATATATATATATATATATATATATATATATATATATATATATATATATATATATATATATATATATATATATATATATATATATATATATATATATATATACTTACATATTTTATTTTATTAAATAATTAGGTAAAAAATACAAAAATACTACATTTTCATTTTTTATTAATATTTTACACTAAAAATATCTTTTTTACAATATACTTTTTTTTTGTATAAATTAATATATTATTGTATAAAATTAATAAATAATACTATTTATTAAGAATTAGGGTTTTTTGCCCTAAATAACAAAATAATTAAAATTGACTTTTTCTTATTATTACATTTCACATTAAAAAATACCTTTTACATACATAAAAACTTTTTTTGCATAATACCTTTTATTTAACATTTATTTATTGTATTTTTATTCAATTATTGTACATTTAAATATTGCCTATACATTCGATTTGGTTGTAATAATCTAGAATTTAATTTCTTGTCAAATACCCCAATTCAAATTTGTACCCCCTCCCTATATCATGATGTAATAGTGTAGCATTTAAATTCTCGCACATTTAAAAGCTTCCAATTATGCCATGCTTAGACTTAGGATTTGTATGCAAATAAAATCAACAAATAGCTTGACCTAATCCAAAGATAACAATGCATGAAAAACAAACACAATGCACACTTGCACCCCTAGGGTTACAATCCACTTGTTGCCTTCAAAAATGGGCCATGGTTGCATGTCATGTACTTTGGCAAAACAAAAACAAACAAAAAGATCATAGTCCCTCGATGACGCTATCTGAGTTTCCTAAACAAAATGATCAAGTCCCTTAAGAAAATTGCCAAAAATACTTGACACAATTGCTATCATGGTCTATATGATGACTCGCGCCTGTCCCGTTAACATCCTAACACAAGGTTGTTCACCAAATACAATGGTGAAACAACACTGCTAAAAGGGTTAAAAACATAAGAAAAATCTTTGAGTAAAATAGGGTAGATAGCTCCTAGTTACTTGATCAAGCTTGCAAAAACATCCTTGCTATTTTCAAAACACACTTCACAACACAATTTCAAAACCCTACTTTCAAACATTGAAAACTTTTTAAAAGACAAAAACACCTTTGTATACATTCAAACAAGAATCATTACAAAGGTTTCCACAACGATGGCCTCTTCTCAAAACATCTTTCAAAACCACACACAAAGCACCATTTCAAATAATTGAAAAGCAAAGCAAGTGATCTAAGCAAGTAACTAAGAGCCCGTGGATAACCATGGATAGAAAGGATTCTAATACCTTCCCTTTCTATAATCTACTCCCCGAACCCAAGAAAACATCTCAAAGGTCTTTCCTGTGCTTTTTGACCTTTCCTTAGGATAAAATAAAAAGTCGGTGGCGACTCTTGCTAAATCGAAACATTTGCAAACACAAACGCAAAATCCCAAGTCAGTTCTACCACCGTATCACAGAACTGGCGACTATGCTGGGGAAATTTCTAAAAGTGGAGTAACCTTAGGGCTTAGATCACCCTTTGCATAATTATTGTTTGCCTTGCATGCTTTACATTTTAGTTCTCTTGTTTGGGCTTGAAATCCTCCACCCGGATTTGGGAAACATTCATAAGTAAATAGTAATACGTTGTGGAAACTGTGTGGGGTATACCGACACAGTTGAAGCAATAGCTATATTAGTGCGACATATTTGTGAGTACCGGTAGACTTTAAGTCAATCAAAGAGAATACGGGGCCGCTGAGTGATGTCATGAAGCACTAATGAACTCTTAGAACCTTACTTGATCATATTGGCCTTTTATTAGGGGTAGTGAGATGACCGGCTTTGGTGCAGTTCGAAGTTGGTAGATACTCGATACTACACTCATTGAAGGTTGTTTTCTTGGAATATTTTAGTCGCTAGTTAAGTGGCTAAACCAAAACAATGAACATAAAAAACAGTCCAATGATATTGAGCTCCTTAGAACCCAGTTACTATTTATAGGATAGGTTTTGAGCCAACTAAACTCAAGAGGGTGTGTACCTATGAAACCTCATGCAAGCCTGAAACTAGGGTTTTGTGTGACTTGCTTGTACATGTGCTTGTGCATACATCATGAACATCATAAAGCATCATATGCATCCACTAACCATTTCAAGGGTTTGGATCTTCATCTTTGTTCTTGTTTTGTAGGTCATGGAATCTCTTCGCAGGAAAACAATTCAAGTCAACCTTGTGAGAATCCCTCCTCAACTCAAAGAGCTTACTTCCAGGATTCCAGAGAATTCCATCTTCAGTGAAAGACATGGTAGACTCCTCAACTTGGTTAACACCAACATTGAAGAAGACATGGTGAAAGTTCTCTTCCAGTTCTTTGACCCCCTACACCACTGTTTCACATTCCCTGATTATCAATTGGTGCCTACTTTGGAGGAATTTTCTCAACTCCTGAGAATTCCTATTCTTAATCAACTACCCTACAACGGTACTAAAAAAGAACCAAAGCCTGAAGATGTTGCTCAAGCATTACACTTGCAACCATCTGACATCAAGGGGAATTGGGAAACCAGAAGTGGTGTCAAGGGCTTCTTGGCAAATTTTCTGTTTGAGAAGGCACAAGACTGCTGGAATTCTCTTGATCTACAAGCCTTTGAAGAGATTGTGGCACTCCTCATCTATGGGTTGGTCTTGTTCCCAAACCCTGATCAGCTTATAGATGTGAATGCTGTCAAGATTTTCATATCCAGGAATCCTATACCTACATTGCTTGGGGACATCCTACACTCATTTTACACACGAACAATGAGGAAAAGAGGTGTTCTCATGTGTTGTACTCCTCTCCTAGAAAGGTGGTTTATTTCTCACCTTCCACAAACAGTTTTGAAGAATGAGCAGGGTTTAAGGTGGTCACAACGATTGATGACCCTCACACATTCTGATGTACATTGGTGTTCTCGGTCCAGAGAAAATGTCATCATCATTGATCGTTGTGGGTAATTCCCTAATGTCCCACTACTTGGCATTAAGGGAGGCATCACCTACAACCCCTGTCTAGCTTTGAGACAATTTGGATATGCTCGAAGGGATGGCCCTCATGACATGATGATTCCGGACCTAGTTTTTGACTTCGACAACGATGCGCAAGGACTTCGACAAAGGTTCATTGGAGCTTGGAGGATGCCTAACAAGGTGGATAGAAAGACACTGGGGCACAAAAATTCCACCCCCCTTGAGCCTTACCTCAAGTGGGTACGAACCCGCTCCCAGAATCTTATAATGCCATACCCTCACATTCTCCCCTTGATCAAAGAGCCCGTTATGGAAGGAGAGGTTCCATACACCATCCTACATCCTGACATGCCAATATCATGGGAAGAAATGCAAAAGAGTTGGATCCAACTCAAGGAAGAACGGGATACTTTTGAAGCCAGCTTCTATGCCAGTGAGAAGAAGGTTTTGGAGCTCACCCGCCGACTTCACGAGGAGTAGACTCTCAACACTTACATCACACCAAAGAGGATGCACAATGTCTTTTTACATTAAGATTTTTGTAATATTTCGCCCATGGGGCACTTATGTACTAACAAATTTCTTCTTAATATGACGTGCGTTCTTTTTTGTTTGCAACAAATTTGAATTTTTGAACCCTTGAGTGCATTACATGAATAACATACCATTCATCATATGCATAAACAGGTCTTCACGCCAGGTTTCCTCATCTTTCTGATGTTTATTTCAGCAAGATGGATTTGGAGCAAACAGTAAAGGATCTGCAGGAACAAAATTCACAGTTCCAGCAACTCCTCATGACCTTGGAAAAGGGTCGAGAGGACCTCAAAGTTTTGTTGGAGAAGAATAAAGAGAAAAAGAAAAAGAGACCTGGAGTAGCCACTTTGGGAAGAAGATTTGAGCATCAGGCCAGAAGAGTTCTCGAGTTTCCCTCAACGTCTGACGAAGGGGTCGGTAAAGGGAAAGGGACTGCTGTGCCTTATGAATCCGAGGTTGAAGAGGAGGAAGAGGAAGAAGACAAAGACTACTCCGAACAACAGTATCCACCAACGGATGATAAATATAAGAACTTTGAAGATAGACTGGCAGCTATGGAGTTGCAGAGGGTGCCCGGATTGGATTTTGAAGAACTAGGGCTAGTAGCTGGGATTGTTATCCCTCATAAGTTCAAAGTGCCAACATTTGCCAAGTATGACGGTCTGTCGTGCCCAAAGATACACCTGAGGTCGTATGTCAGAAAAATCCAACCCCACTCATCCGATAAAGACCTCTGGGTACACTTTTTCCAAGATAGCTTGTCTGGCACGCAGTTAGACTGGTTTTATCAACTTGAGAGATTAGAGGTTCACAATTGGGAAGACTTGGAAGCTGATTTTTATCGTCAGTATCAATACAATGCTGATTTGGCGCCCACTCGTACTCAGTTACAAAGTATGGGGATGGCTTCCAATGAAGGGTTTAAAGAGTACGCCCAAAAGTGGCGTGATCTGGCGGGAAGGGTGCAGCCACCTCTGTCAGACAGGGAGTTAGTTGACATGTTTCTGGGGACCCTGTCTGGCCCTTTATTCAACCATCTAATCGGGAGTTCTTCCACGGGATTTACTGAACTGATTTTGACCGGTGAAAGGGTTGAGGCCGGTATTAAGAGTGGAAAGATTCAAAAGGATGCTTTCGCATCCACAACGATTAAGAAACCTTTCCCAGCCAAGAAGGAAGCATTTGATGTGTATTCTCAGAAAGGACAGGGAAGAACTGAGCGCCGACCGACTGTAGAGGCTGTGATGATTTAAAACTCGTCAAATGATCAACCTCGTAGCAATCAGTCGAGACCTAATCAACAACGGGTGGAAAGGCCATAATAGTAGTTCACCCGCATCAACGTGACGCTCGCTCAGGTACTTCCTCATTTGTTGAAGTTGAATCTGACCAGTTTGAAGGAAGCGCCAAAGAACCCTAACACCTTCTCTCCATACTACCACTCCAATGCCAAGTGTGCTTACCATTCCGACAGTGCTAGGCACGATACCAATAATTGTTGGGCGCTTAAGAACAAAATCCAAGATCTGGTTGATGCTAAGGAAGTAGAATTTGAGGCTCCTTAGAAGCCCAATGTTATATCTGCTCTGATGCCCAAGCACGACCACAATATTCATGCTGTTATGGAGGACACTCATGTTACTGATGTTGTTGACCTGTTGACGCCGTTACGTGTGATTAAAGAAAATTTGTTGAGAGCCGAGATCTTTCCTGGTTGTGGTAAAGACTGCTATTTTTGTTTGAACATACGAGGTGATTGCCCAATGTTGAAGTCAGGTGTCCAACGCCTGATGGATACCCAAGAGATACTTTTCCAGAAAACCTCTATTGATACCTTCAATCCTGTTACTCCTGATACTTTTGCTACTTCAACCAACGATATTTCAATTATAACCATTTTCGACAATCCTCCTAAGGCTTGCAAAAGGCCTGTCAGGATTACACCCAACTCTGAATGTGTACCTTTAAAGATCACCATGCCGGGACTTGTCCCGTACCAATCCAGCAAAACGATACTATGGAACTATGGGGGAGAAATCTTCTACCATGGTATCAAACAAATTGAGACAGTCCAAGAGATTTCTGAAGAAGAAAACCCTGATGTAGGGAACATCGCGGGTACAAGCAAGATAACCCGCAGTGGTCGGATCTTTTCTCCGGAGATTGTTCCCCCTCGAGCAGTTTTCGGACCCTTGAAAGCTTCTACACCTGTTGGACCATCTATGCAAGGCCCAATGATTGGAGAACTGGATACTCCTGAAGTAAGACCATCTGCTGAAACTACCGACAAGGGTAAGGGGATACTGGAAGTGCCTGTCAGGACGAAGGCCCATGTTGTGGTTATCCCCGAAACCACTCAGAAAGAAATGGATGAAATCTTGAAAATAATCAGAAAAAGTGACTACGACGTTGTGGAACAATTAGGGCAGACCCCTTCTAAAATTTCAATGTTGGCTCTTATGCTCTGTTCTGAGGCCCACGCCAAGGCCCTGATCAAATTCTTGAAGGCGGCACATGTTCCCCAAGAGACTTTGGATGACCAGTTTCAGGAATGTGTGGCCAGTCTTACTGCTGATAATGGCCTTGGCTTTTTCGATGCTGACTTAACTCCCAAAGGAAGGAAACACAACGATGCGTTACATGTTTCAATTGAATGCCGGGGAACAACTCTCGCCCATGTCTTAGTTGATACTGGTTCTTCTTTGAATGTGCTGCCAAAGAAAGCCTTAGACCGTTTGGACTATGAAGGACTGACTCTCAAGCCTAGTAACATCATTTTTAGGGCTTTTGATGGTTCCAAAAGAATGGTTCATGGAGAGGTTGATATTCCTATCAAAGTAGGCACGAAAGTTTTCAACTCCACCTTCTACGTGATGGACATTCGTCCGTCATATTCATGTTTTATAGGAAGACCGTGGATCCATTATGCCGGGGCAGTTACCTCCTCTTTGCACCAGATGTTGAAATATCCTGTTAAGGGTAAGATTATAACAGTGCACGGCGAGGAAGAGTACATGATAAGCCACCTCAACTCCTTCTATTATGTGGAGCTGGATGGCGAGTTCATCGAAACGCCTTTCCAGCATTTTGAGGAAGTTTCTCCCGAGGTAGCAGTTGCGAAGACAATGGTTGAGGTGCCCATAGTTCCCAAGCATGTATCTAGGATGGCATCTCTCAAGGACGCAGAGGCGATGATCAAAAAAGGGAAGAGTACAACATGGGGGCAATTACCTGATTTTCCCCATAAGACGGACAAATTTGGACTAGGGTTTACAGCTGCAGGACAGAAGGCTATGCGTCGTTCCAAGACTGGAGGGCCACCATAAGGATCACTCATCACAGAATTAATGCTGTTGAGGATGAAGATGAAGAGAGCCACTTTGAAGATTGGATCTATCCGACTGTCGAATGGGGTTTGAGCAACTGGGAAGCAAAGGATTTTGTTCCCATCACCTTTATCAACCAGTAATTTTATCTTTGAACAATTTCCCATTTTTATGGTCTGTAATAACTAAAACAATTCGCACACTATTTCACCTCATGCCTTGCCCGGGGCATGTAGGTCCATTTGTAAGGGTTTGATTTTCTTCATTATCATATGCCATGTTTTTCATCTATAAATTATTGTGTTCATTTTTCTTTCCTTTTTCATTTTTGTTTGTTTAAGGATGGTTATCCCTTACACACACACACACTCACAAATGCAGGTACCCATCCATTCCGGATTCCATGGGCAACTGTTCTGTTTCAGCCTTCGATAACTCTGAAGATTTGGTCAATCACACTGAGTACGTAGTTGACAAAGATTGTGAAGTGCCGGGAAAGTTAGCCAGACTTCTACAACAAGAAGAGAGGGACATTCTGCCTCATGAAGAGTTGGTAGAAACCGTCAACTTGGGGACAAAAGAGGACATGAAAGAAGTAAAAGTGGGTGCCAACTTGGAACCAAGTGTCAAGGAGCGCTTAGTGCAGTTGTTGAATGAATATGTTGAAATCTTCGCCTGGTCTTATGAAGACATGCCAGGGTTAGACACAGATATCGTGGTTCACCGTCTCCCTACAAGAGAAGATTGTCCACCGATCAAGCAAATGGTTCGTCGAATGAGGCCTGACATGTCTGAGAAGATTAAGGATGAAGTAATGAAGTAATTCAACGCTGGCTTTCTGGATGTTACCTTCTATCCACAATGGGTTGCTAACATTGTGCCCGTACCTAAGAAGGACGGCAAGTCAGAATGTGCATGGACTATCAGGATTTGAACAGGGCTAGCCCTAAAGACGATTTTCCACTGCCACATATCGACATCTTGGTTGACAACACAGCTTAGCACAAGGTGTTTTCCTTCATGGATGGACTCTCGGGATACAACCAGATCAAAATGTCCCCCGAAGACATGGAGAAAACTACCTTTGTCACGCAATGGGGTACCTTCTGCTACAAAGTGATGTCGTTTGGACTGAAGAACACAGGGGCAGCCTATCAACGCGCCATGGTAGCTTTATTTCATGATATGATACATCATGAGATCGAAGTTTACGTAGACGACATGATAGCTCGATCACAGACAGAAAAAGAACACCTTAATCATTTGCAAAAGCTGTTTGCCAGGTTGAAGGAGTATAAACTCAGACTGAACCCAAGCAAGTGCACTTTTGGAGTTAGGTCTGGTAAACTTTTGGGATTTATTGTCAGCAACAAAGGCATTGAGGTTGATCTAGCTAAAGTAAAGGCTATACAAGAAATGCCGGCCCCCCGTACTGAAAAGGAGGTTAGAGGATTCTTGGGACGCTTGAACTATATTGCGAGGTTCATCTCTCACCTGACATCTACCTGTGAGCCAATTTTCAAAATGTTGAAGAAAGATCAGGTAGTTGAATGGAACAATGATTGTCAAGTTTCTTTTGATAAAATCAAGGAGTATTTACTAGAACCTCCTATTCTGATGCCACCCGTCAAAGGAAGGCCGTTAATCATGTATCTGACTGTTTTGGATAATTCAATGGGGTGCGTACTGGGCCAACATGACGAGTCTGGTCGAAAAGAGCATGCCATTTATTACCTTAGAAAAAAGTTTACCGAATGTGAGACTCGCTACTCACTGCTCGAGAAAAGTTGCTGCACTTTGGTATGGGCTGCTCGCCGGCTAAGGCAGTATATGTTTACTCACACCACTTTGCTGATTTCCAAAATGGATCCGATCAAATATATCTTCGAGAAGCCTACTTTATCTGGAAGAATCGCGAGATGGAAAATGATCCTGACAGAGTATGATATCCAGTATACTACCCAAAAAGCTATAAAGGGGAGTGTACTAGCTGACCATCTAGCTCATCAAGCCGTCGAAGATTACCAGTCTATGAGATTTGACTTCCCTGACGAGGACATCATGACATTGGACAACATTGAAGGTAACGGACCGTATGACGGACCTGAACAAGGATCCCGATGGACCCTGTACTTTGATGGTGCTTCAAATGCACTTGTCAACGGTATCGGTGCGGTACTCATTTCTCCAGAAGGTTGCCATACACCCTTCACTGCCCGACTTTGTTTCAGTTGTACCAACAACATTGCCGAATATGAAGCTTGCATCTTTGGTCTCAAGGCTGCTATAGACTTGGGAATCAAATCTTTGGTCGTATTTGGGGACTCGGATTTGGTTATCAGTCAAGTCACAGGGGAGTGGGACACCAAACATCCTAATCTTATCCCATACAAAGAACATGTCTTGACATTGTTGCCTCATTTCGAGCAGATTACTTTCGAGCACTTTCCGTGAGAAGAAAATCAGCTAGCAGATGCTCTGGCTACAATGTCTTCCATGTTTAAACTCAACTGGGATAACGAGGCTCCCCAAATTACAATCGAGCGAATGGACGAACCAACACACTGTCATGAGATTAATACTGAAGAAGTAGTGGAACAACCCTGGTTTCATGAAATCAAAAGGTATCTCCAGACTAGAGAATACCCTGAAGGAGCATCCGTCAATGACAAAAAGTTCTTAAGGAGATTTGCTTCCAAGTTCTTCCTAAGCAATGGCATCCTTTATAAGCGCAACCATGATTGTGTTCTACTTCGTTGTGTAGACAAAGCTGAAGCAGAGTTGATCATGACTGAGATACACAGTGGCACATTGGCACCCACTTGAGCGGACATACGATGGCTAAGAAGATTCTAAGGGCAGGCTATTACTGGTCTACCATGGAAGCTGATTGTCATCAACATTCCCATACCTGTCACAAGTGTCAAGTCTATGCTGACAAGGTACATATTCCTCCTGTTCCTCTCAAGATTCTGGCAGCTCCTTGGCCATTCGCAATGTGGGGCATTGACATGATTGGAGAGATTAAGCCCACGGCATCTAATGGACATCGCTTCATCCTGGTTGCTATTGATTATTTTACCAAGTGGGTCGAACAAGCTTCCTTTGCCTCAGTTACAAAGAATGTGGTTGCCCGCTTTATCAAGCAGAACCTCATATTCCGGTATGGTGTCCCCGACAGGATCATCACAGACAACGGTACGAATTTGAACAATACTATGATCACTGCTCTATGCGAACAGTTCAAGATTTATCATCACAATTCATCTCCCTACCGACCAAAGATGAACGGTGTTGTTGAAGCCGCGAACAAAAATATTAAGAAGATCATTCAAAAGATGACAATCACCTACAAGGACTGGCATGAGATGTTACTGTTTGCTCTGCACGGATATCGTACCATGGCACGTACTTCAACAAGGGCAACCCCATTTTCCTTGGTGTATGGCATGGAAGTTGTGCTACCCATGGAAGTTCAGATTCCTTCCTTAAGGATTATGAAGGACGCTGGTTTGAGTGAAGCGAATTGAATTCAGACCCGGCTTGATCAACTTAATTTGATCAACGAGAAGCGACTTACTGCTGTTTGTCATGGTCAGACGTATCAAAAACGGATGATCAAGGCTTTCAACAAGAAAGTTAGACGTCAAGTATATCAAGTCGGAGATCTTGTAATCAAGCGGATCATCTTGCCGCAAAGTGATCCCAGGGGCAAATGGACTCCTACTTACGAAGGACCATTTGTGATTAAGAGCATCTTTTCTGGTGGGGCAATGATTCTGACCACCATGGACGGCGACGACTTTCCGCACCCTGCGAATGCAGATATATTCAAAAGATACTACGCATAAAATGACCCGACAAGTTGAAAACCCGAAAGGGCGACTTGGGCAAAAAAGGGCATCCCGGTGGATCGAAAACTCGAAAGGGCGATTCAGGAAAAAATTAGGGATAAAACAAAAAAATCTGTACACCCGGCAAGTTGAAAACTCGAAAGGGCGGCTTGGGCAAAAAAGGGTTTCCCGGTGGATCGAAAACCCGAAAGGGAGGTCCAGGCAAAAGTTAGGGAATTAAAGCGTATGACTATGTCTCTTCGGATCACTTTAAGAACAATCTCGTCACCAACAAGCTCCAAGCTTCTGATCAATCCAGTCATCGGCGGATGAAGCAACGAATGGACAAAATATTCAGAGTTGTGAAGGATATAGCAGAATGGGAATCCCATGGAATTGTTACACATAGCCATCTTTCTTTTGTATAAATCTTTTCAATTTTTACGACAACATTCTCTTACTAGGATGTCTGTCTCCTTTGTACAAAAATACTCACAAAAGTTAATACAAAAATACTTCAAAGTGCAGAAATTTGCTTTCCTTTCTTTTCTTTTTTCACTTATATTTTATTTGAAAACGTCCAATGTTTTGTTAAATAGGCATATGCATTTGAATATAATCATTGCTTACAAATAAAACGAATTTGAAAAAGGATAATTATTGATAGGTTGGAGGAGTAGGAAGAAATCTTTATGCCATTCCAGAAGAATTCCCCTACGATACATCATTCAAATCCTCAACAAAGCTAAAATTTAGAGTATATTTCCCCATCGAAGTTAAGCTTCAAGATCCGCAGCGGAGCCAGTGCAGTCTAAAAACTTGATTCCCCAGCTGAGTTAAGCTTCAAAATTCCCATCATAGTTAAAGCTTCAAGATCCTCAGTGAAACCCGAAAACCCTGAAATAAATATCCCCAGCGGAATCAGAATACTCTAAACCTTCTTCCCCAGCGGAGTCAAAATTTCCAACCATCAATTCCCAGCGGGAACCATTCAGTTTTCCCCAATTTCCCCAGTAGGATATCTTAAAAGTCTGAGAATCAATCAGATAACAGTTAACTCTTGGTCTTATCCTCAACTAGGAATCCCCAGTAGATTGGCATACAATCCAAGCTCCTGATTTCCCAGGCAGAGTAAAACATTCTCCCCACAGAGTTATTTTCCAGCAGATTAAAGATTCTCCGTCTCATTTCTCCAGCAAAAGTCTCCCAGGTTTTAACTTCCCAGTAGAGATTTTTAGAGTTTTCCTTATTCCCCAAGCAGTCAGCAGTCAGCAAGGATTTCTCATCTTTAGTAATCAAAATTTTTTGGAATCCCTAGCTTTGGTCAAGGATTTACTTCCCCCCCCCCCCCCCCTCCGACAGCAATCAAAGATTTCCTCGGCAAGACGGCTATTCAGCTTACATGCCCTTCCATTACATTCATGTATCATAAACATTGATGAAATACAGTTCATTGCATCATACATATCATGCAATATAACTTCGTGTTTTAGCTAACGTTTTACCCTTTTCAGGATAAGATTAAAAAGCTATCATTAACAATTATTCAGATACAGTATGGATACACCCCAGACACGGCGGTCATTCTATTACTCATTCAGAACTTCAAGTCAAAATACAGTATGGATACTGTGATACGGTGGGAGAACTGACTATGGTTTTGCGTTTGTATTCGCAAATGTTTCGGTTGAGCAAGAGTTGCCACCGAATTTTTATTTTATCCTAAGGAAAGGTTTAAAAAGCACAGCAAAAACCTTTGAGATATTTTCTTGGGTTCGGGGAGTAGATTATAGAAAGGGAAGGTATTAGCACCCTTTCTATCCATGGTTATCCATGGGCTCTTAGGTACTTGCTTAGATCAACTTGCCTTGGTTTTCAATTGTTTGAAATGGTGCTTTGTGTGTGGTTTTGAAAATGTTTTGAAAAAAGATGCCTTGCCTAGGCTACCCTTGTAACAATTCTTTACTCGAATGTTTTACAAAAGGTGTTTGTCTTTTTGAAAAGATGTTTCAAGGTTTTTTGAAAGTTGTTTTGAAAGTGTAGTGATGTGTTGTTTGAAAAATAGGCAAGTGTTTTTGTTTTGCAAGTTGACAAGTACTTAAGAGTTATCTACCCTAAAGTTCTCAAAGATTTTTGCTATGTTTTAACCCTTTTAACAATTTTGTTCCACCATTGCATTTGATGGACAATCTTGTGTTAGGATGTGAAAGGGACGGGCGTGGGTCATCGTTTAGACCATAATTGCAATGGTGCCAAGTATCTTTGGGCAATGTTTTTCTTTGAGGGACTTGATCATTTTTTAGGCAACTTTCGAAAGCGTCATCGAGGGACTATGATCATTTGATTGTGTTTGTTTTGCCAAAAGAGACCTAACATGCAACATGGCCCATTTATTGAAGGCAACAAGTGGAATACCCTAGGGGTGCAAGTGTGATTAGTGTTGTCCATTTTCATGCTTGTTTATCTTGCAATTAGGTCAAACTATTTTTGTCGTTTTTGATTCGCATACAAACCCTAATTCTAACATGGTATATTTAGAAAGCATTAAAGTGCGAAATTAAAGTTCCTAAGCTATTACAACACAATATGGGAATGGGGGGTACAAATGTTCAAATGGGGGGTATTTGACAAGGAATTTAAACCTAGCTATTACATCAATTTGGAATTATTTACAAGATAATCAATTGCACAAATTAAATAGAAATAAGATAAATATGCAAGATGCAAAAAAATGTTTTTATGTGTATGAAAAAGAGTATTTTTATATGTCAAATAAACAAAAATAAAAAGTATTATTTTTTGGAGTTTTTTTATGTTTAGGGTAAAACCCTAATTTTATTAAGTAAATGTATTAATTACTTAATATGCACAAATATTTATCAATTATATATAAAATAAAATAAAAATGAAGTATATTTGTCAAAAAGGTATTTTTACTATCAAATATTAATAAAAATAAAAATGTATATATTTTTGTATTTTTGCCCTAAATATTCTAATAAATATATATGTATTTGTATTATTTACTAAATATATATTATATATATAAAATAATAATATTTAATATTTTATAAAAAAAAAGTATTTTTGATATAAAATGTTTTCAGAAGATAAAATAAAATAAAAATCAAAAAATGAATGTGTTTACATTATTTTTTCTAGTTATTCTAAATAATAATATTATGTACTTATTTACATACAAATATCAATATAAACAAATAAATGCCTAAAAAATATAAAAATGGTGTAAAAAAAGTTTTTTATGTTTTTAATATTATGAGGAAAAATAAATAAGTCAGGAATAAAAAACAAAAGTCAAAAAATCATAAAAATAAATCAAATGGGCCTAGGGGGTGTCAAAGTAAAAATAGCGTGTAAACAGAAATGACAAATCAAGCCCAGCCCACCAAGTCCTTCTTCAACCTCTGGCCAGAAACAATGTCAAAAACGCGCGCTTTGTTCAATGATTCAAACATCCTGATTCCTGGCTTTTTAATGAAAACTCACAACATCAAAAATGTTTAGCATCAAACAACGAATCCATACATACCAAAAACTGGATCTAACTCTAAAAAATGAGAGAGAATTTCTCCATTCCCAAATCTTAACCTAACTTTTTATCAATATTCAGACCTTAAATTCTCACAGCATATGCAAAACAAATGAAAAGTAAAGGTATGTACAGTTTCAGGGGCATGAGTAGAACACTTCTTATTCACAAACTTAGAGCTAATGGTGTCTACATTGAGAGATAGAAGTTCAAGAATATACCTGTTCAGTTGAAGTTGTATCTGATGATGGAGGTACTTTCAGAGCAAGGTGATGATTGGTACAGCTTCCTTGATGTCCAGGGATGCTATTCCAAGTTTTACTTTGCTTTGAAACTAGCTGAATCGAGTTGTAGCACTCCACCTGCAAAGCAAGAAAATGGAAATGGCCAAACTGATTAGAGGAGTTACAGTCCACTTCTAATGCTTTGGATAGTTTGCATTGATGGTAGGGAAGGTGTTTGAACTGGTTTGGGCAAGAATGCACGATGGAAATGAGTTGTGGGATTCAAACTGCAGCAGGTGCTCTGTTTGGACAGTTTGAGGGTGATTCTGGGAATGGGGAGGTATTGGGGATGCTAGGCTCGTGTTTTAGCTTAGGATGAATGTCTTGAATGTGTTTGACAAGTTTTTCTAAACATGTGTTAACTGATATGAGAGTTGTGTTAAGTTATGGCAAGTTTCTTCTACTTTAAGCAACCAATGGCCAAGTTGAGTTTCTAGCTTGTACATGCCCCCCTAATGTGCTGCATAACTCAGTCTTGATCAGTGCAATTAGCCCCTAAACTTGTGCCAAAGAGATCTTAATTGTACTTGCTTGGATTTGCATTTTGACATAAAGTTTACTTTTGCAAAAATGGTTAAAATGCTTTATCTATTTTGGGATTAAACCTCTATGCAATGCTTGAACACATAGAATATGGTCTTGGCACAAAGAGTTTGCGTTAAATTTATGAGTGTAAAAGAGATTTAGGGTCTGTAATCAAGAAATGCATGCTGATTTGAAAATTGCCTAAGTGTATGAACATGGAAATTGGCCATAATAAAAGTGAGTTTTTCCCATATTGCAAAATTCGATTCTCTCAAACCATGAGGTTGTTTGATGAGTTCTTGGACATTTTGGAAAGATTGGGATGTGTACTACAATCCATCTTTGAAATGAAAATTGAAATTCCAAGTGGAAGTATGTGAAAAATGGTCTTGAAGTTAGGTAAAAACCTTGCCTAAAATAGGTCAAATTTTCTCTAAGTTAAGAATGGTTTGGTACCCTTGTTCCAAAAATTGTAACTTGAGATACAAGCCTCCTTTTGGAAAACTTTGTGAATCAAAGTTGTAGATTATGCAATAGGCTACAACTTTCATGTTTTGACCTTTGCTTGAATCCAAATGAATCTTGGTGAGAAAGTGGGGCAAAGTTAGGAAAAAATTAGGGTTTTTCATAACTTAGAAAAATTCTAAGTTATGAAAAATCTTCATTTCAAACCCTAATTTGCAATTCTTGATTTCTTGATGAACAAGTTTCATGATTTGGGATGTTTTGATGAAAAATGAATCTTGACACTTGATTTTGACCAAAAAGTCAAAGTTTGACTTTTCAGTATACAGTCAAAATTGATCAATTGACTGGGAAATTCAACTGTCAATCTTGTGTATTTGGGATCTTTTGAACTTGTTGAGTATGTCAAGACAATTCCATGGGGTCCTTGAGTCCATATGTGAGCTTGGTTTGCCATTGGCTAGGTCAAACAGTCAAAAATTGCCTTTGTGCAGTCAAAACCCTAAAAATGACCATTTTGCCCTTTTGGTGATCTGATCAAATTTCTTGTGGAGTTGTGATCCAAACTTGATCAAATGGTCCATATGAGTTCATAATGTTGATATGGGTCAATTTTCATGAGATTTGACTGTCAATTGGCCACAGTTGACTTTTTCCCCAATACAGTTGATTTCTAGGTCAATTGTCCAATTGACTGGGCAAAATTTGGAATCAAGACTTGAAACTTGGTATGGATAAACTTGGGAGTCCAATATGAAGCATGAAAGTCATCTTAGGCATTTTAGGTCAAAACATCTTTGTGCAAACACAAACCCTAATTTGGGTCAACAGTGCAAGGAGAAATCTTGAGCAGATGAAACCCTAACTGGATCTTGAGCTCCAAGGGCTTTGTGATGAGAAATTATTGAGAAATGGGAGGGAAAATTTTGGGGTACAACAGTTGCCCCTATTCAATCTTCTTGAACCTGAAGAGTTAGATTGGCAAGTTTGCCTTTCGTGACTCGAGGGTAAAAGGAGATTGGACACTAGAGTGCCCGGAAATTTGCACTCGTCAAAGCAATGGATGCGGGAATGGGCTTAGAGATGCCATTTGGAGATGGGCTTAACGATGCCATCCGGAAGAGTGACAGAAACTTGTCGGGGATGGGCTTAAAGATTCCATCCGGAATGAGTATCAGAAAGGTGTCCATGCTTTGGAACATCTCTGAACTGGGGGTCTGAACAAGCAATAGATTGACATCCGTATCTGGAGGCATCCGTAAACTGTTTTCAGAAGTTGAGAAGAGTTTGAACAAGCGATAGGTTAACATCCGTTGTGGGGAAGAATCCATAAACTGTTTTCAGAAATCTTGAAGTTGAATAAGCAATAGAGCAGCATCCGTTGTTGGGAAGCGTCCGTAAACTGTTTTCAAAAGTTGCATCTGAACAAGCGATAGATTAACATCCGTTGTTGGGAAGAATCCATAAACTATTTTTAGAAGTCTTGAGAAGAATCTGAACAAGTGATAGGTTAACATCCGTTACTTGGAGAACTCGTGAACTATTTTCAGAAATCTTGAAGTTGAATAAGCAATAGAGCAGCATCCGTTATTGGGAAGCGTCCGTAAACTGTTTTCAAAAGTTGCATCTGAACAAGTGATAGATTAACATCCGTTGTTGGGAAGAATCCATAAACTGTTTTCAGAAGTCTTGAGAAGAATCTGAACAAGTGATAGGTTAACATCCGTTACTGGAGAACCCTTGAACTGTTTTCAGAAGTCTTGGAGTTGAATAAGCAATAGAGCAGCATCCGTTGTTGGGAAGCGTCCGTAAACTGTTTTCAAAAGTTGCATCTGAACAAGCGATAGATTAACATCCGTTGTTGGGAAGAATCCATAAACTGTTTTCATAAGTCTTGAGAAGAATCTGAACAAGTGATAGGTTAACATCCGTTACTTGGAGAACCCGTGAACTGTTTTCAGAAATCTTGAAGAGGAACCGGTGTAGGGCTTCCTGATGATGAGCTTGTGCAAAACTGCATTTGAATGAATTTGAACAAGTATCAGAATGTCGTTGTGTCTGGGTCACATCTGAACTGTCTCTGAGTGAACCTGGAAGATGATCTTTGTCTGCCGACTTATCTTACCTGAAAAGGTAAAGGGTTAGTTGTATGCAATGTTATGATGCATGATACAATGTATGTTATATGATATGAATGTAAATGAATGTGCATGTAGGCTGGAGAGCTGTCTTGCGGAGGATAGATGAATCCTGGATGGCCGAAGATAAAAGCCTCTTGACTGCTGCCGGGGAGAATAACTCCTGGTTGTTGTTGGAGAATAAGGAGCTTGGGTTGTATACCAATCTTCTGGGGAATCCCTGTCTTGAGGAGATCTTCACTGTAGAATCTTCGAATATACAATGAGGAACTGAAAACTGAAAGTCTGCAGATTTGCTTGGGGAATACCAGACCTTCAACCGTTGAGGGGCCTTAGAACCACTTGCGGGGACTTGGAATTTCCTTGGTGACTTGCAGGGTAAAAGAATTTCTGATGATGTCTACTGGGGATTTTAGAACCTGGCAGACTTAAGCTGGGGAGATAAGACTGAGAATCTCTAGTCTAGTGAGAAGCATTTCTGTGGGGAAAAGGTTCACTAATCTGGCTCCGCTGGGGATTGATAGTTTGAAGTTTTAGCTCTGCTGGGGATACTGAAACTTAAACTCTGAGGGGAATTGAGTTCTGGAGGATTCTCTGGCTGGGGATAACAAAGATAAACTCCTCTGGGGATTGTATTGATAAGTCATGTTGGGGAACTCTGATGAACTCCGCTGGGGATAGGAAGAAACTTTCCGAGTGCGAACTTCCGTGGCAATTAGCTGAGGATAACCCAGTTATAAGCCCTTGTGAGGAATAACTTTGAATAAAGCTCAGGAGAGACGTCCGTACTCTGCAGGGGATAAGCTTCCAGAGTCTACTGGGGATAAGCTTCAAGACTTGTTGGGGATATGGAATCCAAATCTCCTGGGGATTTCCTTTGAAAGGGTATCAAGATATCCAACTGCACCTTCAACCTATCAGTAATCCTTTTTCTTGATTCATAAGGAAATGATTATGTTCAAATGCATATGCCTATTTAACAAAACATTGGACGTTTCTCAAAATAAAACAATTAGTGCAAGAGAAAAAGAAAAAGGAAATGACACAAATTTCTGGGAAGAGTATTTGTATTAACTTTCTCTGAGTATATTTGTACAAAGGAGACAATCATCCTAGTAAGAGGATTTTGTCGTAAATATTGAAAGATTTATACAAAATAAAGATGGCTATGTGAAATAATTCCATGGGATTCCATTCCGCTATAGCCTTCACAATTCTGAATATCTGTCCATTCAATGCTTCGTCTGCCGATGACTGGATTGATCAGAAACCTGGAACTGGTTGATGAAGAGATTGTCTTTGAAGTGATCCGACGAGACATAGTCATACGCTTTAATTCCCTAACTTTTGCCTGAATCGCCCTTTCAGGTTTTCGATCCACCGGGAAACCCCTTTTTGCCCAAGCCGCCCTTTCGGGTTTTCAACTTGCCGGGTGTACAGATCTTTTTGTTTTTATCCATAATTTTTTCCTGAACCGCCCTTTCGGGTTTTCGGTTCACCGGGATGCCCATTTTTGCCCAAGCCGCCCTTTCGGGTTTTCGACTTGTCGGGTTATTTTATGCGTAGTATCTTTTGACTATGTTTGCGTTCGCAGGGTGCGGCAAATCGTCACCGTCCATGGTGGTCAGAATCATTGCACCACCAGAAAATATGCTCTTGATCACAAATGGTCCTTCATATGTAGGAGTCCATTTGCCCCTGGGATCACTTTGCGGCAAGATAATCCGCTTGATTACGAGATCTCCGACTTGATACACCTGACGTCTGACTTTCTTATTGAAGGCCTTGATCATCCGTTTTTGATACGTCTGACCATGGCATATAGCAGCGAGTCGCTTCTCGTTGATCAGATTGAGTTGATCAATTCGGGTCTGAATCCAATCATCTTCATTCAAACATGTGTCCTTCATAATCCTTAGAGAAGGAATCTGAACTTCCATAGGCAGGACAGCTTCCATGCCATATACCAATGAAAATGGGGTTGCCCCGGTTGAAGTATGTGTCGTCGTACGGTATCCATGCAGAGCAAACGGTAACATCTCATGCCAGTCTTTGTAAGTGACCGTCATTTTCTGAATGATCTTCTTAATGTTTTTGTTCGCAGCTTCAACAACACCGTTCATCTTCGGCCGATAGGGAGATGAATTGTGATGATAAATTTTGAACTGTTCGCACAATGCGGTGATCATCGTGTTATTCAGATTTGTACCGTTGTCTGTGATGATCCTGTCTGGAACACCATACCGACATATGAGATTTTGCTTGATGAAGCGGGCAACCACATTTTTAGTAACAGAGGCGAAGGAAGCTGCTTCGACCCACTTGGTGAAATAGTCAATGGCGACCAGGATGAAACGATGTCCGTTGGAAGCCGTGGTCTTGATCTCTCCAATCATGTCAATGCCCCACATTGCAATGGCCACGGAGCAGTCAGGACGTTGAGAGGAACCGGAGGGATATGAACTTTGTCAGCGTAGACTTGACATTTGTGGCAAGTACGGGAATGTTGATGGCAGTCAGCTTCCATGGTAGACCAGTAATAGCCTGCCCTTAGGATCTTCTTAGCCATTGTATGCCCGCTCAAGTGAGTGCCAAATGTGCCGCTGTGTATCTCAGTCATGATCAATTCTGCTTCAGCTTTGTCTACACATTGGAGTAATACACAAACACGGCTTCGTTTGTAAAGGATGTCGTTGCTCAGGAAGAATTTGGCAGCAAATTTCCTTAAGAACTTCTTGTCATTTGCGGAAGCTCTTTCGGGATAATTTCTTGTCTGGAGATACCTTTTGATTTCATGGAACCAAGGTTGTTCCACTACTTCTTCGGTATTAATCTCGTGACAATGTGCGGGTTCATCCATTTGCTCAATGGTGATTTGGGGAGCTTCGTTATCCCAGTTGAGTTTAAACATGGAGGACATTGTAGCTAGAGCATCTGCTAGCTGATTCTCTTCTCGCGGGAAATGCTCGAAGGTAATTTGCTCGAAATGAGGCAACAATGTCAAGACATGTTCTTTGTATGGGATAAGATTAGGATGCTTGGTATCCCACTCTCCTTTGACTTGACTGATAACCAAAGCTGAGTCCCCAAATACGATCAAAGATTTGATCCCCAAGTCTATAGCAGCCTTGAGACCAAAGATGCAAGCTTCATACTCAGCCATGTTGTTTGTGCAGCTGAAGCAAAGTCGGGCCGTGAAAGGTGTGTGACAACCTTCTGGAGAAATGAGTACTGCGCCGATACCGTTTCCAAGTGCATTTGAAGCACCATCAAAGTACAGGGTCCATCGGGATCCCTTTTCGGGTCTGTCATACGGTCTGTTACCTTCAATGTTGTCAAAATTCATGATGTCCTCGTCTAGGAAGTCAAATCTCATGGGTTGATAATCTTCGATAGCTTGATGAGCCAGATGGTCAGCTAGTACACTCCCTTTTATAGCTTTTTGAGTGGTGTACTGGATGTCATACTCAGTTAGGATCATTTGCCATCTAGCTATCCTTCCAGATAAAGCAGGCTTTTCGAAGATATACTTGATAGGATCCATTTTGGAAATCAACAAGGTAGTATGAGTCAACATATACTGTCTTAGTTGGCGAGCAGCCCATACCAAAGTGCAACAAGTTTTCTCGAGCAGTGAGTAGCGAGTCTCACAGTCGGTAAACTTTTTGCTAAGGTAATAAATAGCATGCTCTTTTCGACCAGACTCGTCATGCTGGCCCAAAACACACCCCATTGAGTTATCCAAGACGGTTAGATACATGATCAATGGTCTTCCTTCGACGGGTGGCATCAGAATAGGAGGTTCTAGCAAATACTCCTTGATCTTATCGAAAGCAGCTTGGCAATCGTCGTTCCATTCGACTACCTGATCTTTCTTCAAGAGTTTGAAAATTGGCTCACAGGTAGAAGTCAGATGAGAGATGAATCTGGCAATATAGTTCAAGCGCCCCAAGAACCCTCTAACCTGCTTTTCAGTACGGGGAGCAGGCATATCTTGTATTGCTTTCACTTTTGCTGGATCGACTTCAATGCCTTTGTTGCTTACAATGAATCCTAGAAGTTTACGAGACCTAACTCCAAAAGTGCATTTACTTGGATTCAGCCTGAGTTTGTATTCTTTCAACCTGGCAAACAGCTTTTCTAGATGTTCAAGGTGCTCCTCCTCTGTTTGTGACCGAGCTATCATATCGTCTACGTAAACTTCAATCTCATGATGTATCATATCATGAAACAAAGCTACCATGGCGCGTTGATAAGTTGCCCCAGCGTTCTTCAGTCCGAACGGCATCACCTTGTAACAGAAAGTGCCCCATTGTGTGACAAAAGTTGTTTTCTCCATATCCTCGGGGGCCATTTTGATTTGATTGTAGCCCGAGAATCCATCCATGAAGGAAAACACTTTGTGCTGAGCTGTATTGTCGATCAAAATGTCAATGTGTGGAAGTGGAAAATCATCTTTGGGGCTGGCCCTATTCAAATCCCGGTAGTCCACACACATCCTGACTTTGCCATCTTTCTTAGGTACTGGCACGATGTTAGCAACCCATTGAGGATAGGATGTAACAGCCAGAAAACCAGCATCGAATTGCTTCATCACTTCTGCTTTGATCTTTTCAGACATGTCAGACCTCATTCGGCGGATTTTTTGCTTGATCGGTGGACAATCCTCTCTTGTGGGGAGACGGTGAACCACAATATCTGTGTCTAAACCCGGCATGTCTTCATAAGACCAAGCGAAGATTTCAACATACTCATTCAACAACTGTATCAGGCGTTCCTTGACACTTGGTTCCAGATTGGCACCCACTTTCACCTCCTTCCGGTCTTCCTCGGTCCCTAAGTTGACAGTTTCCAATGACTCTTCGTGCGGTAAGATGGCCCTTTCCTCTTGATGTAGAAGTATGGCTAGTTCCCCTGGTACTTCACAACCTTCGTCATCTTCATACTCGGCTTGATTGACCAGATCTTCAGAGTTACTGAAGGATATAGCAGAATAGTCACCCATGGAATCTGGAGTGGATGGGTACCTGCATTTGTGAGTGTGGGTGTGTGTAAGGGATAGCCATCCTTAAACAAAAAATGCAAAAGGAAAGAAAATGAACACAAGCAGTTTATCAAATGAAAAACGTCCAATGAATCATTAAACATAGCATATGGATATGAAAAATAATCAAAACCCTTACAAATGGACCTACATGCCCCGGGCAAGGCATGAGGTGAAAAGATAGTGTACGGATTGTTTGAAAATAAATATTACAGACCAAATAGGAAATGTTTGACAGATAAATTACTGATGAATAAAAGTGATGGGGACAAAGTCTTTTGCCTCCCAGTTGCACAATCCTCCTTTGACAGTTGGGTAAATCCACTCTTCGATGCTGCTCTCTTTGTCTTCATCCTCCAAAGCGTTGATTCCGTAAGGAGAAATTTTGACTGGCGCTCTCTCAATCTTCGAACGGTGCATAGCTTTCTGGACCGCGGTAGTGAACCCTAATCCAAATTTGTCTGTTTTATGTGGAATATCAGGCAACTGCCCCCATGCTGAATTCTTCCCCTCTTTTATTGCGGCCTTTGCGTCCTCCAGAGATGCCATCCTGGCCATCTGCCTCGGTACTTCAGCTACCAACTTTGCTACTGTTATTTCAGGAAGGACTTCTTTGAAATGCTGGAAAGGCGTCTCAATGAACTCTCCCTCTACCTCCACATACCGGAAGGAGTTCAAGTGGCTGATCATGTACTCCTCTTCTCCATGGACGGTTATCATCTTTCCCTTGACAGGATACTTCAACATCTGATGCAAGGAGGAGGTGACTGCCCCGGCATGGTGTATCCAAGGCCTACCCAACAAGCAAGAGTATGACGGACGGATGTCCATCACATAGAAAGTAGATTTAAACACCTCGGTGCCTATCTTGATGGGAATATCAACCTCCCCATGGACCATTCTCTTCGAACCATCGAAAGCTCTGACAACAATATCACTCGGTTTCAACTCCAACCCTTCACAATCTAGTCGGTCCAAGGCCTTCTTAGGTAGTACATTCAGCGACGAACCAGTGTCGACCAAGACATGTGCGAGAGTAGTTCCTCGGCACTCGACTGAAATGTGCAAAGCATCATTGCGGTTTCTACCTTTAGGAGTTAGGTCGGCATCAGAGAAACCTAATCAGTTGTCCGCAGTAAGGCTGGCCACGCAATTTTGAAATTGATCTGCAGAGGTTTCCTGGGGCACATGGGCTGCCTTAAGGAATTTTATCAGAGCTTTAGCGTGCACTTCTGAGCAAAGTAGTAGTGCCAGCATGGAGATCTTTGAGGGGGTTTGCCCCAGTTGTTCTACCACATCGTAATCACTTCTTTTGATTATCCTCAGGATCTCATCCATTTCCTTCTTGGAGGTTTCCGGGATGACCAAGGGTTGAGCCCTCGTCCTGACGAGCTCATCTTGGATTCCTTTACCTTTATCAGCAGCGATAGGAGGGACAGTACTGGGAACAACAACATCTTCAATCAATGGGGTTCTAGCGGAGAGTTTTATTGGTGCAGGGATAACCTTGTCGGCAGATGAGGGTCCAAAGATTGCTCTTGGAGGGGCAATCTCTGGAGAAAATATTCTCCCGCTCCGGGTGATTTTGCTCGTGCCTGCAATGTTTCCAATGCTGGCTTCTTCATCATCCGAACTTTCTTCAGTTATTTCGATTTGTTTAATACCATGGTAGTAGACGTCACCACCATAGTTCCATGGTATTGACTTCTCAGAAACATAGGGGACAGGCCCTGGCATTGTTATCTTCAAAGGAACAGATTTCGTAGCTGGTTTAATCTTAACAGGCTTTCTGACGGCCTTGGAAAGATTGGCGTGAATGGTTATGATTGAGACATCTTCAGTATGGGTTGGAACAGCAGAAACTTTTTCAAACAAAATTTGTCGACTGTCCATTAGGCCTTGGATGCCTTTCTTCAGTAACGGACAATCAAACGGCAGAGAGTAACAACAATAACAATCTTCTTTACATCCCGGAAAGATCCCGGCCCTTAACAGATTCAACTTGATGGTTAACAATGGAGTTATCAGATCATTGACATCAGCAACATACAAATCTTCTTCAATGGCATTGACATTTCGGTCGTGCTTCGGCATGGGAGCAGATATCACATTAGGCTTCTCCGGAGTGTCGAACTCTACTTCTTTCGCCTCTATCAGATCTTGCATTTTATGCTTGAGTGCCCAACAATCATTGGTGTCGTGCTCGACACTGTCAGAATGGTAGGCGCATTTAGCATTAGGATAGTAATGCGGAGAGGACGTATTCACATTTTTTGGTGCCTCCTTGATAGTGGCGAGGTTCAACTTCAACAGATGGGGAAGCACTTGCGCTGGCGTCATATTAATGCGGGTGAACTGCCATTGTGGCCGTTCCACCCGTTGCTGATTTGGTCTGGACTGGTTATAACGAGGCTGCTCACTTGAAGGGTTTTGAATCATTACGGCCCCCACAGTTGGCCGGCGTTCAGTCTTCCCTGCTCTTCTCTGAGAATATACCACAGCCGTTTCCTTCTTGAAAGGATTCTTCTCAACACTTGCAGCAACACCCTTCTGAATTTTTCCTGACTTGATGCCAGCTTCTATTCTTTCGCCTGTTAAGATCAAATCGGTAAACCCCGCGGAAGAGTTACCAATCAGATGATTGAAAAATGGCCCAGATAGGGTCCCTAGAAACATATCAACAAGTTCACGGTCGGTTAAAGGAGGCTGCACCCTGCCAGCCAAATCCCTCCATTTTTGTGCATATTCTTTGAATCCTTCGCCGGTTCCCAGTGACATACCCTGAAGTTGGGTACGTGTGGGAGCAAGGTCAGAATTATACTGATATTGTTTGTAAAAGGCGGTGGCCAAGTCTTCCCAGTTTCTGACGCTGGTTCCCTCTAGCTGATAAAACCACTCCAGTTGAGCCCCAGAAAGGCTGTCTTGAAAGAAATGGATCCAAAGGTTTTTATCTGCCGTATAGGGTTGGATCTTTCTTACGTAGGACCTGAGATGCATTTTTGGACAGGACAACCCATCATACCTCATAAAAACTGGAACTTTGAACTTTGGGGGAATCACAATCCTGGCAACTAAACCCAAGTCTTCAAAATCCAAACCCGGTACTCTCTGTAGCTCCATGGCGGCCAACCTGTCTTCTAAACCTTTATATTTATCATTAGCCGGAGGGTATTGTTGATCAGAGTAGTCTTCATCCTCTTCGACCTCCTCTTCTTCCACATCGGACTCGGAAGGTACCGCAGCCCCACCTCCTTTACTGGTTCCTTCATCAGAAGTAGGAGGAAATTCAAGCACTCTCCGGGTTTCTCCTTCAAATCTTCTCCCTAAAGTAGCCACCCCGAGTCTCTTTTTCTTCTTTTTCACTGGGTCTTTATTCCCCAGCAAGGTCTTTAGATCCTCCTGACCCTTAGCCAAGGTCATCAGGAGTTGCTGGAACTGTGCATTTTGAGCTTGCAGGTCTTTGACTGTTTGCTCGAGATCCATCCTACTGAAATAAACAGTAGACAGATAAGGAAACCTGGAGTGAGACCTGCTTATGCACATGATGAATGATATGCTTATGTATGCAATGCATTCAAGGATTTAGAACATTCAAAATTGTTGTAGACAAAAAGGAACGCACGTCATATTAATAAGAAGAAATTTGTTAGTACATAAATGCCCCATGGGCCAAATATTACAAAAACAACTTCTCAAGGTAAAAAGACATTGCGCATCCTCTTTGGCGCAATGTAGGTGTTGAGGACCTCTTGCTCATGGATTCGGCGGGTAAGCTCTAGAACCTTCTTCTCACTAGCGTAGAAGCTGGCTTCAAAAGTGTTTCGTTCCTCCTTGAGCTGAATCCAACTTTTCTGCATTTCCTCCCACGATGTAGGCATGTCAGGATGTAGGATGGTGTAGGGAACCTCTCCTTCCTTGACGGGCTCTTTAATCACAGGGAGAACATGAGGATAAGGCATCATTAGACTCTGGGCTCGGGCTCGTACCCACTTGAGATAAGGCTCAAGAGGGATGGAGTTCTTGTGTCTCAGAGTCTTGCTATCAACCTTGTTGGGCCTCCCCCAAGCTCTGATGAATCTTTGGCGAAGTCCTTGCGCATCGTCGTCAAAGTCAAAAACTAGGTCAGGAATCAACATGTCATGAGGGCCATCCCTCCGTGCATATCCAAATTGCCTCAAAGCTAGGCAAGGGTTGTAGGTGATACCTCCTCTGATTCCAAGTAATGGAACATTAGGGAACTCTCCACAACGATCAACGATGATGACATTTTCTCTGGACCGAGAACACCAATGTACATCAGAGTGAGTAAGAGTCATCAATCGTTGGGACCACCTTGAGCCTTGGTCATTCTTCAAGACAGATTGTGGAAGGTGCGAAATAAACCACCTTGCAAGGAGAGGAGTACAGCACATGAGAACACCCCTCTTTCTCATTGTTCGTGTGTAAAATGAGTGAAGAATGTCCCCAAGCAATGTTGGTATTGGATTTCTGGACAAGAAGATTTTGACGGCATTGACATCTACCAATTGGTCAGAATTTGGGAATAGGACCAACCCATAGATAAGGAGTGCCACAATCTCTTCAAAGGCTTGTAGGTCCAATGAGTTCCAACACTCTTGTGCCTTCTCGAACAAGAATTTTGCTAAGAAACCTTTGACGCCGCTTCTGGTTTCCCAATGCCCCTTGATGTCGGATGGTTGTAGATGTAATGCTCGAGCAACATCTTCCGGCTTTGGTTCCTTTTCCGTACCGTTGAAGGGTAGTTGATTAAGGATAGGGATTCTTAGGAGTTGAGAAAACTCCTCCAAAGTGGGTACCAACTGATAGTCAGGGAAAGTGAAACAGTGGTGAAGAGGGTCAAAGAACTGGAATAGCACTTTCATCATATCCTCTTCAATGTTGGTGTTGACTAAGCTGAGCAGTCTACCATGTCTTTCACTGAAGGATGAGCTTTCCGGAATTCTTGAGGTGAGCTCCTTGAGTTGAGGAGAGATTCTCACAAGGTTGACTTGGATGGTTTTTCTGCGAGGAATTTCCATGACCTACAAAACAAGAACAAAGATGAAGATCCAAACCCTTGAAATGGTTAGTGAATGCATATGATGCTTTATGATGTCTATGATGTATGCACAAACATATGTACAAGCAAATCACACCAAACCCTAGTTTCAGGCTTGCATGAGGTTTCATAGGTAAGTACCCTCTTGAGTGTAGTTGGCTTAAAAACCTGTCCTATAAATAGTAACCGGGTTCTAAGGAGCTCAATATCACTGGATTGTTTTCATTGTTCATTGTTTTGGTTTAGCCACTTAACTAGCGACCAAAATATCCCAAGAAAACAACCCTCAATGAGTGTAGTATCGAGTATCTACCAACTTCGGACTGCACCAAAGCCGGTCATCTCACTACCCCTAATAAAAGGCCAAGATGGTCAAGTAAGGTTCTAGGTCATTAGTGCTTAGTGACATCACTCAGCGGCCCCGTACTCTCCTTGATTGAACTCAAGGGTTACCGGTACTCACAAATATGTCGCACTAATATAGCTATTGCTTTGACCGTGTCAGTATACCCCGCACAGTTTCCACAACGTATTGCTATCTATGAATGTTTCCCAAAATCCGGGTGGAGGATTACAAACCCAAACAAGAGAGCCAAGATATAAAGCAATTAAGACAAACAATTAATCATGCAAGAGGGTGATCTAAGCCCTAAGGTTACTCCACTTTTAAAATTTTCCCCAGCAGAGTCGCCAGTTCTGTGATACGGTGGGAGAACTGACTATGGTTTTGCGTTTGTATTCGCAAATGTTTCGGTTGAGCAAGAGTCGCCACCGACTTTTTATTTTATCCTAAGGAAAGGTTTAAAAAGCACAGCAAAAACCTTTGAGATATTTTCTTGGGTTCGGGGAGTAGATTATAGAAAGGGAAGGTATTAGCACCCTTTCTATCCATGGTTATCCATGGGCTCTTAGGTACTTGCTTAGATCAACTTGCCTTGGTTTTCAATTGTTTGAAATGGTGCTTTGTGTGTGGTTTTGAAAATGTTTTGAAAAAAGATGCCTTGCCTAGGCTACCCTTGTAACAATTCTTTACTCGAATGTTTTACAAAAGGTGTTTGTCTTTTTGAAAAGATGTTTCAAGGTTTTTTGAAAGTTTTTTTGAAAGTGTAGTGATGTGTTGTTTGAAAAATAGGCAAGTGTTTTTGTTTTGCAAGTTGACAAGTACTTAAGAGCTATCTACCCTAAAGTTCTCAAAGATTTTTGCTATGTTTTAACCCTTTTAACAATTTTGTTCCACCATTGCATTTGATGGACAATCTTGTGTTAGGATGTGAAAGGGACGGGCGCGGGTCATCGTTTAGACCATAATTGCAATGGTGCCAAGTATCTTTGGGCAATGTTTTTCTTTGAGGGACTTGATCATTTTTTAGGCAACTTTCGAAAGCGTCATCGAGGGACTATGATCATTTGATTGTGTTTGTTTTGCCCAAAGAGACCTAACATGCAACATGACCCATTTATTGAAGGCAACAAGTGGAATACCCTAGGGGTGCAAGTGTGATTAGTGTTGTCCATTTTCATGCTTGTTTATCTTGCAATTAGGTCAAACTATTTTTGTCGTTTTTGATTCGCATACAAACCCTAATTCTAACATGGTATATTTAGAAAGCATTAAAGTGCGAAATTAAAGTTCCTAAGCTATTACAACACAATATGGGAAGGGGGGTACAAATGTTCAAATGGGGGGTATTTGACAAGGAATTTAAACCTAGCTATTACATCAATTTGGAATTATTTACAAGATAATCAATTGCACAAATTAAACAGAAATAAGATAAATATGCAAGATGCAAAAAAATGTTTTTATGTGTATGAAAAAGAGTATTTTTATATGTCAAATAAACAAAAATAAAAAGTATTATTTTTTGGAGTTTTTTTATGTTTAGGGTAAAACCCTAATTTTATTAAGTAAATGTATTAATTACTTAATATGCACAAATATTTATCAATTATATATAAAATAAAATAAAAATGAAGTATATTTGTCAAAAAGGTATTTTTACTATCAAATATTAATAAAAATAAAAATGTATATATTTTTGTATTTTTGCCCTAAATATTCTAATAAATATATATGTATTTGTATTATTTACTAAATATATATTATATATATAAAATAATAATATTTAATATTTTATAAAAAAAAGTATTTTTGATATAAAATGTTTTCAGAAGATAAAATAAAATAAAAATC
Source organism: Vicia faba (assembly GCA_948472305.1). Taxonomy (NCBI): domain Eukaryota; kingdom Viridiplantae; phylum Streptophyta; class Magnoliopsida; order Fabales; family Fabaceae; genus Vicia; species Vicia faba. Next base: position 182,359 of record CATIWC010001836.1, read on the forward strand.
AAAAAATGAATGTGTTTACATTATTTTTTCTAGTTATTCTAAATAATAATATTATGTACTTATTTACATACAAATATCAATATAAACAAATAAATGCCTAAAAAATATAAAAATGGTGTAAAAAAAAGTTTTTTATGTTTTTAATATTATGAGGAAAAATAAATAAGTCAGGAATAAAAAACAAAAGTCAAAAAATCATAAAAATAAACCAAATGGGCCTAGGGGGTGTCAAAGTAAAAATAGCGTGTAAACAGAAATGACAAATCAAGCCCAGCCCACCAAGTCCTTCTTCAACCTCTGGCCAGAAACAATGTCAAAAAAGCGCGCTTTGTTCAATGATTCAAACATCCTGATTCCTGGCTTTTTAATGAAAACTCACAACATCAAAAATGTTCAGCATCAAACAACGAATCCATACATACCAAAAACTGGATCTAACTCTAAAAAATGAGAGAGAATTTCTCCATTCCCAAATCTTAACCTAACTTTTTATCAATATTCAGACCTTAAATTCTCACAGCATATGCAAAACAAATGAAAAGTAAAGGTATGTACAGTTTCAGGGGCATGAGTAGAACACTTCTTATTCACAAACTTAGAGCTAATGGTGTCTACATTGAGAGATAGAAGTTCAAGAATATACATGTTCAGTTGAAGTTGTATCTGATGATGGAGGTATTTTCAGAGCAAGGTGATGATTGGTACAGCTTCCTTGATGTCCAGGGATGCTATTCCAAGTTTTACTTTGCTTTGAAACTAGATGAATCGAGTTGTAGCACTCCACCTGCAAAGCAAGAAAATGGAAATGGTCAAACTGATTAGAGGAGTTACAGTCCACTTCTAATGCTTTGGATAGTTTGCATTGATGGTAGGGAAGGTGTTTGAACTGGTTTGGGCAAGAATGCACGATGGAAATGAGTTGTGGGATTCAAACTGCAGCAGGTGCTCTGTTTGGACAGTTTGAGGGTGATTCTGGGAATGGGGAGGTATTGGGGATGCTAGGCTCGTGTTTTAGCTTAGGATGAATGTCTTGAATGTGTTTGACAAGTTTTTCTAAACATGTGTTAACTAATATGAGAGTTGTGTTAAGTTATGGCAAGTTTCTTCTACTTTAAGCAACCAATGGCCAAGTTGAGTTTCTAGCTTGTACAGGCCCCCCTAATGTGCTGCATAACTCAGTCTTGATCAGTGCAATTAGCCCCTAAACTTGTGCCAAAGAGATCTTAACTGTACTTGCTTGGATTTGCATTTTGACATAAAGTTTACTTTTGCAAAAATGGTTAAAATGCTTTATCTATTTTGGGATTAAACCTCTATGCAATGCTTGAACACATAGAATATGGTCTTGGCACAAAGAGTTTGCATTAAATTTATGAGTGTAAAAGAGATTTAGGGCTTGTAATCAAGAAATGCATGTTGATTTGAAAATTGCCTAAGTGTATGAACATGGAAATTGGCCATAACAAAAGTGAGTTTTTCCCATACTGCAAAATTCGATTCTCTCAAACCATGAGGTTGTTTGATGAGTTCTTGGACATTTTGGAAAGCTTGGGATGTGTACTACAATCCATCTTTGAAATGCAAATTGAAATTCCAAGTTGAAGTATGTGAAAAATGGTCTTGAAGTTAGGTAAAAACCTTGCCTAAAATAGGTCAAATTTTCTCTAAGTTAAGAATGGTTTGGTACCCTTGTTCCAAAAATTGTAACTTGAGATACAAGCCTCTTTTGGGAAAACTTTGTGAATCAAAGTTGTAGATTATGCAATAGGCTACAACTTTCATGTTTTGACTTTTGCTTGAATCCAAATGAATCTTGGTGATAAAGTGGGGCAAAGTTAGGAAAAAATTAGGGTTTTTCATAACTTAGAAAAATTCTAAGTTATGAAAAATCTTCATTTCAAACCCTAATTTGCAATTCTTGATTTCTTGATGAACAAGTTTCATGATTTGGGATGTTTTGATGAAAAGTGAATCTTGACACTTGATTTTGACCAAAAAGTCAAAGTTTGACTTTTCAGTATACAGTCAAAATTGATCAATTGACTGGGAAATTCAATTGTCAATCTTGTGTATTTGGGATCTTTTGAACTTGTTGAGTATGTCAAGACAATTCCATGGGGTCCTTGAGTCCATATGTGAGCTTGGTTTGCCATTGGCTAGGTCAAACAGTCAAAAATTGCCTTTGTGCAGTCAAAACCCTAAAAATGACCATTTTGCCCTTTTGGTGATCTGATCAAATTTCTTGTGGAGTTGTGATCCAAACTTGATCAAATGGTCCATATGAGTTCATAATGTTGATATGGGTCAATTTTCATGAGATTTGACTGTCAATTGGCCATAGTTGACTTTTTCCCCAATACAGTTGATTTCTAGGTCAACTGTCCAATTGACTGGGCAAAATTTGGAATCAAGACTTGAAACTTGGTATGGATAAACTTGGGAGTCCAATATGAAGCATGAAAGTCATCTTAGGCATTTTAGGTCAAAACATCTTTGTGCAAACACAAACCCTAATTTGGGTCAACAGTGCAAGGAGAAATCTTGAGCAGATGAAACCCTAACTGGATCTTGAGCTCCAAGGGCTTTGTGATGAGAAATTATTGAGAAATGGGAGGGAAAATTTTGGGGTACAACAGATACACCCCAGACACGGCGGTCATTCTATTACTCATTCAGACTTCAGCAATCAGATACAGACTAGATACGCTCCAGACACGACGGCCATTTTATCTCTCATTCAGATTCAACTATTAACTACAGGTTCAGATACGCTCCAAACACGGATGCCATTCTGGCCTTTACACCAGCAGTTTGATTCCCCCAGTGCAGTCGCCACGGAAGTCATTATGTCACTTATTCAGATCCCAGTTACAATACGGATACACCCCAGACACGCGGTCATTCTACTACTCATACAGATCTCAACTTCAGATACAGTCCAGATACGCTCCAGACACGGTTGCCATTTTGTCACTCATTCATAAGTTTATCCCCAGCACGCAGTTGCTCCATACGCAGATGTTTCTCTGTTACCTAGATATAATACAGATACACTCCAGATACAGAAGTCATTATGATATCCATTCAAAATTTAAATACAGTTACAGCTCAGATACGCGCCAGACACGAACGCCATTCTTTTGCTCATACAAACTCAGTCTCCAGATACAGTTCAATGGCATTCCAGACACGGATACCATTTTGATGCTCATTCTTCTGACCTACAACATTGCAGTTCAACAAACATTCTTGGATGGCATCTTTAAGCCCATCCCCAGTAAGATCCTACCATCTCTAAATGGCATCTTTAATCCCAGTTCCTCAGCTATATTCTGACGAGTGCAAATTTACGGGCACTCTAGTGTCCAATCCTCTTTTACCTTCGAGTCGCGAAAGGCAAACTTGTCAATCTAACTCTTCGGGTTCAAGAAGATTGAACAGGGGCAACTGTTGTACCCCAAAATTTTCCCTCTCATTTCATCAACATTTCTCATCACAAGACTCTTGGAACTCAAGATCAAGCTAGGGTTTGCTCTGCTCAAGACACCTCCTTGCACTGTTGACCTAAATTAGGGTTTGAGTTTGCACAGGTATATTTTGACCTACAATGCCCAAAGTGACTTTCATACTTCATGTTGGACTCACAAGTTTGTCCATACCAAGTTTCAAGCCTTGATTAGAATTTTTGCCCAGTCAATTGGACAGTTGACCTAGAAATCAGTTGTATTGGGGAAAAAGTCAACTATGGCCAATTGACAGTCAAACCTCATGAAATTTGACCCACATCAACATTATGAACTCATGTGAATCATTTGATCAAGTTTGGATCACAATCCCACAAGAAATTTGATCAGATCACCAAAAGGGCAAAATGGTCATTTTTAGGGTTTTGACTGTACAGAGGCAATTTTTGATTGTTTAACCTAACCAATGGCAAATCAAGCTCAACCATGGACTCAAGGACTTAATGACATTGTCTTGAACCATTCAACAAGTTCAAAAGATCTCAAATGCATAGGATTGACAGATGAATTTTTCAGTCAACTGATCAAAATTTGACTGTACACTGAAAAGTCAAACTTTGACTTTTTGGTCAAAATCAAGTGCCAAGAGTCATTTTTCATAAAGACATGTCAAATTATGAAACTTGTTCATAAAGAAACCCAAAAATGCAAATTAGGGTTTAAAATGGAAAATTTTCATAACTTAGAAATTTTCCAAGTTATGAAATTTTCTTATTTTTTCCTAACTTTGTCCCATTTTTTTACCAAGATGCAAATGGATTCAAACAAAACTTGAAACATGAAAGTTGTAGTCCATCACAAAGTCTACAACTTTGATTAACAAAGTTTTCTCAAAAGAAGCTTGTATCTCAAGTTATGATTTTTGGAACAAGGGTACCTAAAACTTTTAACTTAGAGAAATTTTGCCCTAGTTTAGGCAGGATTTTGACCCATCTTCTTGGCCATTTTTCACATAGTTCCACTTGGATTTTCAAGTTGTATTTCAAAGATGGATTATATTACATGTTCCAAGCTTTCAAAATTGTCCAAGAACTCCTCAAACACCCTTGTGGTTAGAGAGAATCGAATGCTTCAAGTTGGCAAAAACTCACTTTTGTCCATGACCAATACATGTTCATACCAATTTGCAAATCTGATCTAGCTAGCTTGGTTCACAATTACAGGCCTCAAAACCAGTTTGTACTCCATAATTTAATGCATATCCATTGAGTTAAGGCATTGTCTTGGTCATTAGGGCATTGTACACAAGATTAAGCCCTAAATGGTAAAAGGTATATTGCCATTTTTGCAAAAGGTTACTTTATGTCAAAACACTAAGCCTTGAGCCTTGAACAAAATCTGATACTGCAAACCAAATCCATGAATTAGAGGGGCCAAGAGTGTTGTGTGCAGGGTGATAGGAGGGCCTGTACAAGGCTATAACATCAATTCCACTCTTTTGCTTAAAGAAGAAGAAACTTGCAAAACAGAAGCAATCTCACACATCAGTAGAAACCAACTTACACAAACATTGTAGACAAGTTTGATACCTCCTAACAAGCCAGAAACACGACCCATTTGCCTTTCAAACTCCCTTGTACACAGAATCACTGTTTTTCTACAAAACATGGCAAGTTCTGCAAACTTCAAGCCATAACCAAATTCCATCGTGCGTTTTGTCCAAAGAAACTTCAAACACCTTCCACTCAACTCACCTGAACTATCCCAGGCCTCCATTGTTAGCTGTAACACCATTAACACACATTTCCATTTTTGTTTCAAAGCTTTGCAAGTTGAGTTCTGTGGCACGATTCAAGCTGTTTCAAAACAAACCAAGCATTGGAAAAGCTTCCTTGGACCTCAGGCAAGCTCAAAAGAAGCTCAAGCACCCTTGAAAGTTGCTGCATTGTCCAGCTCGAAGTCAACTGAAACAGGTATTTTGATGAACTTATATCTCTCTATTTAGGAATAATTAGGCTTAGATTTGTGAATGAAATATGTTGTACTCATAGCCCTGAAACCATACATATGCTTAGTTTTCATTTACATTAATCGTGCTAGGAGAATTTCACCCATGAACTTTCTGAAAAAACTAGGTTAGAAATTAAGGCCAGAGAAATTCTCTCTGGTCTTTGAGAGTTAGTTCAAGTTTTTTATATGGTTGAATTCGTTGTTTGATGCTCTACAAGTTTCATGTTATGAGTTTTGTCAAAAAATCAAAGAATCAGAAGATAGCCATTGATGTACAGAACGCGTGTTTTGTGAACAAGAGGAAGAAGATGAAGTCTGACTGGGCTGGATCTGGTTGTTTTTTACTTCTAACACCCCATTTTTCAGTTTACACCCCCCTGGCCCATTTATTTGAATATTTGTCATTTTGATGTTTTTATTTTTTATTCTGACTTTATTATTTTTTGTCCAAATATAAAAAATGCCAAAAATTTATTTTCTATATTTTTCATATTTATTTGATATTTATTTTTTATTTTACTAGTATAAACATGTAAATAATCTATTTTCTTTTTATTAAAACTTAAAGAATAATGTAAAAAATATGCTTATTTTTATTTATTTATTATTTTTATATACACTTAAAAACATTTTCTTGAATATACACATTTTTTGTAAATAATTAATTTTTATTTTTTATATATTTAATATGTTTAATATATATATATATATATATATATATATATATATATATATATATATATATATATATATATATATATATATATATATATATATATATATATATATATATATATATATATATATATATATATATATATATATATATATATATATATATATTTATTTATTTATTTTATTAAATAATTAGGTCAAAAATACAAAAATACTACATTTTCATTTTTTATTAATATTTTACACTAAAAATATCTTTTTTACAATATACTTTTATTTTTTGTATAAATTAATATATTATTGTATATAATTAATAAATAATACTATTTATTAAGAATTAGGGTTTTTTTGCCCTAAATAACAAAATAATTAAAATTGACTTTTTCTTATTATTTACATTTCACATTAAAAAATACCTTTTACATACATAAAAACTTTTTTTGCATAATACCTTTTATTTAACATTTATTTATTGTATTTTTATTCAATTATTGTACATTTAAATATTGCCTATACATTCGATTTGATTGTAATAATCTAGAATTTAATTTCTTGTCAAATACCCCAATTCAAATTTGTACCCCCTCCCTATATCATGATGTAATAGTGTAGCATTTAAATTCTCGCACATTTAAAAGCTTCCAATTATGCCATGCTTAGACTTAGGATTTGTATGCAAATAAAATCAACAAATAGCTTGACCTAATCCAAAGATAACAATGCATGAAAAACAAACACAGTGCACACTTGCACCCCTAGGGTTACAATCCACTTGTTGCCTTCAAAAATGGGCCATGGTTGTATGTCAAGTACTTTGGCAAAACAAAAACAAACAAAAAGATCATAGTCCCTCGATGACGCTATCTGAGTTGCCTAAACAAAATGATCAAGTCCCTTAAGAAAATTGCCAAAAATACTTGACACAATTGCTATCATGGTCTATACGATGACCCGCGCCTGTCCCGTTAACATCCTAACACAAGGTTGTTCACCAAATACAATGGTGAAACAACACTGTTAAAAGGGTTAAAAACATAAGAAAAATCTTTGAGTAAAATAGGGTAGATAGCTCCTAGTTACTTGATCAAGCTTGCAAAAACATCCTTTCTATTTTTCAAAACACACTTCACAACACAATTTCAAAACCCTACTTTCAAACATTGAAAACTTTTCAAAAGATAAAAACACCTTTGTATATATTCAAACAAGAATCATTACAAAGGTTGCCACAACGATGGCCTCTTCTGAAAACATCTTTCAAAACCACACACAAAGCACCATTTCAAACAATTGAAAAGCAAAGCAAGTGATCTAAGCAAGTAACTAAGAGCCCATGGATAACCATGGATAGAAAGGGTGCTAATACCTTCCCTTTCTATAATCTACTCCCCGAACCCAAGAAAACATCTCAAAGGTCTTTCCTGTGCTTTTTGACCTTTCCTTAGGATAAAATAAAAAGTCGGTGGCGACTCTTGCTAAACTGAAACATTTGCAAACACAAACGCAAAATCCCAAGTCAGTTCTCCCACCGTATCACACCTTCATTTCAAGTACTCAAGGCAAGCATATATAATCAACGATGTTTAAATGATTCACTTAGACCAAAGTTCATGAAAGTTCATTAGAGCATTGATAAGATCAAAGCCTCCTAAAAATGAACCTCAAGTTTGTTGGATCAAAAGTTCCAAATTAAACATACTTGGGCTTGCAAACATTGGTTTGGGTCACAAATGACCATTTTTCGAATCGGGATAAATTTAGCGCTATTTTAAGCAATCGTAAGTTGACTTATGTAGAAGTTACACCTATTTTGAGGTCGGTCAATAGCAATATATGTACCACATACTAGAGAAATGATATGTAGATTATTCTCCAACAACATGTAGCACAAGTAAGAAATAGATAAGATGAAGAGGGAATAGATGTATCACATGAAATTAGGGTTTCAAATATCATCAACATCATTCATCCATTTTGGTGGATTTGGTTTTTCAATCTATCAACACCTAAGATCCAATGAGGTTGAGGAACTTGTCCTAAAATAACACTCAAATCAGGACGAAACAAAAATAATAAAATAATATTCAATAAAACAATATTTAAATGATTAATAAAAGGGAAATAATTGGTAAAATACAAAAAGTATATTAAAACACCAAATAAAAATCCTAAAAAATAGTCAGAGGTCAAACATGAGACGATAAATGTCGACAAAAAATTTCCATATGTTTTCTAAAATCAAAAACTATTTTTTAAAATTCAAAGAAATAAGAAAAATGAACCAAAAAATGTATAAAAAAATAGTAAAATCAAAAAATAAAATAAAATGAGGTCACCAATATTTTCCCAGAGGTCATTGGATCCTTCCATATTTTTTCCAGAATTTAAAAATCAAGAAAAGTATTTTTAAACAATTAAAACAATTAAAATAAATTGAAAAATCATTAAAAAAACAAATTCATAAAATAAAATTGTGAAAAAATAAGAATCAGAAAAAGAAAAATCAAAAGTATTTTTGAGAATTTTTTTAAAATTTTAGAAGTTGAAATGAATTTTTTAAGTTAAAAACAATTAAATCAAAAATAAAAAAATAAAAATAATGTCAAAAAGATGTAAACCATTGGATCAATGTCAAAACATTTTAGTAATCAAATCCAAGGGATCTGGCACGTTGTGCATATCATGGTCATTAGTGAATAACACACATGATCATTTATTTTAAAAACAGATAAAACAAGCCACATGTGGGGCTCTAATTGGTTGAAGACGTCCATGTCATCGTCTTCAACCTTCAGACCATTGACAAAGTCAACCAAAACACGTGATTTATAGGTCCCTCAAACGGGAAAATTAGAGGTCCAGACTGGTGCCATTTGATTTGTCTCATCAAGATGAAGACAACTGTACTCTCGTGTCATACCCCAAATTTGTCCTACCGTTATGATTATATCTAGGATTCTTTTAAATAAATCGTACTATTTTATTTTTTCTACAAGGGTGTAAAACATGGAAGAAAGGGGTGTTGGATTTAAAATGAACCATCAATATCTGATGGCCCGTTAGGTTTTTAAAAGAGAGGTCAGTTTCAAATTAAAAATGGGAGGTGCATTCTTTTAATCAAAAGAGGTGAACAAATCGTTGTCTTTATTAAGACCCATTTAGGACTCTATAGGAAAGGGGTGTGCCATTAGTTAAGAGGTTTGTTAGGGCTGACCCACTAAAGGAAAGGCCCGTTTAAATTATTAAAAAAAGGGGTTTGTACTGTTTTTGACCAGATTGGCCCATAAAAGCAATTTTTTTCTTTTAGGCCCAATACGATTGGATTTGATGGCCCAATTCATTTTTTTCTGGCTCTGTTTTGAATTGTTTTATTTTAATTATAATCATCATCGATTATTATTATTATTCATTACACTAAAATTGTTTTTTTTAACAGTTTTGTTGTTTAATTATTTTATTAAGTTGAGAAAGAAATATGAAAGGCCATCACCCATCTTCAGGCCCAAAGTCAAACCACTCTAGCCCAGAACCATGCAAGCCAAAGACAATCAAGAAACATGTGCTAAGTGTCTTAAACACTTACTGTATGAACTGATGTTTTGTAACGCTTGTTTTTACACACTGTACGAATTCGTTAAGGAAAATGGCGCTTGTTCGTGAAGAACCAAATCAAATACTTTCATCATAATATGCAGTAAAACTGAACCAATGCAAATTAAAAGCTTGCAACCAAATATAGAAATTTATCAAAACAAAAACGGAAACAAACCAAGTATTTCGTTAAAACTGAATCAGGACAATACGTTTATTTCTTATTTAGAAAAACCCTAAAACATTATAAAAGGGAGGAGGATAAACAGAATGAAGGATGACAACAGAGAGGCAGAGAGAAGGGGGGAATTACAGTGAAAAATAAAAAACAGTACACAAAGGGGAATGACAGTAAAGTAAAGAGAGATAATTACAAACAAAAACTATAGAAATTGCCACTTCCCACCATCACTAGCAGCCTTCCTACGTCGTACTCATACACCGCATACCACAAAGCTCCCTCCGATCGGATCTATAGTTGTGAACCTCCAACCATGATCAGCCCCAGACCCACCACCAGATTCGCGCTCCGCCAACCTCACATGTCTTCGTCGTTGCTCACGCCGAGATCAGGCCGCCGCTGGTGAAGAGGAGGCTAGGAATTGCTGTTAGAGAAAAAAGAGAGGCATAGGGTTTGGAAGTTGCAGCCACCGGAGTTTGACAAGCTAGGGTTTTGTGTGAGAGAAGAAGGGTACGAAGGGAACGCGAAACGTGGAGAGAGAAGAAGGTAATGATAAAATGAAATGATATTGTGTAAAACAAAATTTTATGTATCATAGTAATTTAGTGCACGCCAGCCCACCCTTAATAATCGTGCTCCCCAAATCACAACTACATGATTGATATCAAACAACCCAGAAATGCTTGTCCACCGTAAACCCACATGCACACCCACACACGCTGCCAAACGGACTCCTTAATCTCGTTGGGCCTGGCCCATTTGTTAAACACACCCTCCCTTTTTTTTTATTTTTTGATGTACAAACTCAAAAATGCACCTCTGTTGTTTGGGCCTGAATTCAGGTTCATGTTATTTGCACCCCCGTTTTCGCTACCTCAATTATAAATACACCCCCCCTATTTTTATATTTTATATTTATATTTAATAGTATATTTATTATTTATAATTCGAATTAATTATTCCCAACTCATAAGTAAAAAATATATTTTTATTATTGCATTAAATTGTTCTTTTAATCACGCACTTAAAAATATTTTTCACAATATAAGTTGATTTAATATTTTATATCAAAATATTAAAACCCATGCAATTCACCAATGAGTGACACGTGGCCAATATCTGGCCACATGATGAGGAGATTATATCAGACTTCCTCCGCTCTGTATCATACTCACTACCAATCAAACATCAAAACAGCTAACCAACCTCAAACCAATTTACTTACTAATATAATCAAATTTATATTTATCTTCAAAAAGGGTTATAAGTATATTTGAATCGACTGTGTATTCCGTCTAACATCTCCGCTATTTGTACACCTATATTGAGTATGCAGGAAATTCAAATATAATTCTTAATCCATAGAAAATACAAACAAACCGCGAACCACGAAAAGGGACTCTGATTCCTCCTAAGAGGATACGTAGGCATACAAATAAAATCGTGGTGAGTTCCCCCCATTAAAATAAAACCCCTTTCCCCCCTAAAAATAATTAAAACCATATTTTCTTAAATAGCGCTTCTCAACCTAGTATCCTTGCGAACAAGGTAGATAAGGGGTGACTAATACCTTCCCCTCGTCTAGAACCGAGTCCAAATCTAGAATCTCTGAACTTTAGGGTTATTCCTTTTTACTCCCTTCCTTTAGGATAAAAATTAAGGGTGGCGACTCTCAAATTTAAAACCACTTGCAATGCCTCGCGAAAAATTTATATAAAACACAGCTTACTCGATTTGGAAAAAACCAAAGAGTTTTAAAAAAATTTAAATCAAAAAATAGAAGCATCAAATGCATTGATTCACCAAAATTGAGTTAATAGAAAGTATTGTTGAACATCATAAACCATTTCAGTAATTTGAGTTAGGAGATTTGGTGCCTTAAACTACCTGAACAAAGTTAGATGACTTTTTTATGAAACTGGACTTGGCTAGCATGATTTAGGATACCTCAAGGCTTGGTTCTTCTTCTGTTAGCTTCAGGGAAGTTCAAGGATGAAGAATCAGCAAAGAAATTGGATTGAAATATCCTTTAAAACCAAACTCGGAGCTGCAGAGATGAGAGGTATAGAGGGAGTTCAACAAAGGTTCTTTGACTCTCTAAAGCTTGTCAAATAAGTGGGATATCATCCTCTATTTATAGTTGAGCAAATGGAATGCTCAAGCATGTGATATGATGAGTTTTTACGAGAATTTGTGTAAAGTTTCAAGCATGAAAATTGTGACTCATATTTGCTCAAAACTCGGCCAAAACTTGCGTTTCGAGGTGCTAATCAATTCTGGAAGATTGTTAGCATGATTAGAAGTAAAAACGCGCAACAATTTTTTGTGATTAGAGGCTGCATTAACCAATTTGAAATTTGACTGTTTTGACAAAATCAGTTTCATGATGACATGAAGTAGACCTCTCAAATTGAAGTTTGGAATTGAGATCGCTCAAAAATCATAAAAAAATGAAAGAGTTATGGTCTTTGGAAGATGATGAATAAATTTAGGGAAATTCACAAAAGACCTATAATTGTTTCAAAACTTCAACAACTTTCCAAGCATCCTCAAGTCTTTCACATGAAAACAAAGTTGTAGTAGACATCCCAAATATTATTATGAAAAAATAATGGGCTCAATGAGATAAAAATTGACCAAGTTATGATCATTTGAAGTCAAACCCTAAAATTCAAAGGCCTTTCAAGGAGACTTGTAATCTTTCTCAACTATTAGCGATCTTCCATTCAAAATTAACCTTATATTTCTGAAGAGAGTTTGTTAAGGACCCTTTAAAGAGAATCATGGATTTGGAACCAATAAAAAATATAAAACAATGAGCAAGATATGGTCCTCAGAAGTCAACAAACCCGAGCTCAGAGAGTGTTAAAATGACTTGAAACCCCTTTCAACTTTTGATGGTTTTTCTTGCACAATTGGATCTTGTCATGTGAAGAGAGGTTGTTGTTTATTATAATAAGAATCCATAGAAAAAAGAACCAACAGCAAATGTTTAAAATTGATATGGTTATACATTTGTGATCACTGAATCAAGCATTTGCTAAATTAGGTCAAACTTGTTGAGCCAACCTTGAATCTCTTTAAACTTTCTTGGAAAAATAAAGCATGATGAATTATAAGAGGACTTGAAATGATGTTGTCTTGAATCACACTAAAAGGTGGAGCTTAAGTCTCAATGAAGCTGGTTGAAGAAGGCATGGAAATAAACACATGAACCTATGAATCTTCTTGATGAATGCCACCACCAACTTTGAGTCTTGACCTAAATAAAGTGAGAGAGCTCCTTGTACCACAAATATTTAATGTCATAGACATGACCTTGAAGATTGAACTCTTGTAATCCATTGAAGCATCATTTGATTGAGAACCACCCCTCAAAACCCTAAGTTAGATGGTGGGATGAATGCAATTGTGACCACCTACAAATATGAATATTCAAAAAAACATATATACACATATTGATGTTAGTTAATATAACACATGTACAAGATACACATTTAAAGATGATTGGTGATCCCTTAAGAGCAAACTTAAAGAGAGAACTAGCCCTAATGTGTGATTTTGATTTACTGATAAAAGTGAGATGATGAGAAATCTTAGGGGTGAAAATTGGGGTATAACATTAAGATTCCAAATCAATAATATTATGACTTAGGTGTAACGGTGAATTGTGTTTTCTTGAATGAAGCGGTTTACAAACTAAGTCGCATAGTTTATTCAAAGGATAAGTGTAAGGAACATTCGTCCCCTTGTTGGAAGAAGGTGTGAGAAACCTGTGATCATGGTGTTTGGACGAAATTCGAGGGCGAATTCTATTTAAAGGGAAGGGGGAATGTAACATCCCTATTCTTACACTTATGAGGATGTGTGTGTGTGTATATATATATATATATATATATATATATATATATATATATATATATATATATATATATATATATATATATATATATATATATATATATATATATATATATATATATATATATATATATATGAGGAATTATTAAGAGAAAGTAAGTGGACTAGTTAGAATCAAAAAGGAATTATTGGAATGAAACTACATGGCATAGTGGTAATTATCACTTAGTTGAGGGGTATATTGGTCAATAAACCTTGTTGCATGCCATCATAAGATATTTTTTGGATAGGGAGACATAACAATCAGAATTTTGTGAAGAAAGGTAGAGAGAGAAATAGAAGAAGTCTTATCTTTCAATTCCAAACTCCATTTTAGTAGCTATAGTACAGCCTCCACATAACAGGTCATAACTTTTTACTCATATTTCTGTTTTAAGAAATTCTTGAAGTTCTGGAATTTACACAAAATTCCCTTCATTTTTCTATATGATTCTATGTTCATAAGTTATATATTGAAGGAGAAAAACGAGTTTGAAGTTGATGATTTCTTGTTGGAAATGGTGTAAGAGGGCTACGAATTTGATGATGATAGAAGGGGATTTTGATCAAGTTGGAAACTCAATTGCAGCATGGATGACATCTTAACCTCCTTAGATGCAAGGTTAGTCTCTTAGATAGAAACTTGGGGTTTAGGGGAAAATTGTATAATTTGGGATTAAGGGTTTAGGTGAGATAATTCCTTATGCATGTTTGATTTCATTGATGAATACCTTGTTTATAACATGAATTTCGTGTTGTATACTGTAGATACTTTGAATGGAGGGTGGAAATGGGGGGTTTTGGGACCCCAAAACAGAACTGATGTAGTTCTGAGTTTTCTGCAAACCGCAGACCGCGCTTAGTGCACCTTCCTGAGATTTGAATTTTGTGAATTCGCATACCGCGCTTAGCGCGAGGGGTCGCGCTTAGAGTTCCCTCTTGGAACTTGAAATTTAGTTATTTTATAGAGTGCGCTTAGCGTTGGAGGTTCCGCTCAACGTGTCCTCTTGGACATAATTGTATTAATTTAATCCCTTGAGTGCAATCCTGTATCATAGTGTGTACTGGACGCCTCCTTGGTCCCAGTGGTTATTGGGAAACATATGGTGTAATGCGTGTAAGCTTTACGTGATCATATACCCAATTATGACATGAATATGTATGAATACACCTAAATCACGTTATATGGATAATGCTATGATATTATGCTATGATCACTTGTATGAAAATCATGAATGTAAATGATTGTTAAATGCAAAGTGTTGAGAAGTGCATTATGTTAAAAATGAATTTATGTGATTATTACCTGTTCTCGTTCGTTCCAGTTGAATGTTCGAATGTGTTTTGCCTTGGGGGCTTGTTGTGATTGTGATTATTTGTTATATTCTTGAATCCAAGTAGACCTAGACTATTAGGTGGTAAAATGCTTATGACAGTTATTACCGACGCGATGAGGTGTGTGATCCTATCAGCATTATCGGTAAGTCATACACACATGAGCTACCATTGCAATGTTCATGTGGGAGTCTTATAGAGCGTTTCCCCATTAGTAGTTAACACATTGGTGTGCTTGGTATGGCGAGGGCGTGATGCCATGTAGGCTACATCACGTCAGGAAACTCCCCTCTAATGGTGCCACATAGATAATACCATTAGGCTTTCGCCCGATGGGCTTGTGTAGTCATTATGGTGTATTTGCAGTAGCAGTTAACACATCTGCGTGTTAATGATAAATACCATTGCAATGTGCATGTGGGGGTCTTATAGGGAGTTTCTCCACTAGTCGTTAACACATTGGCGTTCTTGGTATGATGGGGTTGTGATGCCACTTAAGAAATGTCACAACAGGTAAATTCATCACGGATGGAATTTCATGTAGGAATTATCTGATTAATCTAGCGGTGCGCATGTGCAAGTCTTTTGACACTTAGACACAAGAGATAACCCATCGAGGGTGTGAAATGCGTAGCCTAAATAGAAAGGTAGAACTTACTTCTGAATTCCTCATACACGGGTACGGGTCTACATATTTGTTTGTGGCCTTGAGCCAGTTGTGTTTTCTTGTTGCCTCATTGGATAGTTATGGGACTTCTAATGGTGGTGTACCTTTGTTGTGTATTTGCATCCGGCGTGAGGAAAACCTCGGATCCACGACGGATCTGTTTTGTTGTATGCACCCTGTAGAACCGAGTGAACCCTTAAGATAGGGAGACTCACTGAGATTTAATAATCTCACTCCAATCCTCTCATTATTTTTTAGGAATAGGTAATAAGTCGTAGAATTCCTAGATGGTCAGTTTTAAAGACTGCGAGCGAGAAGATGGCAGGAAGACCTTTTTGTAGATGTTATCTTTCTGCTGTGTAATGTTGAAGACGAGCTTATTGTATACGTATGGATTTGGAGTTGTATTGTATACGGTTTTAATTTCTTGTCTTTTCCAGTTATTTGTATGTTTTTTTTACCATATTTAACATTACTGCATATTATTCTAGACGTATATGTGTGTGGTGTTACACATAGTGAGTATTCTCAATAATATTTCTATAATTTAAATTGTCATATTTTGACGACAGTGAGTGAGAATACATCTCAAATTACTAAGTACATTATTGCATTAACATGAGATTAGAATATCCATCAACATGCCACCATTAATCAATACCAGAGAAAATTATATTTCTTATAAATAATCATGGTTATGTGCTTCTTATAAATTATATCTCTTTGGCAATTTCTCCTTCTATCTGTTCAACTTGATCAACTGAACTTACATTGTCAATATTTTTGTTGTTTCTGTGCTTGATTTCTGTCTCGTTTTCTTTGAAGGAGACACGTGGTTTCTTGCGTTGGAGAGTGGTGGTGTTTCTTAAAGCAACATCATATTTGAATTTTCTACAATCAATTTTATTTATTTATTTAGTTAAATATAAATATTATACTTTTATGTGAATGATTAATTTTAAGATAAAAAAGAGAAATAAAAATACAGTGAATATTGAAATAGTAAATTACTCTTTCTTATAGTAGGAAAGTGTAATAAGATGATGGTTGTTTCTATTATATGGTTAACTATCGTTGGAAATCTCTCTCTCTCTCCCTCCCTCCCTCTCTCTCCCTCCCAAATAAATTAAGTTATTGGTTATAACTTAGTTTCTCATTATGTGCTATCACCGTGTTAGTTTTTCGTAGCGTTATCCATTTCAAATAAAAAAAACATTATAGAAGCGATTAGTTTTATATATACATTTGTTTCTGGTAAATATACTATATTTTGATCTTAATCATTTCAATTTAATTGTTTAGTTTTTTATCCTAACAAATATATAGTAATTTTGTCTTTTATCCTTGTTTTCTATTTGTTTTTTATTTCTTGAGAATTTTATTTTAGTCCCTCCAATATTACAAACATAGTACAAGGTCCAATTTCTAGTTAACTCTTTTTTGCACGAACTAACATAAAGGTAAAATAAAGAACTAAAAGAAAAATTATATATAATATGTAAGGTTCAAAACCAAACAATTTTTTATAGAGATTATAAGAAAAAGTAAAGTATTTATAGAGACCAATTATTTATTTCAATCAAATAATCTTTTATATTTTAATAATTTATTTAAAATTTATTGTGTGTTTGTATAAAAAAGAGAAATACAATATAGAAGTGGTTATCAATATAAATAGGGAGTGATTTGTGAATAGAATAAGCCAAAATTTCGAATTTTGATATGTGTTCTTGTCAATTTATTAATTTTGATATGTGTTCTTGTTAATTTATTAATTTTGATATGTGTTCTTGTCAATTCATTTTAACTTTATTGTCTTTTTGGATACTGTATATATGAAATTTGTGTCTAAATCGTTGGGTTAAAATTATCATTAATAAAAAAATTTATACTGTGAAAGTAATATTTATATGGTATCAAAATATGGAGAAAATGTTAGCCAATAGTGAAAGAAAATTTGGAGAAAAGTTATGAAGAAAACCATAAGGAAATGATTGATGCGCTACAATAAGTAGCAAAATTGATTACACTTGTATTTTACTCACCTTGAACGCCGTAGGAGAATTCTCATGGTGATGGTGAACGGAGTGAAAGTGACACTTCTTTGATGCATGGTTAATACACTTTCGTACTTAAAGAGTGATGGATGAAATTAATAATTCAAGTGTTTCATAAAACCAAACCGTGTAGTTAAGAAGAAGATTTTGATACAGTGGAATTAAATAGTTTAGAGAACTATGACGTGGTCTAGGAAGTAACATCGTGGCTTCTTGGATGCAATTACTAATGCCAATTCCACCTTCTTTATCTTTTTATAACATGTATGTAATGTTAAATTGTACTTCATATGTGTTAAAATTAGATTTGATTTTGTTTTAGATTTAAATAGATTTGAATAGTCTAGAATAGATTTAATTAGATTTGATTTAGTAAAAAGATATTTTGGGCTTGGGTTTTAGCTTAGGGAACAAGCTAACCTAAATCTATAAATAGAGGGAGTAACCCCTATTTTGTAATAGAGTCATTCACAGTATTTTGCAGTTGCAAAGTGAATAATAAAATTTCCACAGATTGTGGGCAGAGAGAAACTCTGCAGAAATATCTCTATTGTCTTTTCTTTGTTTGTCTCATAACTAATCAACAGTGGTGGTCGAAATTCATCATAGAGTATTGGTGGATTTCCAACATCTGGTATCAAGAGCTTGTGTTTCGATTCAAGGGAAGTGTCAATCAAGAACGATTGAAGAATTCACGATGACAAGTTATGGGAATGCAAACTATCCAGCAACGCTGCCAATTCTGAAAGTTGACAACTATGAGAATTGGTGCAAACAGATGAAAGTCCTATTAAGGTGTCAAGGCCTTTGGGGCCTTGTAAAAGATGGAGTCGAAGCGCTTGGCGAAAACGCTTCAGAAGAAGAAAAGAAGAAATATACAGAATCTGAGAAGCAGAGTTATAAAGTATTATTTATAATTCATCAATGTGTCAGCTCAGACAATTTCGAAAAGATTAGTGATTCAGAATCTGCAAAAGAAGCTTGGGAGATCCTTGAGAAGTCTTTTGGAGGCGCTGAGAAGGTGAAAGAAGTGAGGTTACAAACTCACAAAAGGACCTATGAACTGCTTCAAATGGAAGACAGTGAAAACATATCTGATTTCTTCACTAGAGTTACAAAACTAGTGAATCAAATCAAGGCATGTGGAGAAACATTAACAACAAGAGCTGTTATTTCGAAGATCTTGAGATCTTTAGCTCCTAAGTTCGACCACATAGTGGTGGCAATCGAAGAGGGGAAAGACTTGTCGAAATTGACAAAGGAAGAGCTTCAAGGGACGCTCGAATCTCATGAACAAAGAATGAACGAAAGAGCTGCAGGAAAATCGAAGAGTGATGTGGCCTTACAGGCACATTCAGCAAAAGAGACCAAAGGCAAAGGAAAGTATTTCGACAGAAGTAGAGGTGGCTACAACAAATCGAATGGTAGAGGAAACCAAATTGAAGGAGACGTGTCGAATCAAAGAAGACCACACCAAGGCAACCAAAGAGGTGGTGCTGCAAACAGAGGAAGAGGTGGTGGTCGAAAACCTGATAAAAGTCACATTCAATGTTACAATTGTCAGAAATATGGACACTATTCGAGTGATTGTCCAGAAAAAGGAAAAGAATGCAAGTTAGTGGGATACACTGATTCGAGTTGGTGTAGTGATGCTGAAGATCGAAAGTCAACAGCAGGATATGTGTTTATGTTAGGTGGTGCACCAATTGCTTGGAATTCAAGAAAGGAACCAGTAGTGGCATTATCATCATGTGAAGTAGAATACATAGCTGCTTCTCTTTGTGCATGTCAAGCAACTTGGATGATGAGCTTGGTCGAAGAGATAACAGGGAAAAATCATGGAGCAATTACCATGAAGATAGACAGCATGTCAGCTATTAATCTGGCGAAGAACCCAATAGCACATGGTCGAAGTAAGCACATCGAAATGAGGTTCCATTATCTTCGAGAGCAGGTAGCAGATGGGAAGATGAATTTGGAACACTGCAGAACTGAGAATCAGATTGCAGACATCATGACGAAGGGAGTGCAAGTCGAAGTATTCAGAAAGCTAAGGGCCATGATGAACATAGACAGTTTAGACACAATGAATTAGGTGGTGTGTTAAATTGTAATTCATATGTGTCAAAATTAGATTTGATTTTGTTTTAGATTTAAATAGATTTGAATTTAAGTCTAGAATAGATTTGATTAGATTTGATTTAGTAAAAAGATATTTTGGGCTTGGGTTTTAGCTTAGGGAGCAAGCTAACCTAAATCTATAAATAGATGGAGTAACCCTTATTTTGTAATAGAGTCATTCACAGTATTTTGCAGTTGCAAAGTGAATAATAAAATTTCCACAGATTGTGGGCAGAGAGAAACTCTGCAGAAATATCTCTATTGTCTTTTCTTTGTTTGTCTCATAACTAATCATCAGTGGTGGTCGAAATTCATCATAGAGTATTGGTGGATTTCCAACATGTAACACTCTCTAGAACCCCGCGGAATAATACGGTATAAATCAGTGTAACATAATAATACATATCAATCAAGGGTGTCACACATAATTCAAACACATACACATGTCATACTCAATAACACTTAATTATAATTCATGCTTTCTATACACTTCCACATATGCATTTTGCAACATAATCATTTTTATTCTAATGGAATACAATATTTGAGTCTCATAATAAACTCATCCATTGAATAACTTAGGCATTAAAATCCAATTCATCACATAATTCCAATAAGGATAACAAAATAAAAAGAGTATACAAAGTATCTCTCAAATATAGAATTCAAAGCCGTTCCCCAGTGTTACTTAACATCAGAGCATGACCCAAAACTAAAATGCGGAAAGATAATAAAGGTAGCTTCTCCAGCTACTCTCCTACTAGTAGTAACTTTAATCTTGAGTACCTGAGAGATACCGTTATAAAACATCATTCCAACAGAAGAGTGAGAATTCACATGATTATTGAAATCATATAATAATATATAATGCATAACATACATGCATAAAGATAAATCCACTCACACATCATATGCTTTACATACATAGAATCACTCAATTATTCATACTATTCACAAGTATACACTCACAATCCACAATCTTACAAATACATCATTTTCACATAATGCACATCACTTCATATTGTAACATAGACACAATGTAATTCAATGCACGACTCAAATGCAATACTCATGCATGTAGTACCAATCATTGTTATTTTTCTTCAGTTTTTACTTTAAACCGGATTCGTTCCCTAGACCAATAACACACAAAAGCCCATTCCCGAAGCTTTCAAATCTCACTCCAGGTTTGAGACAAGTAACTAGCTTCCACGAAACTAACAGTATTGCCTCTTGACAATAATGATGCATGTGCAATTTCAACAATCATATACAATTAAGACTATCCCTCAATCTTAATATACATGTATATATTCAATAATTCATCATGATTTAATTACCATACAATTACACATGCATGCGCATATTCATGAATTATCCATATACCATTCACTTTCATAGTGTAACCACTCCAGACCATCATAATAACACATAACAAGTAATGTACAACAACGTCATTATGATCCAACACCGAATCAAAAGCATACATAAAATATATAAACAAAGTTTCATGTTTCTATCAAATAAGCATTCAAAATCCATCCAACACTTAGCTTTGAAAATTCTAAAATTAATTATAAATTATTACAAAATATAAGGATACATAATTCCATAAAAAAAATTAAAGAAAATATAAAATTTTAAACTTCTAGGTCGCGCTAAGCGAGCTACATGCGCTAAGCGCCCTCCCTTCCCGAGACATTGGCGCTAAGCACGCTAATCGGCATAAGTATCGTATGTGAATTGTAGAAAAAACCATGCGATGACAACATTATTCATGTACAACTTTTGACCCCAAAAACACACTTTCACATTCAAGTTGTTGCGATTTAAGGTAAGATAACATATATCTAATATGTAATTTCCAACCAAAACATCATAACACAAATCAACATCACATACAAAGATTTCTCGTCAAACCTAAGCAATTACAAAATATAGAAATTGAGAGATTTGCATCCTAAGTATAAACCTACCTATTACAAATTATTATACAATTCCCATAACCTGCAAATATCCATCCTCACCTTGATTTTTGATGGATTCTTTGAATTATCTCCATAGGTGCTCTTCCTCTTTTTCTCCCTTTTCCTTTGTTTCTACATGAAACTCTTTTCCTCTTCCCTTAGTAACTTTTATTTTCTTTTTATTAAACCACTAATAAAATAAATACTAACTATAAATACCAAGTTAAAAGGTTCATTCTCACACCCCCACTAACTCTTCACATTCTCACAATTAAGCGCAATTACTATTATTTCACTATTTCTCTACAATTCTCACTAATTAATTAATCCTTCACTAACCGGCATCATTTCCTAATGATAACTCAACGATTCAATAGTCTCACCCCGACTAACTCATCACATAGAGTATACATTAGATATTTTAAATTAAATCATTTACTCACAAAATCATACAAATAACTAATTAATAAAATATATATAATTAATAAAATTGGAGTGTTACAACATCTATGGTCTGACTAAGGCTTTGGAGATGAAGTAGACTGAACTTTGGGTGGAATTAGGCTCTCTTACGAGGATGTCGTTTATCGCTTCATCAAACATGACCAAACAGAGGTATAGAACTTCCCCAATGGAAGGCCGAGATAGTACATATGGAATTGATATCATCTTCAAGGATGAAAACACTTGTTGACATTCTGGGGTCCATTCAAAACGTGCTTATTTCTTCGATAGTTTGTAAAACTCCAGGGAATGTTGCACTGATTTCGAGATGAACCTGTTTTAGGATGTCAAAATCCCGTTCAACTTCATTACTTTCTTCTTGGTCGTTGGTGCCACCATTCAAATGAAAGCCTCACATTTATTTGGGTTCGCTTCTATACTTCTCTTTGTTAGATAAAATTCCAAAACCTTGCCTTCTCTGACTCCAAAGGTATATATTTCTAGATTGAACCTCATATTATAGTGCCAAACTCTCTAGAATTAAAGGGTAAGAGATGTTGATAGTGTAATTTTCTACTGCTTCACATATTTCTTCCTAGAAAACATTATCCATCATCCTATAGTATGTTCCCCTTCTATTTAGGCCAAAAGGCAATATGTTATATTGGTAATCGGCTTGTTTGGTCATGAAGGTTGATTTCTCTCTATTTGACTCATACATGGGGTATTGATTATAGCCGGAATATGTGAAAAAGATGTTCATAATCTATCTTAGCTTGTTTTGATGAAGATAAAATCTTATCAATGAATAAAGATCAAAGAATAAAAAAATTGAAATCAAGTATTAAGATTGCATAAGCTTTGGAAGTCAAAGGATTGAATCAGGAAAATTAAGGTACAATAGCAATTCAATTGTTATAAGCCTTAGGTGCTCAAGAAATAATTGTTTGCATTGATGCATGCATTGTATCAAAGTTGAATTTTTAACTTAGAAAATTTTCAAAATTTTTAGAAGGTCAATCAATTGACCCCTAGCATTCAATCGATTTACCTCTTGCTTCAATCGATTGACCATTCCAATTTTTGCTTATATCAATCAATTGACAGTTCCAGTCAATCGATTGAACCAGTTCAATCTTTCAAATTTTTTGAACATTAAATGTGATTCAATATATTGACATCCTAAGTCAATCAATTGACCTCTGAAACATGTTGAAAATTTTTTAATCAATGTCATGCCTCTTCATTGCATATGATCATGATACCTTTTCAAATCATTAAAAATTCTCATGATCATTTTCTCTAACATTTTTACTAATTTCTAGAGGTATCTTGTGATCTATAAATAGCATAATTTTTCATATTTCAAATAACCTCTTTCAATCATATTTTAAAACAACTCTTACTATTTTTTTTCAAGTGTTCATACACAATGTCATAGAAAATTTTACTGCAAAAATTCATTCACTTGAGAAAAAGTTCCATAAAACATTAAGCACTTAATTTTTATATATTCTTGAATTGTTCATTGAAAAAGAAGAATAAAATTTCAACATATTGGAAAGCATACAAAATATATGTATTCAATTTATCTGTCTGTTATAAATTATTCACCAAGTGTGTGGTGATATTGTCTGTAAAGAAAATGATTGTACTTTCTACATGTGTTTGCAAATAGGAAGTAATGTTCTTTGTGTTTGTTGGAAAAAGATCCTTTGAGTATGGGAAATTTAAATCCCACCATATGTTTGATGTATTATGGTAGATGATTATAGAAGAGTCTTGGTGCAAGGTTGTACAAAGATCTAACATAGTGAAATCCTTCATGGTATGTGAAGGGACTAGTCATACCCCTGGTTGATAAGGGGAACAATTACAATTGCTTATTCTGATAGGAAAAATAGAAAGTGTACTATTTTGCCTTGTAGTAATAATAGGGAATTTTCCCCAGTATCGATCTCGAGGACTGAGTATAGTATTGAGGATAATGCGTAGTTCAATTAAACAAAAGATTTACTTTGGGATAAGGTTTTGAAATTGTCACTTAATCAACAGAAAGATAAAATAGTTTTTAATATATATGAGGAGTATGCTAGGGTAAGTGTGTGATTTGACCTTGTATTAACCTTCATTCTTGAGTTGAAAGTAATGAACTTGTTGAAGAGATCAAGAATGAAGGTTAATACAAGGTCAAATCACACACTTACCCTAGCATGCTCCTCATATCTGTTAAAAATCCATTTTATCTTTCTCTTGATTAAGTGACAATTTCAAAACCTTATCCAAAAGTAAAGCTTTTGTTTAATTGAACTACACATTATCCTCAGTACTACACGCGGTCTTCGAGATCAATATTCGGGGGGAAATTCCCTATTATTACTACAAGGCAAAATAGTACACTTGCTATTTTCCCTATCAAGTTTTTGGCGCTGTTGCCGGGGACTATCGAGTTATGAGTGTAATTTGAGTTCAATTAAAATTTTGTTGCTCTGCAACTAAAATTTCCATTCTGTAATTTTTATATTTTTGTTATTCATGATTTTACCTAACCTTTGCATGCGAGAAAAGCCCTCAGCTGAATTTCCTTTTGACGCGGAAATTGAAGGAACTTTTCATGTAAGGCGTAGACAAGCTCGGTTAGTTAGACATGAATCATAAGTTTCATCATACCATTCAGGTTCAGAGTCTGAAAAGAAAGAAGCAATGGTTGAAGACCCACCACCGACAGAGAGACTTATTGGGGACTATAAAGAAGCAAATGCTCCAACAAGTCGGTTGACTATCGTAAATTAAACGGTCAATGTTGTAAATTTTCAACTGCATCGTTCAACCATCCGCCAGCTCGAGAATAGGTCTTTCACCGGAAAGATCAATGAAGATGCCAATAAGCACTTGCAGAGATTCCTCACCATGAGTACTACTTTGAAGATTGAGGGGCACTCTGAAGAAGCCAAGAAATTAAGGATGTTCTCATTCACGGTGTCTGAAGATGCTGAAGAGTGGTTTTACTCATTGCCTACTAGAAGTATCACCACTTGGGAATAAATGGAGAAGACTTTTCTTGATGAGTACTTTCCTGCTTCTGTTTATATTCACAAAAGATATGATATTGTGAATTTCAAGCAGAAGGAAGGAGAGTCGCTAGGTGATGCTTATAAGAGGTTCAAGAGGTTATTAGTAGCCTTCCTCACTCACAATATGAGACAAACTGAGCAAATGCAAATGTTTGTAAATGGCCTTTGAATGAAGACAAAACAACTAATTGATATAGCAGTTGGTGGCTCATCTAACTTTACAACAACCACTGGTGTGAGGAAGATTATTGAAGTCATTGCTGCAAATGAGTATTTAAGCTATATGACAGAGTTGTAAACAAACCAGAGGGAGTGATTGATTTGAAGTTGGAAATTAATAAGCAGCTAAAAGTTGAAGAAGCAATTGCTACAGAAGTAGAGAAAAAGCTGAAATCAATGAACATGGTGAAGAAGTGAAAAACACAAGAAGGGGGTTGAATTGAAACTTAAAAATCAAAAGCAATAGGCACGAGATTTTTATCCTGGTTCGCTTGATCTCAAACTACTCCAGTCCACCCTCCAAGGTGATTTCGCCTCTCTCCAACGAGGACTTAATTCACTAATCAAACTGATTACAAATCTACTTTGACAACTGCCAAAGTCTTCTTGAGTATAACCACAACCTGGTTTATCTCAAGGAAAATATCTTAATCACAAGAAAAAATTTACTGTGTACTATTTGTTTTTCGTTACAAAAATTGTATCACTACTGTGATGTATTACACAAATTGAATGTAGAACGAATATGAATTTTTGCAGCCTTTTTGAGATTGTATAGAGCAGTCGTGTGAAATCATAAACGATTTAACCTTTGAGCTTGTTTATATAGGTGTGGCAATCTGCCCAAATTAAAATGTGATAATGGACACTTAATGAGCTTTCCATACTGAGAAGATTCTTGTCTGAATGAAGTCGTTGCACATGATACTGCCTTAATGGAAAAGTAACGCTTCAGAACTTAGGAATCTTGCATGCTGCTGTACTTCTGAACTTGGGAAGCCAGAAACGAAGATTCAGTTAGCGTGTTGGACTTCCATTCAAAAACAGGATATCTTTCTCTTTAGCGCAGATTCTGATCATCATACTTTAGAACATTCTGATTACTCAGCTTGAATGCCTCTGTGGCTTAACTTCTGATGTCGTTTCAGTCAGAACTTCTGTACAATATAAAACACAAATTTAGAGTGCATATTTGTTCTTTGTGTTTTTTATCATCAAAACTCTTATGAGGGCTGTAGAATCAAACTATGTTCTAACAATCTCCCCCTTTTTCATGATGATAAAAACAAGGATTTTTCAATAGAAAATTACAGAACAAAAGCTTAAGAGAGTCTCCCCCTGAGTTGGGTACTCAGATAGAGATGAGATACTTCCCTGAAGTTCCTTCGTTCCAGAGATTTTGTTGCATCTCCTTCAGATTTTGTTCATGTTTAAGCTTTCAGAAAACAAATAAGAAGTTAAGATATTCAGAATGTTTGAGACTAAGTTCTGGTAAACTGTTATTGAAAATATCTTACGTTCTTCCCCTTTTTGTCAGGTATCAAAAAGAAATATAACCACAAATTATCCTAGTAAAAAAATGATGATTTATATTGAAAAACAGATTGCAATGACATCTTTAAGAAACAAAGAAGATAAGATGAAGAATACAGAAAACAAGTTAAAGAAAATCTAATATGGAGGGGGAAGTCGTGTGAACAACGCTTCCAGCAAGCTCTTAATCTGAGTGCTTGATTCTTCCTGCTTTCCCAGTATATTCTTGATTTCTTTTGTTGTATCTTCTTGCTTATACAATATATCTATGATTTCTTTGTTTGTGTCTTCTTGCTTATCCAACCTTGCATGGATTAAAGCATTCTCCTTCTTCAACTCTTCCAGAGTTTGCATGACTAGAGACGTAGCTGGTGTATCCTCAAAGGTTGCATGTCGTTCAAAACACTTTGCAGCATCTTCTGATTCAACTACTTCTTTTGTTGCAATTTCCTTTTCTGGAGCAGTAGTCAGAGGGTGACTATCAGAACCTTGTTCAGTGGCTTCTGAAGGTTGGTGCTCTTTCTAGGGAATATTTTCCAGCAAAAGAATTTCTTTCTTGTCCCAGTTACTCTGAACTTGGTCTTTGAAGGCTTTTAGCTGATCATTGAAGTTCTGCTGAGCCATATCATAACTCAATTCTTTCAGCCTCTGGGATTCAGAGTTGAACCATTTTCTGAATCTATCCCAGAGAGAATCAGAAGCAACAGGATTAGAATTCTCTTGACTTGCTTGCTTTAAAGAAGTAACCCATTCTTGTATTTCTGTGTCAAAAATCAATAAGTTCTTACCAACATTTGTTTTGTTTAAGGTTAGTTTGGTTTTGGGAATGGCCATTTTATTTGAGGTTGAAGCTAGATGGTCAAGCACTTCTAGATCAATGACAGTTCTGAGATGATCAGTGGGACGGTTAATTGGTGAGGGAGTAGGAGAATCAGAAATCAGGATTGGTGGGTGAGGAGTGTTTGGTGGTGTGGAATCATATGGTGAAGGTATTTCTAGAATATCATGGATGGAGAGAGGTAAACGAACCATAAGAGGTTCTGTTATTCCAGGAATTGGAGTAGTGGTATCAGAGTCTGTAAGGGAGTCTTCTAAGTGGTTTGCGGTAGCGTGTTGATTATCTGGTTCAGGTGTTTCAGAATTTGGATTTTCAGTTTGAGGAGTGAGAGGGTTTGGTTGTTCTGGTTGTGGAGAATGAAGGTGTGGATTTTCTGGTTGTTGATAATGGAGGTTTGGATTTTCTAGGATTGGTGATTGAAAGTCTTGGTCAAAAAATTCAATATCAGATAGAACTTTTGCAAGTTCTGGTTGATTTTGTTCTGGATTTGGATTAGGGGAGTGAGGTTCATTTAAGAACTTCCAAGAGTTACAGATGGATCAAACTCTATGTCAAAATCCTCAAATGTTTGTGGTGAGGGATTTTCTGTTGGTTGAGGGGGATTTTCAGATGTTGGAAAAACTATAGATTCTACAACATAAACAAAAGATGTGTTACCTTTCTTTTTCGCAGCTTTGGGTGTTCTCTGAGAGGATCCTTCTCCTGCTGACTTCCTCTTTCTGGATTTCTTCAGCACAACATCAGAGCTAGCTTGTGCAGGTCACAGATGTTGAGTTCTGGAATAGTTCCATCTTCCTTGCAAGCTTCAAGGTATCTGACCACAATCTCTGGAGAAGCATCTATCTCAGAGAATAGTGGAAAATCTTTCAGAGGGATTCTCCTAGACGTGATGACTTCATGAGAAGCAATAGTTGGTTCCTTCTTAATGATTTCAATAATCTTCATTTTCTTCAGATTCTTGGCATTCAGTGGTTTCCCAACACTTGCTTCCAGAGTGCTGATCTCCTGAGCCTCTGTCAGATGTTCTATCAGCCTGTTTTCTATTAGAATGTCTAAGATCAATCTTCCCAGAGGAATCCAATCCCTCTTTTTTCTTTCTTCTTCCCTTATTTCCTTCACACTTATTCTCAGATGATTGAAGAGCATGTGTGGAAGGTTTATTTTGGTCTTCTTTGCAATAAAGTACAACAGAAACTGCTGATTAATGTTGATGTAATCAGGAGATCTTATAGGCTTCCTGTGATTTATGCACCCCAGAATGATCCTGGCCCAGATTCTGTAATAACCTTTCAAGTCTCTTATCTTGCTGGATGGCTGTCCAGAAGTGAAAATGACCCTAGCAATAGATTTTAGGTCAAAACACTTGTCAGCCATGTCAATGCATCTGACTCCGCCGCCATTGTACCCAATAAGTTTCCAAATCAAGTCTTATGTAATCACTATCTTCTTCCCCATAACATATGACATAACTTGATGGTTGGATGAAGTAGCATGAATCCAGAATTCCTTAACAAGAATAGGAAATGTTAGACCCAACAGACGATCAAATTATTTGTTCCATCCCTGAGTCGTCACATCTTCATACAGATCAAACCCATTTTCCTTTAAAATCTCAAAATCAATGATCAATTCACATAGAACTTCAATATTATATACCGGTGTGAGCAACGTTCTTATAGGTTCCTCATATTATTCTATTGAAGAAGAACCAGGAGCACTGTTGAGATTTTTGATGCTTGATGAGGATGCCATTGTTCACACGGATTTGTTGAAGAAAACTAAGAAAATGGGTTTTTGCAAAAACGAGAGCGAGAGAAAATAATGGATGCAGTGAGAAGTGAATGAAATAGTGAAATTGAATTTATAAACACTTTTGAAAACTTAATCAGTAACAAAGAGAAAATAAGTAATGATTATATTGAAATTATGAAACCTGAAATTAGGGGATTGCGTGTAGATACTGAACAGTTACCATTGACAAGTGTCTCAATGCATCCAATCAGAGCCTTAGACCCTTCAGAATTTGAACGCGTGTTTAGCCTCAGAAGGTAGCTTGTGAGAGGATGACAGATGTTTGATGGTGTGAACTGCACGCCTCTATCTTTGAAATGAAAGGTTCAGATCTTCATAGATAGATTCTGAAGCAACTATACTCCTAACTTCTGAAGACAAGTTGATCAGGTGCTCACAAAAAAATATAATTCTGAGGGTTTGAATATGCAAATAAAACTTCTTATTCTGGCATAATTTCATGCTGAGATATTTCAGAATAAAATTAAATATATCTTCAGAAAGGAGTTTTGTAAACACATCAGCCCATTGATGTGTATCAATAAATTTTAAAGAGAGAATTCCTTTCTGAATATAGTCCCTAATAAAATGATGTTTTATTTCTATATGCTTAGCTCTATAATGCAAAATAGGATTTCTGGATAAACAGATAGCAGAAGTATTACCATAGAAAATAGGGATGTTACTCTCAAATATGTTGAAGTCTTCAAGCTGACTTTTCATCTAGAGCATCTATGTGCTACATCGAGCAGCTGCAATGTATTCAGCTTCTGTTGTTGATAATGCAATTATGGACTGCCTCTTGCTGGTCCATAATATCATATTGTCTCCCAGAAACTGGCAGCTTCCAAAAGTACTTTTACGTTCTACTTTGTCTCCAGCAAAATCAGCATCACAGTATCCTACTAAGCTGTATTCATGGGATTTTCTATAAAACAAACCCAAGTTAGTAGTACCTTTCAGATACTTGAAAATTCGCTTAATTGTTGTTAAGTGAGATTCTCTAGGATCTTATTGGAATCTAGCACATAAACAAATGGTGAATGAAATGTCAGGCCTTGAAGCTGTCAGATAAAGGAGAGATCCAATCATACCTCTGTAGATCTTCTGCTCTACCTTTTTACTTACCTCTTCCTTTTTCAGAATGCACATGGGATGCATTGGAGTCTTTGATGGCTTACATTCTGAGAAGTCAAATTTCTTCAGAAGTTCTCTGACGTATTCGCTCTGGTGAATGTAAGTTCCTTCCTGAGTCTGATTAATTTGGATGCCCATAAAGAATTTAAGTTCTCCCATCAAGCTCATCTCAAACTCTGCCTGCATGCACTTGGCAAATTCTCTTCCCAAAGAAGGTTTAGTAGATCCAAATATAATATTGTGATACAATATGAGAACTGACTTGAGTGTTTCGCGTTTGATCGCAAATGTTGCAGTTAGCAAGAGTCGCCACCGACTTTTCTTTTATCCAAAAGGAAAGGTGGAAAAGCACAAGAAAGACCTTTGAGATTGTTTCTTGAGTTCGGGGGTTAGATTATGAAAAGGGAAGGTATTAGCACCCTTTTCATCCATGGTTTTCCATGGGCTCTTAGTTACTTGCTAGATCACTTGCTTTTGTTTGAAAATTTTGCTTTGTGTGGTTTTTGAAAGTATTTTGTAAAGAGGCCATTGTTTAGGAAAACTTTGTAATGACTCTCGTTCGTAAGAATGCATACAAAGTGTTTGACCTTTTGAAAATGTTTTCAAGGTTTGATAGATGTTTTGAAAGTGTTGGTGTTTGTTTTGAAAATAGCAAGGATGTTTTGTTTTGGAAGTGAGCAAGTAACTAGGGGCATTCTACCTACTCAAAAGTATTTCATGTTCATTTCCTCTATCCTTTGACATTGTTATTTTACTATTGATTTGGTAAGTAACTCTATCTTTGGATGTAAAAGGGACGGACGTGGGTCATCATATAACCATGATTAGCAATGTTGCAAGGTATCTTAGCATTCTCTTTAGGGACTAAGATCATTTGAAAGGCAACATGGATAACGTCATCGAGGGACTATGATCTTTGTATTTTGTTTGTTTTTGCTAAGATACCTCACATGCGTAATATGGTCATTTTATAAGGCAACAAAGTGGATTTACCCTAAGGGTGCAAGTGTGCAAGTGTGTCTTTTTCATGCTTGGTTTTGTATTTAATTAGGGTTTTCTAATTGATTGGTTTTAGTTTTTCCATACAAATCCTAATTACTAGCATTTGTATATAAAGCGATAAATTGCCGAATTTAGAATTACTACACTATTACAATGCTTGTGGAAGGGGGTGTATAAATTACAAATGGGGATTGCTATAAACTAAAACTAATTATCTATTACAACCATATTGAATTTGGATAAATAATTTACAAAATGAGTAAATATACAAGAATGTAAAATGGAAAGAAAATGGACTTTTATTTGAATTTTTTTAGGAAAAGGGGGGATTTGTTTTAACCTAATTAACTAAAATAAAAATAATTAATTAAATTAGTAAAAAGTAAAACCTAAATTTACTAGGAAAAGAATTTAAATAAAACTCTGATCTATTAATTGATTAAAAAAGAAATTAAATTTATAAGAAGAATATTTTTAATATTTTTATCTTAAAAATAATTTATAGTATTATAAAATATTTTTGGTCTTTTTATATTTTAAAATAATATATTTAAATTGTGTAAAAGAAAATAACTAAAAAACCTAGTTTCTAATTAAATTTACAAATCAATTAGTGAAATAAATAAAGTATGATTAAATAAAATCATTTTTGTGTAAAAATAAATAAATAAACTATATCAAAATATAAATCTAATATTTTTATATTTTTTCTGATTTTTTTAGTGTTAAATAATATATATAAGAAAATAAATAAATAAAAATGAGAAAAATAAAATAAAATGGGTCAGGGTGTGAATATCCAGCAAGGGGAGTCAGAAGTGAAAAAACATAAGGTCCAAGGGGATGAGGTCCAGCGCTGCCAAAAAAGTTAGAATATGTGAAAAATATGGAAAAAAAATCCAAAAGGATACCACAGGAGCTTGAACCCATGTCCCTATAGTCACAGGCGCGCGCTTCTACCACTAGGATGGCTATACATCTGTTTATTAATATCAAACCATAAATATATATATATGGTAAACACGTTCCTGAGGCCAACTTCATCTTCAACCTCACGCCCACCCTGAACCTCTGTATCTTATTCAATTCTCAACAAAAATGAAAAATGTAAACAGGAAACTTGTGGCAAATTTCCTCACGATTTCAGAAATGCAAAGCAATAAAATTATAGATCAAAGACAAGCATGAATTTTAATGGCCCTCTTCTGAACCCTAAAAAATTTAGAAACTTCAATCTTAAAATTCTCTAAGCTCAAGCAACATAAATAAAAACTATGGACATGGTTAGCTTCAGGACAATGATACCTACATTTCTTATTCACAAATAAACCATTAATGATGCTTGTTTAAAGAGTTCAAAAGTCAGAAAACTCACCTTGCAAGAGGGTATCGTGTTTTGAGTTTGAATAGCTTTTAGTGAGTTCCAATGATTAGATTAGCTTCCTCAAGTTCCCGGGAAGCTAATGTGATGCTTAGCTTGAGCTGAAAGTGCCTGAGGAGTTCTGGAGAAGTCAAGGTGCAAGGTGCTGTTTTTGAAAATGGTGGATGATGATGGAGGTGTTACAGTGGTGTTGCAGGTGTTGGAAATGTTTGTGTATGTTATTTAGAAGCTTTTGAAAGTAAAAGGCCAAGAAACGCACAAGCAAATTTGGAGATTAGATTCAAAACTCATGAATGGCAAGTTTTGAGGTGTTTTTGGTGATTCTGTGTTCTTGGTGTTTTTAGGGCTCAAGTATGCATGGAATTTGTGGCAAATAACTTGTGTATGTATAAGCAAAAATCTTGAGTGCTTTTGAGAGTCAGAAGTACAAGTTACAAGTTAATGGCTATGTTACTTGATTTTCAAGAAAAGTGGGAAAACAAGTTTCAAGAGGAAGTACAAGCATGGGATGAGTGATTGTAAGTGTTGAGATCAATTTCTCTTGAGTTATGGGACTTGTATCATCAGAAGAAAGCAATTGAAAGGCTCAAGAACAAGTTTTGTGCAAAAAGCTACTTTATCAAAATGGCATTGTGCACTTTCTTTCCAAAATAGATATAAAGTATGGTCTTGCATTGAATGCTTGAATTGAGACCTCTAATAGTTGTGTAAGCAATTAATTATGGATTGCCATACAAGTTTTAAGCCTGCAAAGTAGAGGTTATGCAGCATAAGTTTGAATTTTGAATCTTGTTCATCACAAAATGACTTGTAATTCAAGTGTGAAAACCCTAACTTCATCTCTTCGATTCTCCCTACTCAAAAATGATCTCAAGGAGTTCTATAACATTTTGGAAAGCTTGTAATGTGCTCTAAAACCCCTCTTTGAATCACTTTTGAAAAATCCCCTTGGAACTATATGAAAAAGTTCCATGAAGTTAGGTCAAAATCCTGACCAAATTAGGACAAAATTTCACTAAGTGTTTTGTTTCATGACCATGTGTTCTTAAAATTATAACTTGAGATCCAAGCACTTTTGGAAGGAGTTGTTTAAAGCAATGTTGTAGATTTCATGGAGATCTACAACTTTCATGTTTAAAGTTTCTTTTGAATCATCTTGCATCATGGTAAAAATGTTGCTCAAAGTTGTGAAAAAATAAGAAATTTCCAACACTTAGAAAAATTTCTAAGTTTAGAAATTTTAACTTTTCAAAATGAAATCTTGAATTTTTGATTTCTTGATGAATAAGTTTCATATTTTGACATTCTTTGATGAATTATGATCTTTGACATTTAATTTTGATCAAAAAGTCAAAGTTTGACTTTTTAGTATACAGTTGACTTTTGATCAATTGACTGAAAATTCATCTGTCAGTCCATTGGACTTGAGCAATGTTTTGAGCCATGTCATTAGGTAAAATGATGAAATTTGACTCTTGATATCATGCCTTAAACCAATTGATCATTTTCTAGGTCAAAAATCAGAAATTGTCCTTTCCTAGTCAAAACCCTAATTTTGACCATTTTGCCCTTTTGAAGATTTGATCAAATTTCTTGAGGAATTATGGTCCAAACTTGATCAAATGATACATATGAGTTTAAAATGTTGATTTGGATCATAAAATATGAAGTTTGACTGTAAATTGGCCACAATTGACTTTTTCCCCAATACAATTGATTTTTAGGTCAACTGCTCAATTGACTGAGCAAAAGTGTGATCCAAAGCTTGAAACTTGATATTAGTAATCTTGAGGGTCCATAATTATATATTAAAGTCACATGGGGCATTGTAAGTTCAAATATCCTTGTGCAATCTCAAACCCTAATTTTGGTCATCAGTGTTTAAGGAGGTGTCTTGAGTTGATCAACCCTAGTGCAGTCTTGAGCCAAAGGAGATCTTGTGAGCAAATTATTGATAAATGAGAGGGCAAATTTTAGGGTACAACATCTTCCCCTGTTCAATCTTCTTAAGTCTGAAGAGTTAGATTGGCGAGTTTTTCCATTCGTGACTCGAAGGTGGAAGATGATTGGACATTAGAGTGCCGAGAAATTTGCACTCGATGATGTGATGGTTGATGGTATAGGGAATGGGCTTAAATATGACATTCAAAAATGATTGCTAAGAGCCGAATCTGAATGAGTATCAGGATGGCATCCGTGTCTGGAGCGTATCTGAACTGTATCTGAGAGCTGAATCTAAATGAGTATCAGGATGGCATCCGTATCTAGAGTGTATCTGAACTGTATCTGAGAGCTGAATCTGAATGAGTATCAGGATGGAATCCGTATATGGAGAGTATCTGAATTGTATCTGAGAGCTGAATCTGAATGAGTATCAGGACGGCATCCGTATCTGGAGTGTATCTGAACTGTATCTGAGAGCTGAATCCGAATGAGTATCAGGTTGGCATCCGTATCTGAAGCGTATTTGAATTGTATCTGAGAGCTAAATCTGAATGAGTATCAAGATGGCATCCGTATCTGGAGCGTATCTGAACTGTATCTGAGAGCTGAATCTGAATGAGTATCAGGATGGCATCCGTATCTAGAGCGTATCTGAATTGTATCTGAAAGCTGAATCCGAATGAGTATCAGGATGGCATCCATATCTGGAGCGTATCTGAACTGTATCTGAAAGCTGAATCCGAATGATTATCAGGATGGCATCCGTATCTGGAGCGTATCTGAACTGTATCTGAAAGTTGAATCTGAATGAGTTATCAGGATGGCATTTGTATCTGGAGTGTATCTGAACTGTATCTGAAAGTTGAATCTTAATGAGTATCAGGATGGCATCCGTGTCTGGAGCGTATCTGAACTGTATCTGAAAGTTGAATCTGAATGAGTATCAGGATGGCATCCGTATCTGGAGCGTATCTGAATTATATCTGAAAAACCTTTAAACATTGTTAATGGTAGCTATTGATTAACCTTATCCTGAAAAGGGTAAAATGTTAGCTAATATGCAATGTCACGTTGTATGAAATGCATGGTATAATGAGATTGTGATACATGCATTCGTGTTATCAATGTTTATGATATATAGATGCGATGTATGCATATGTGAGCTATTCTGATGTACTGTTTGTTGGATTGGGGAAAATAAATCCTTGACTGCTGCTGAGGATACAGAGTGCAAGTCTTCATGTTTTGAAGTGTTGATGAATTTCCACTTAGAGAAATAAACTTTGTTGTAAGGGAAATGTCGTGTACTGCTTGTAAAATCCTGTTGGGGAATCCTGAGAAATTTGGCGACTTCTACCGGGGAGTGATAACTGGAAGTTTTGTTCCGCTGGGGATTAAACTGCATACTGCGGGGGATTTTATGGAAATAGCTTAGATAGATTTCCCTATTTCTTAAAGCCATTAGTTATTTTCTTTCTATTTTGTTCATTTGTGAACGGTAGTTACGTTCAAATGCATATGTTCAAAAATAAATCATTGGACGTTTTCATAAACAAAACACAAGAGTAAAGAAAAACAGATAGTTTTGCACTTTCAAAGGGATGTCTTTGTATTGAATTTGAGTAAGTATTTTTGTACAATGAGACAATCATTCTAGTAAGAGAATGTCGTCGTAAAAAATGAAAATTTGATACAAAGAAAAGATATCTATGTGAAATAATCCCATGGGGTTCCCATTCAGCTATAGCCTTCGTGTCTCTGAGCATCTTATCTATTTGTTGCCTTGTCCGAAGCTGATTGAATTGATCAGAACCGTTGAGTTTGTCATTTGAAGCCAAAGGTTGTCCGTAAGGTGATCCAACTGGACATAGTCATACGCTTTAATTCCCTAACTTTTGCCTGGACCTCCCTTTCGGGTTTTCAGTCCACCGGGATACCCTTTTTTGCCCAAGCCGCCCTTTTAGGTTTTCAACTTGCCGGGTGTACAGATTTTTTTGTTTTATCCATAATTTTTGCCTCAACCTTTTTGGTTCTCCAGGATGCCCTTGTTTTTCCTAGGTGTGTCAACCTAGCGGGTCTCTTATGTGTAGTATCTTTTGACTATGTCCGCGTTCACAGGGTGCGGCAAGTCGTCACCATCCCTGGTGGTCAAGATCATTGCTCCACCAGAGAATATGCTTTTAGTTACAAACGATCCTTCATATGTAGGTGTCTATTTTCCCCTGGGATCACATTGCGGAGGTATGATCCGTTTGATCACCAGATCCCCGACTTGATATACTTGGTGTCTGACCTTTTTTTTGAAAGCCTTGATCATCTGTTTTTGATACATTTGACCATGACAGACAGCAGTAAGCCTTTTATCATCAATCAAGTTCAGTTGATCAAGTCGAGTCTAGATTCAATCGTCTTTGTTCAGCCCTGCATCTTTCATAATTCTCAGAGAGGGGATCTGGACCTCAATAGTCAAGACAACCTCCATGCCGTATACTAGAGAGTAGGGTGTTGCCCCGGTTGATTTACGTGTCGTGGTACGATAACCGTGGAGAGCGAATGGTAGCATCCCATTCCAGTCTTTATATGTGACTGTCATTTTCTATATGATCTTTTTGATATTCTTATTTGCGGCTTAAACAACATCATTCATCTTTGGTCGGTAAGGGGAAGAATTGTGATGCTGGATCTTGAATTGCTCGCATAGGGAGGTGATCATAGTATTGTTAAGATTCGTACCATTGTCTGTGATGATCCTCTATGGGATATCGTACTGACAGATGAGATTTTGCTTAATGAATCGGGCTACGACATTCTTGGTAACAGAAGCGAAAGAGGCCGCCTCAACCCATTTTGTAAAATAGTCAATGGCCACTAAGATGCAGAGGTGTCCATTAGAGGATGTTGGTTTGATTTTCCCAATCATGTCGATACCCCACATAGCAAAAGGCCAAGGAGCCGTCAAGACATTCAGAGGAACCAGAGGTACGTGCACCTTGTCAGCATAGATCTGACACTTGTGGCAGGTTCGAGAATGTTGATAGCAATCTGCTTCTATGGTAGACTAGTAATAACCTGCCCATAGGATTTTCTTTTCCATCGTATGCCCACTGAAATGGGTGCCAAAAGTGCCCTCATGTAGATCATCCATGATCTTTTCTGCCTCAACCTTGTCTATGCAACGGAGCAAAATAGAGTCATGGTTGCGTTTGTAGAGAGTGTCATTACTAAGGAAGAACTTAGCAGAGAATCTCCTTAAGAACTTCTTATCATTGACTGAAGCTCCTTCCAGATATTCTTGAGCCTCGAGATACCTCTTGACTTCGTGAAACCAAGGCTGGTCCACTACTTCTTCAGTATTAATCTCGTGACAGTGATCTGGTTCATCCATTCGTTCAATGGTGATCTGGGGAGCCTCGTTATCCCAATTAAGTTTAAACATGGATGACATTGTGTCTAGTGCGTATGCTAGCTGATTTTCTTCTCACAGGAAATGCTCGAAGGTAATCTTCTCAAAATGTGGGATTAATGTCAGCACATGTTCTTTGTAGGGGATAAGGTTAGGGTGTTTGGTGTCCCATTCCCCTTTGATCTGGCTGATGACCAAAGCTGAATCTCCGAATACATTTAAGGATTTGATCTCCAAATCTATGGCAGCTTTGAGACCAAAAATGAACGCTTCGTATTCTGCCACGTTATTTGTAAAATTGAATCAGAGTCTTGCCGTAAAGGAAGTATGACATCCTTCAGGAGAAATGAGTACAACACCTATATCATTGTCGAGTGCGTTGGATGCCCCATCAAAAACCAGGGTCCATCGGGATCCTTGTTCAGGTCCGTCATATGGTCTGAATTCTTCACAGTTGTTTACCATCATGATGTCTTCATCTGGGAATTCAAACTTCATGGACTGGTAGTCATCCACAACTTGATGAGCAAGGTGATCAACTAGTACATTGCCCTTTATTGCTTTTTGGGTAGTATAATGTATATCATATTTTGTCAGGATCATCTGCCACCTCGCTATTCTCCTAGAGAGGGCAGGTTTCTCGAAGATATATTTTATTGGATCCATTTTAGATACCAATAAGGTAGTATGGGTCAGCATATACTATCTTAGACGGCGAGCAGCCCATGCCAAAGCGTAGCAAGTTTTCTCAAGCAGTGAATATCTGGTTTCATAGTCGGTAAACTTTTTGCTCAGGTAATAAATAGCATGCTCTTTTCGACCTGACTCGTCATGCTGCCCCAGCACACACCCCATTGAATTTTTCAAAATAGTTAGATATATGATCAAGGGTCTTCCCTCGACTGGTGGCATCAAAACCGGAGGCTCTTGCAGGTATTCTTTGATCTTATCGAAGGCAGTCTGACATTCATCATTCCATTTGACTACTTGATATTTCTTCAATAATTTGAAGATTAGTTCACAAGTAGCTGTCAGGTGAGAAATGAATATGGAAATGTAGTTTAATCGTCCCAAGAATCCTCTGACTTCCTTCTCAGTACGAGGAACAGGCATCTCTTGTATCGCTTTCACCTTGGCGGGATCTACTTCAATACCTTTACCGCTGACAACAAAGCCTAGGAGTTTACCGGACCTTACCCCAAATGTGCATTTATTTGGGTTTAACCTCAGCTTGTACTTTTTTAGCCTCTCAAATAATTTTTGCAAATGACCAATATGCTCTTCTTCTGTTTGAGATCTGGCTATCATGTCGTCCATATAGACCTCTATTTCGTGATGTATCATGTCATGAAATAGAGCTACCATGGGACGCTGATAGGTTGCCCCAGCGTTCTTCAACCCGAATGGCATAAC
This sequence comes from Vicia faba, assembly GCA_948472305.1. Classification (NCBI taxonomy): domain Eukaryota; kingdom Viridiplantae; phylum Streptophyta; class Magnoliopsida; order Fabales; family Fabaceae; genus Vicia; species Vicia faba. The sequence continues at coordinate 222,287 of CATIWC010001836.1, forward strand.
TTTGTAGCAGAATGTGCCCCATTGTGTGATAAAGGTTGTTTTCTCCATGTCCTCAGGCGCCATTTTGATTTGGTTGTAGCCTTAGAAACCATCCATGAAGGAAATCACTTTATGTTGTGTTGTATTGTCAACCAAAATATAGATGTGGGGAAGTGGGAAATCATCCTTAGGGCTTGCCCTATTCAAATATATGTAGTCCACGCACATTCGTACCTTGTCGTCCTTTTTAGGCACGGGAACAACATTGGCAACCCATTGTGGATAGGAGGTGACGGCCAAGAATCCGGCATTAAATTATTTCATGACTTTCGCCTTGATCTTCTCTGACATGTCTGGTTGCATACGACAGACCTTTTGTTTTACCGGTGGGCAGTCTTCTTTTATTGGTAGACGATGTACCACGATATTTGCATCAAGTCCTGGCATATCTTCGTACGACCAGGCAAAAACCTCAACATTATCGTGTAGCAACTGAATCATACGCTCTTTGACACTAGGTTCCAGATTGGTACCCACCTTGACTTCTTTCTTGTCCTCTTCGGTACCTAGGTTAATTGTGTCCACTAGTTCTTCGTGGGGCTGAATGGTCTTCTCTTCTTGTTGTAGCAACCTTGCTAGTTCCCCTGGCACTTCACAATCTTCCTCACCTTCGTCTTCGGCTTGGTAGATTAGATTTTCAAAGTCACAAAAGGCCATAGCATAATCGTTACCCATGGGATCCCGAACGGATGTAGATCTGCAATTTGAATGTGAGTGTGTGTAAGAGTATAGCTATCTTTGAAAGAAAAGAAAATGTAAAAAGAAAAACAATGAGCACAAAGTTTGTATGCAAAATCATCCATGATTCATTGATGTCATATGGAAATGAGATAATAACCCTTACAAACGGACCATTGTGCCTCGGGTAAGACACAAGGTTTTAAGAGTCTGAATTGTTTAATATTACAGATCCGACAAAATTTAAAGATAAATTATTGTTGGATAAAAGTGATTAGGACAAAATCTTTAGCTTCCCAATTGCTGAGCCCTCCATTGATAGTTGGGAAAATCCAATTCTCCAGGTTATAGTTGTCTTCATCATCCTCCACTGTGTTGACTTTGTGGTTACTGATCTTCAAGGGTGGTCCTCCAGTACGAGCGCGGCGTACAGATTTCTGGGCTCCTGAAGTTAAACCCAAACCAAATTTGTCAGATTTGTATGGATATCTGGGAGTTGGCCCCAAATAGTGAACCCACCTTCTTCGATCACTGCCTTGGCATCTTTCAAAGACGACATCTTGAGCGGAGGCCTTGTAATCTTTGAGACTTAGGAAACAGCCTCGGTTACTACCACAGTTTGCGGGACTTCTTCAAAGTGCTGGAATGGAGTTTCAATAAATTCACCATCTAATTCCATATATCTGAAGGAATTTAGATGACTGACCATATACTCTTCTTCTCCATGAACGGTGATGATTTTCCCATGAATTGGATATTTCAACATTTGATGCAACGTAGAGGTAACGGCGCCAGCATTGTGAATCCACGGTCGCCCTAATAAGCAGGAATATGAAGGGCAAATATCCATTACATAAAGAGTTGAATAAAATGTTTGGGTTCCAAATTTTATAGGGATGTCCATTTCCCCATGCACCATCCTTTTTGAGCCGTCGAAGGCCTTCACTACTATGTTGCTAGGTTTCAAGGTCAATCCTTCACAGTCAAGCCTATCAAGAGCCTTTTTAGGCAACACATTCAGAGACAAATCAGTGTCAACCAAGACATGAGCCAAAGTCGTGCCCCTGCATTCGACTGAGACATGTAATGCCTCGTTATGTTTCCTCCCCCTTGGCATTAAATCAGCATCTGAAAAACCTAAACCATTATCTGCGGTCAAGCTGGCTACGCAGTCTTGGAACTGATTGGCAGATGTTTCTTGGGGTACATGGGAAGTTTTAAGGAATTTTACCAAGGCCTTTGCATGAGCCTCAGAACATAACAATAAAGCCAACACGGAAATTTTTATGGAGTTTGCCCCAGTTGTTCGACTATGTTGTAGTCGCTTCTTTTTATAATCTTTAGAATTTCCTCCATCTCTTTTCGGAAGGTCTCAAGGATAGCTACTGATTGTGCCTTCGTCCGAACAGGCTCAACCATAATACCTTTGCCTCGAGTCTTGGTTGACTCGGTAATAGGAATATCAGTAGGGATGATAATAGGGACTGCAACAGTTTTATCAACAGGAGTATTAGCAGAGATGATTGCAGGACTGGGAATAGCCTTTGGAGGAGCAACAACAACAGGAATGATTACAGGTACAGAAATAGCTTTTGGAGGAGAAATTTTTGGAGAGAATACCCTTCCACTTCGGGTTATCTTGCTAGTCCCTGTGATGTTACTGATACCGGAGTCAACTTTCTCAGAACTTGAATTTTCAGCAGCTGGACAATCTTGCTTGATACCGTGATAGTAGACATCACCTCAATAATTCCATGGGACGGTTTTTCCTGAGGAATACGGGATTGGTCCAGGCATTGTAATTATCAACGGAACTACTTTAGGAACTGATGTAATTCTAACGGGTCTTTTGATGGAGACCCTGGAAGAATTGGCGGAAATAGTCAGTATGGAAACATCATTATAAGAAACAGTTGGAATAGAAGTCTTCTCGAACAAAATCTCCTTGTCATCTATTAGGCATTGAACGCCTGCTTTTAACAAATGACAGTTGGTTGGTGAGGATAAACAGAAATGATAGCTTTCATCACAACCTGGGCATACACAGGAATTCAACAAGTTCTTTTTGATAGTCAGGAGTGGGGTCACAAGTTCATCAACCAAAGTAACAAACATATCTTCCTCAACGGTGTTGACATCACGGTCGTGCTTGGGCATAGGGGCAGTGATGACATTGGGAATTTTTGGAGCGTCGAATTCAATCTCTTTGGCTTCAAGAAAGTCTTGTACTTTATTTTCAGAGCCCAACAGTTGTTAGTGTCATGGTCGGGACTCTCAGAATGGTATGCACAGCGGGCATTAGGATGATAATGAGGAGAGTTGTGTTAGGATTCTTTGGAGCTTCTTTCAAAGTCACTAGATTGGATCTTAACAAATGTGAAAATACTTGAGACAGTGTCATATTAATTCGGGTGAACTGTCGGACTGGTCTTTCTGTTCTCGACTGGTTGCTTCTTTGTTGAGCAGGTGCAGGTTTAAGAATCATGACAGCCACCACCATTAGATGGCGTTCAGTCCTATCTTGATTTCTCTGAGGATATACCGCAACAACTTCTTTTTCTCTCCAATAAATGGTTTCCTTACAGCAGCAGAGGATGCTTCTTTTTGAATCCTCCCATTCTTTATCCCAGCTTACACTCTTTCTCCGGTTAATATTTATTCGGTAAAACTTGCCGAGGAGCTCCCAATTAGGTGATTAAAGAAAGGACCAGAAAAAGTGCCCAAAAACATATCTACTAACTCACTTTCAGATAGGGGAGGTTGGACTCTTCCTGCTAAGGCCCTCCATTTTTTAGCGTAGTCTTTGAAGCCTTCACTTGAAACCATGGCCATACTCTGGAGTTGAGTACGGGTGGGAGAAAGGTCCGTGTTGTATTGGTATTGTTTGTAAAAGGAAGTGGCAAGATCTTCCCAATTATGAACATTGGCTCTTTCTAACTGATAAAACCAATTAAGTTGAGTTCCGAACAGGCTGTCTTAAAATAAGTGTACCCATAAATCCTTGTCAGCAGTATGAGGCTGTATTTTCCTCACGTAGGACCGGAGATGCATTTTGGGACATGAAACTCCATCGTATTTGGCGAACACCAGTGCCTTGAATTTTGGAGGAATAACAATTCCAGTTACTAAACCCAACTCCTCAAAGTCCATTCCAGGTAATTTTTGAATTTCCATTGCACTTAACCGCTCTTCCAGATGCTTATACTTGTCGTCGGCCGGAGGATATTGTTCTTCAGAATAATCTTCTTCTTCCTCTTCCTCTTTTGAATCTGGCTGGGCAACTATTTCCTTGCCTTTCCCATCTTGATTGTATTTCTCACCAGATGACGTTGCAAAGTCTAGGGTCCTTCTTGTTTGTCCTTGGAATCTTCTTCCCATATTTAGAACTCCGGTTATTTACTTTGTCTTATTTTTCTTCTCTTCAACCAGCAAGGTCTTCAACTCTTTCTGTCCTTTGGATAGAGTTAAGAACATTTGTTGAAACTGAGCATTTTGTGCTTGGAGATCCTTCACAGTCTACTCGAGATCCATCTTACTGAAATAAACAGTAGAAAGATGAGGAGACTTGTTGCAAGAAACCTGCTTATGTTATGATGAATGGTAAATGCATATGCAGTGATTTCAAGGATTTTAAATATTCAAATTTGTTTTAGACAAAAAAGGAAACACACTTTATATTAATAAATTAAAGCTTGAGTACATCAATGCCTCTTTAGGCTTACACAGAAATAAAAGTCTAAGATAAAAAGGTTGTGTGCATCCTCTTTGGTGCGATGTAGGCGTTTAGAGTCTGCTCCTCATGAAGTTACTTGGTGAGCTCCAGATTCTTCTTCTCGCTGGCATAGAACCGGGCCTCGAAGGTGTCTCGCTTCCCCTTAAGCTATATCCAATCCCTTTGTAAGTCTTCAAGAGAGGTGGGCATGTCAGGATGCAGGATAATGTACGGAACATCTCCTTCCACAACAGGCTCTATGATTACCAAGAGAATGGAGGGGTAAGGCATCATAAGACTTTGAGCACGAGCTCGTACCCATTTGAGGTAAGGCTCAACAGGGATGGAATTCTTATGCCCCAATGTCTTGCTATCTACCTTGTTCAACATCCTCCATGCTCGGATAAGTCTCTGGCGATGACTTTGATCGTCATTCTCGTAGTCAAATACCAAACCTTGAATGAGCATCTCATGTGGGCCATCTCTTCGGGCATAACCTAACTGTCTTAAGGCTAAGCATGAGTTGTAGGTGATACCTCCCCTAATGCCAAGTAAAGGGACATTAGGGAATTCTCCACAATGGTCGACGATGATAACATTCTCTATAGATTGGGCACACCAATGGATGCCTGAATGTTTGAGCGTCATCAACCTTTGTGACCACCTTAAACCTTGCTCGTTCTTCAATACAGATTGGGGAAGATATGAAATAAACCATCTTTCCAAAAGAGAAGTACAACACATAGGGATACCCCTTTTCCTCATAGTGCGAGTGTGAAAGGAATGTAGGATGTCCCCTAACAGAGTAGGCACCGGGTTACGGGACATGAAGATTTTGACGGTGTTCACATCTATGAGTTGGTCAGGATTTGGAAACAAAACCATCCCATAGATGAGGAGAGCTATAATTTACTCAAAAGCTTGCAAGTCCAAGGAGTTCCAACAATTTTGGGCTTTCTCAAATAAGAATTTGGCTAAGAAATCTTTGACACCACTCCTTGTTTCCCAATTAGTTGTGATATCAGATGGTTGCAAGTGTAGAGCTTGAGCAATCACTTCTGGCTTTGGATCTCTTTTCGTACCGTCGAAAGGTAGTTGATTGAGAATGGGAATCCTCAAGAGTTGGGAGAATTCTTACAAAGTTGGCACAAGTTGATAATCGGTAAATGTGAAGCAATGGTGTAAGGGATCAAAGAACTGAAAGAGCACCTTCATCATGTCTTCATCAGCGTTGGAGGTGACCAAGTTTAAGAGACGACCATGTCTTTTGGTGAATGGAGAATTTTCAGGAATCCTTGAAGCTAGCTCTTAAAATTGTGTAGGGATCCTTACAAGATTGACTTGAATGGTTTTCCTGCAAATAGAATCCATGTCCTATAAAACAGAACAAAGATAAATCCCAAGATCCTTGAAATAGTTAGTGAATGAGTATGATGTTATGATGTTCATGATGTTATGTACAAGTAAATATATACAAACAAAGCAAACAAGTCCTTAGGTTTAGGCTTGCATGAAGTTTTATAAGTAAGTACCCTCTTGAAGTTTAGTTGGCTTAAAATTTGTCCTAGCAATAGTAACGGGGTTATAAGGAGCTCAATATCACTGGTTTGTTTCCTTGGTCATTGTTTCAGCACAAGCCTCTTTAATGGTGACCGAAATATCCCAAAAAATCAAACCTCAATGAGTGTAGTATCGAATATCTACCAACTTTGGACTGCACCAAAGTCGGTCATCTCACTACGTCCTAATGGCCAAGTTGGTCAAGTAAAGGTTCTAAAAGTTCATTAGTGCTTTATGACATCACTCAGCGGCCCCGTATTCTCCTTGATTAACTCAAGGGCTACCGGTACCCACAAATATGTCGCACAAATGTAGCTATTGCTTAGACCATGTCGGTATACCCCGCACAGTTTCCACAACGTATTGCTACTTACCTATAAGGTATCTCAAATCTGGGTAGAGGATTTAAACCCAAACAAATAACCATAATGTAAAGCATATAAGTCAAACAAAGAAAGCAAATAAATGTGACCTAGCCCTAAGGTAACCCCACTTTTATAAATTTCCCCAGCAAAGTCTCCAGTTTTGTGATATGGTGGGAGAACTGACTTGAGTATTTCGCGTTTGATCACAAATGTTGCGGTTAGCAAGAGTCGCCACCGACTTTTCTTTTATCCAAAAGGAAAGGTGAAAAAGCACAGGAAAGACCTTTGAGATTGTTTCTTGAGTTCGGGGGGTAGATTATGAAAAGGGAAGGTATTAGCACCCTTTTCATCCATGGTTTTCCATGGGCTCTTAGTTACTTGCTAGATCACTTGCTTTTGTTTGAAAAATGTGATTTGTGTGGTTTTTGAAAGTATTTTGTAAAGAGGCCATTGTTTAGACAAACTTTGTAATGATTCTCGTTAGTAAGAATGTATACAAAGTGTTTGATCTTTTGAAAATGTTTTCAAGTTTTGAAAGATGTTTTGAAAGTGTTGGTGTTTGTTTTGAAAATAGAAAGGATGTTTTGTTTTGGAAGTGAGCAAGTAACTAGGGGCATTCTACCTACTCAAAAGTCTTTCATGTTCATTTCCTCTTTCCTTTGACATTGTTATCCTACCATTGATTTGGTAAGTAACCCTATCTTTGGATGTAAATGGGACGGGCGTGGGTCATTGTATAACCATTATTAGCAATGTTGCAAGGTATCTTAGCATTCTCTTTAGGGACTAAGATCATTTTAAAGGCAACATGGATAGTGTCATCGAGGGACTATGATCTTTGTATTTTGTTTATTTTTGCTAAGATACCTCACATGCGTAAAATGGTCATTTTATAAGGCAACAAAGTGGATTTACCCTAAGGGTGCAAGTTTGCAAGTGTGTCTTTTTCATGCTTGGTTTTGTATTTAATTAGGGTTTTCTAATTGATTGGTTTTATTTTTTTCCATACAAACCCTAATTACTAGCATTTGTATATAAAACGATAAATTACGGAACTTAGAATTACTACACTATTACAATGCTTGTGGGAGGGGGTGTACAAATTATAAATGGGAATTGCTATAAAATAAACCTAATTATCTATTACAACCATATTGAATTTGGATAAATAATGTACAAAAATGAGTAAATATACAAGAATGTAAAATGGAAAGAAAATGGACTTTTATTTGGATTTTTTAAGGAAAAAGGGGGTTTTATTTTAACCTAATTAACTAAAAGAAAAATAATTAATTAAATTAGTAAAAAGTAAAACCTAAATTTACTAGGAAAAAAATTTAAATAAAACCCTAATCTATTAATTGATTAAAAAACAAAATTAAGTTTATAAGAAGAATATTTTTGGTATTTTTGTCTTAAAAATAATTTATAGTATTATAAAATATTTTTGGTCTTTTTATATTTTAAAATAATATATTTAAATTGTGTATAAGAAAATAACTAAAAAAAACCTAGTTTCTAATTAAATTTACAAATCAATTAGTGAAATAAATAAAGCATGATTAAATAAAATAATTTTTGTGTAAAAATAAATAAATAAACAATATCAAAATATAAATCTAATATTTTTATATTTTTTCTGATTTTTTAGTGTTAGATAATATATTTAAGAAAACAACTAAATAAAAATGAGAAAAAGAAAATAAAATGGGTCAGGGTGTGAATAGTGAGCAAGGGGGTCAGAAGTGAAAAAACATAAGGCCCAAGGGGATGAGGCCCAGCGCTGCCAAAAAAGTCAGAATATGTGAAAAATATGAAGAAAAAATCCAAAAGGGTACCACTGGGGCTCGAATCCAGGTGCCTATAGTCACAGGTGCGGGCTTCTACCACTGGGGTGGCTATAAATTTGTTTATTAATATTAAACCATAAATATATATGGTAAACACGTTCCTGAGGCCAACTTCATCTTCAACCTCACGTCCAGCCTGAACCTCTGTATCTTATTAAATTCTCAACAAAAATGAAAAATGTAAACGGGAAACTTGTGGCAAATTTCCACACGATTTCAGAAATGCAAAACAATAAAATTATAGATCAAAGAGAAGCATGAATTTTAATGGCCATATTCTGAACCCTAAAAAATTTAGAAACTTCAATCTTAAAATTCTCTAAGCTCAAGCAACATAAATGAAAACTATGGACATGGTTAGCTTCAGGACAATGATACCTACATTTCTTATTCACAAATAAACCATTAATGATGCTTGTTTAAAGAGTTCAAAAGTCAGAAAACTCACCTTGCAAGAGGGTGTCGTGTTTTGAGTTTGAGTAGCTTTTAGTGAGTTCCAATGATTGGATTAACTTCCTCAAGTTCCCAGGAAGCTAATGTGATGCTTAGCTTGAGCTGAAAGTGCCTGAGGAGTTCTGGAGAAGTCAAGGTGCAAGGTGCTGTTTTTGAAAATGGTGGATGATGATGGAGGTGTTACAGTGGTGTTGCAGGTGTTGGAATTGTTTGTATATGTTATTTAGAAGCTTTTGAAAGTAAAAGGCCAAGAAACGCACAAGTAAATTTGGAGATTAGATTCAAAACTCAGAAATGGCAAGTTTTGAGGTGTTTTTGGTGATTCTGTGTTCTTGGTGTTTTTAGGGCTCAAGTATGCATGGGATTTGTGGCAAATAACTTGTGTATGTATAAGCAAAAAGCTTGAGTGCTTTTGAGAGTCAGAAGTACAAGTTACAAGCTAATGGCTATGTTACTTGATTTTCAAGAAAAGTGGGAAAACAAGTTTCAAGAGGAAGTACAAGCATGGGCTGAGTGATTGTAAGTGTTGAGATCAATTTCTCTTGAGTTATGGGACTTGTATCATCGGAAGAAAGAAATTGCAAGGCTCAAGAACAAGTTTTATGGAAAAAGCTACTTTATCAAAATGGCATTGTGCACTTTCTTCCCAAAATGGATATAAAGCATGGCCTTGCATTGAATGCTTGAATTGAGACCTCTAACAGCTGTACAAACAATTAATTATGGAGTTCCTAACAAGTTTGAGGCCTGCAAAGTATAGGTTATGCAGCATAAGTTTGAATTTTGAATCTTGTTCATCACAAAATGACTTGTAATTCAAGTGTGAAAACCCTAACTTCATCTCTTCGATTCTCCCTACTCAAAAATGATCTCAAGGAGTTCTTGGACATTTTGGAAATCTTGTAATGTGATCTACAACCCCTATTTGAATCACTTTTGAAAACTCCCCTTGGAACTATATGAAAAAGTTCCATGAAGTTAGGTCAAAATCCTGACCAAATTTGGGTAAAATGTCACTAAGTGTTTTGTTTCATGACCATGTGTTCTTAAAATTATAACTTGAGATCCAAGAACTTTTGGAAGGAGTTGCTTAAATCAATGTTGTATATTTCATGTAGATCTACAAATTTCATGTTGTAAGTTTCTTTTGAATCATCTTGCATCATGGTGAAAACTTTGCTCAAAGTTGTGAAAAAATAAGAAATTTCCAACACTTAGAAAAATTTCTAAGTTTAGAAATTTTAATTAGGTCAAAATGATTCAATTGGACTCTTCAGATCATGCCTTAAAACAATTGATCATTTTCTAGGTCAAAAATCAGAAATTGTCCTTTCCTAGTCAAACCCTAATTTTGACCATTTTTCCCTTTTAAAGATTTGATCAAATTTCTTGAGGAATTATGGTCCAAACTTGATCAAATGATACATATGAGTTTAAAATGTTGATGTGGATCAAAAAATATGAAGTATGACTGTAAATTGGCCACAATTGACATTTTCCCCAATACATCTGATTTTTAGGTCAACTGCTCAATTGACTGAGCAAAAGTGTGATCCAAAGCTTGAAACTTGACATGAGTAATCTTGAGGGTCCATAATGATCTATAAAAGTCACATGGGGCATTGGAAGTTTAAAATCCTTGTGCAATCTCAAACCCTAATTTTGGTCATCAGTGTTTATGGAGGTGTCTTGAGCTGATCAACCCTAGTGCAGTTTTGAGCCAAAGGAGATCTTGTGAGAAAATTCTTGATAAATGAGAGGGAAAATTTTGGGGTACAACAAATATCATCTACATAAATTTGACACACTAAGATGTCATTCTTAAATGTCTTACAGAACAAGGTTGTGTCCACTTTCCCTCTAGTGAATTCCTTTTCTAACAAAAAGTTACTTAGCCTTTCATACCAAGCTCTGGGAGCTTCTTTCAGACCATAAAGTGACATCTTTAGTTTGAAAATATATTCTGGGTGTTTGGAATTTTCAAACCCAGGGGGTTGGTGCACATATACCTCTTCATTAATGTAACCATTTAAGAATGTACTTTTGACATCCATCTGATATTGAGTGATGCCATTATTTATAGCAAAAGAGATTAAGAGTCTGATAGATTCTAACCTGGAGACTGGAGCAAAGGTTTATGTATAGTATAATAACTTTACCCATGTCCATCTTCTATTCCAGAGCCAATGATCTTCCCTCATTGGTTGCCTCCAAAACCCACGTAGCCTCCAGGTTTAAGTTCCAGGCTTTGGAACATATGCTTTCTTCTCGTCATGTGTCGAGAGCATCCAGAGTCCAGGTACCATGACTGGTGTTTTAGCCTTGCTGCTAAAGATATCTGCTACATATATAATTTTGTCCTTAGGTACCCATATCTTTTTGGGTCCTGGTTTGTTAGTTTTACCAAAATTCTGTTTGAATTTTGGTTTGGCAGAATAATCATTGCTAGTGTATTTCAGATCATGTGTGTGCCCATAGGTGAAGTGAGATTTTAGTGGTGTGCGTTTAATTACTAGGTTCGTGACTTTCTTAGGTTGAGATACCTTACCTTGGTATCCTATTCCTTTTCTACCATTTCTGCTAACTCCATAGATCATTGAAGCCATCTTGCTTCTATCTATGTTTTTAGTCAGAAACTTCTTTAAGCTCTGATCATATTCTTTTATGATTTTATTAGCACTGTTGGGAGCCTCTGAGATTATTTCTTTCTGACAGTTTCGTAAATCATTTTCTAGTTTTGAAATATTTTCTTTTAACTCAGAATATTCTAATCTAAGACTCTCAGTTTCTTCAGAGTCAGAAGCAAGATCCTTTTTTAGGTTCTTGAATTTGACTCTAAGCTATTGATACCTTTCCAAAATCTCACTCAGACTTTCCCCTAGTTCAGCTTTGGTAAAGTTAACAGTGAAGTCAGGAAATACCTCTTCTGTGTCTGATTCTGAGTCTGACTAAGATACTTCGTTGTCTTCTGTCACATTTGCCATAAGAGCAATGTTGTCTCTTTCATCATCTAATTCTGAGTCTGCACCAAAAGTATCTGAATTATCCCATGTTTCCATGAGACTTTTCTTTTTCTCCTTGAAGAACTTCTTTTTGGGCTTCTCCTTTTGAAGCCTCGGGCAATCACTTTTGTAGTGCCCCTATTCATTGCACTCATAGCAGATGATGTATCTGTTGTTTGACTTTCTGTGACCAGACAAAGCTTCAGACCTTCTGTGTCCAGAAGAGGGCCCAGACTTTCTGTATCAAGAGGAGGATTCATTCTGATTCCCTGATCTTCTGGAGTTTCTGAATTTTCTTTACCTTTGCTTCCACAGCTGATTGACCCTTCTAGAGACCAGAGATAATTCGTCTTCCTCTAATGAGGATCCATCAGAGGTTTCTTCCATAGCCTGTAAAACCTTAGAATCAAGTTTTTTGTTAGATTTTAAAGCTAAAGGCTTACCTAGATTTTGAGGCTCGTCATCTTCTAGTTCTATCTCATGGCTTACGAGGGAGCTAACAAGTTCCTCCAAAGATATCTTATTTAGATCTTTAGCCAGCTTAAGAGTTGTGACCATTGGCCTCCATTGCTTTGGTAAAATTCTGATGATCTTCTTTACGTGATCAACAATAGAATACCCTTTGTCAAGAACTCTCAGCCCAGCAACTAGAATTTGGAATCTTGAGAACATCGCTTCTATGGATTCACTATCTTCCATCTTGAAGGATTTGTATTTCTGAATGAGCGCAAGGGCCTTGGTTTCTTTAACTTGTATATTTCCTTCATGCGTCATTCTCAGAGAGTCTGTTTACCGTGGAAATTGGTAAACAACCGCTGATCCTCCAAAAGGATACTTATTTGGTGACTCGCAGGATCGATCAGATTGATCCTAAGACATGGTTGATTTTTTGGGGATTGACTAAGTCTAATGATGGTTAATGCCAGTAAAGTAAAGACACTTTATGTAAATTGCATGAAGAAAAGCTTGATAGAGTAAATGAAAGCGTTAAATAAAGGCTTCGACGGAGAAGGGTAAATGAAAAGGCAATAAAGTGCTAGAATATAAAAGACTTTGATTAATTTAAATGGTGTTTCACACATACATTCTCAACAATTCTTTCGCTCACACTGGGTACTTGAATCTAAATGAGTGACTTGTGTATAATGATGAACACACGCGAAAACTACGTGAACAACTAGTATTTATACTAAACACATCTCAAGTAACCGTTAGGCAGTTACGTTGCTTCGAGATGACTCCACTTGGCATGCTCACAGCATTCGACGCTCCTGATCTTGGCAGGTTGCGCTTGGTAACTGCTGGGAACCGTTTTCCCTCCAAACATTCGAATCTTAAACCGTTCCACCCTGGGCATCAAATGCCTTTGTCGAGAAGTTCCTTCGACGTCGAAGGCAACAAGATTCCTACTTAAAAGAAATTCTCTAAGTACCTTGCCACTTTCTGACGAGCATTCGACAGGATCAGCTGGTCGAAACCATTCCTCATAATTAATGGTTTATATTAATAACAAACAAGGGTGTCGAATTTAGGAGCCAACAAATTGCCCCCCAAGAATGCCTTATTTCGATGCTGAAAAGAAAAAGGCATTCTTTGAGATTCCACCCGACACCTGTCCTTCATTCTTAGCCACAGATTAACTTGTGCGCTTTTTGTCTCCTACCAACCAACTGAAAATCCCAAAAAGCCATCATTCCAACTGTTCCTAAGACGTCACTTCAGTAAGGCATTTGGCGTGCCCAATGTCTTTTCACAGATTGTCATCATGACAATTTCCCGAAATCGAGGATGCACGCTGCACCGTTTCCGTTCTGCAGAACGGCTATGTCAGCAAATGAGCGCCACGTGCCCCACTATCGTCTGAAACATTAAATGACCTCAAGTTTTGTGATTTTCCAATCACTATAAATAGCGCTAAGTGCCCCTCGTGGGACTTTTCACGCTTTCTTCATCCAAACCTTATTATTGAACAGAAATTTCCGCAGAAACTTTGTTCTTCATCCATCTTCATCTCAACCCAAAAATGGCTTCAGGTTCTCGTTCTTCCAATGCTCCCAGTTCTAACGCTCCCTCTAAAACTGCCCAACCAAAAATCTTTTCAACTGTTCCAACAGTTAACTCCAAAGGCATGCGAAGGGTTCCTGAACCCTTGGGAACTGCTGAGCGTGAGGCTTACTCTTCTCAACTGCTGATTCCTGTTGGATACTCCAACCAGGTTTTTGCCATGTCTGGTCCTTTATCTGCATGCATTGCTGACTCAACGAAGATCAAGAGCTTCTTCCCAATGCTTGAGGCACTCAAACCTGTTGGGTGCTCCAAAAAGGCTACAGATGACAACGAAGATCCTGCAAAAGAAAAGATAGATCTTCGTTTCTTCAACATAGGGGTTAGGGCTTTTAGGTCTAGCCCTAGCCTTACACCAGACTACAGTGCTTGGCTCGACAAGATGGAAAAAAGCCAGGCTTCGATTTGGAAGAACTTGGGGATTTATGACCTAGTCATGTTGTCGAAGACTAGTCTCAACTACTCCCCTAAAATGCTGGTAGCCTCTTTGCTTTTTTGGGACTATACGCACTTCACCTTCCACCTGCCTTGTGAAATGGTAACACCCACTCTCTTCGACGTGGCTGCCATTACCGGTCTTTGACCAACTGGGGATTACTTTGACCCAGAGGAAATGTCTGAAGACCAGATTGGGTTTTCAGCTGCCAAACCCACTTACACCACCTACATCAACCACTATCATGACAGATCAACAGCTAATATGACAGACGTGGAGCACATTGCGTTTCTAGCCCTTTGGCTGTCACGCTTCGTGTTCTGCACGAAGTCTCTACAGGTGACGAAGAAAATGGTCACCCTTGCTACCCAGCTTCACCATGGTCAAAACATCTGTTTGGCCGAATTAATACTGGCGAACCTATATGAGTCGATAAGCAGTGGAGCGACTCTGTTAAAGGTAATAGAAAATAGAGCCAGCTTGCTGCTTGCAGGACCCTTCTGGCTACTACAACTATGGCTAAATGCCACTTTTGAGTCTTTCTTACCTCAAAAAACTCAGATAAACGAACAAGCTCCTGAGATAGCCAAAAGGCGTATCGAAGGTACCAGGCTGGCTTTACTGACTCCCACTGAGGATGGGCTGGAACTCCAACAAACCTTTGCAAACTTCATTTTGATGTTTGCAGGAAGAAAAGAATTCACCTCGACCATGGCTCCTTTCGCCCGTCGAAAGTTTGGTCCAGAATGGTTCACCAGGCCCCATCCCAAGTCATCAGGGGACCCTCATCTCGAAGAGCACACAACACTGTGGGAAGCATTTCTCACTCCCAGAATAATGCCATTGCGCTTTAAGAGTTCCAAGAATCATCTGAGCCTGATCGCTTATCAGCCAAATTTGGTCTCTCGACAGTTTGGTATCATCCAATCACTTCCTTCTCCCATTTTCCCTAGGGAGAAATCAATGTTGTATTTTTGCAATGATTACACTGAGGATGCTGCTACCAAGCACATTGGCAGGTACGCTGGTCGAACAGTACTTTCACTGTTCGACTATCAACTCAACTTCCTCTGTTCACCATCTTTTGAAGACTGGTGGAAGAGTTATTATGCTGAAGAGTTCTTCGATGAAAAAGATTTTGTGGACGAACTACAGAAGTCCTTCGTTTTGGTCCTTGACAAAATAAAGAAATATACGTTCACTCTCCAAATTATATTTGTCTTTCCATTTCGACCTATAACTTGTCAATTATAACTTGTGAACGCGTCTTCTTTCAGTTATTCGAAAGCCTGCAGCAAAGAAAACCACAGAAAGCCATCAGGGAGGAGGTCCCTCTACAAAACCTTCAGCACCGGTAACCAAACTTTTATTATTTCCTTCTGGTTTTAACATCCTGATTTTCAATGTGGCGCTCTAAATCGACTCCATTTGGTTTTCAGGAACCTGCACCTAAGAAACGACCTGCGCTAACGGTCGAATCTGCGAGTGACGACAAGGATGAATCTCCCCCTGTTCCTCTTAAACGGAGAAAACTGAAGAAAGATGCCCCTGCTCCTGAGCCTCGACCCATGATCAGAATCAAGGTTGCAGGGAGAAGACCCAGGCCACCTCCCGTGATCATCGAAGAGCCCACGGAGGAGGAGCTGAACGTCTTGCTCAACAAACCCATTGAAAGTGATAATTCCAGCCCTGGGGCTGAAATTCCTCTACAGGTAGCTCATCCGACCATTTTTAACTTAGGTGTCGATGTTCACGTTCGATTGTGTATCTTTCTAAACCAGAAGATTCTTCCTCTTCTATTTTCAAGAGACCACCGAAAGTTCAGCACCAAAAACTTCAGAGACACAAGACTCTGCTGAACATAGTAGGCAACAAGAGGAGGAATTGGCGAACGATGAAGCCAATGCCGAAGCAGAGGAACAACAACCAAAGGAAACTCAAGTGGTCGATCTGACAGAGGAGCAACATGACGAAGGGGATCATGTTGATGCTGGCACTACTGAACTACAGGTCAAAGAGAGTCATGTCGATGCAAACGCTACTGAACAACTTCAACCCCAAGCCATCGCTGTTGTAAGAGCTACCACCTCGACAGAGCCCAAGTCTAAAGAAGACTTGGCCCTTTTGAAGCAAACTGATCCCATTGGCTACCTGAATGCCATCATTGAGAGTAGGGGAAGTTCATCTGACCTTAGTCATGATGCTTCTACTGCATCGGGGAAGTCCACTTCGACTTCTCCTCTTGATGAGGCTTTGATGAAGGTCAAGGCTCAGTTCTTCAAAAAGGATCTGATGAAGGCTTTGGAGGGGGATCCTACTGCTCCGTCTTGTCTGGGAGCTGTTCTGAATGCAGTCGATTTGCTTGCTGTGTCTCCAGAGGTTTCCAGCTTTATCTTGGAGTTATACTCCATTGTTGACCAAGTCTCTGCGGACTATCGACGTCAGAGGGGCTTCAACAACCAGCTCGAAGCGCTACATGGCAAGAGTTCTTCTGCCTGGACCGAGGTAGCTGAAACAACTTCTCGAATTGCAGAGTTGTCGAAGCAGAAGACATCCAAGCAGGAGGAAATCAACGCCATAGATCGAGATAATGCCTCTATAAAGGCGTAGATCGAAGAGTTGGAGGCTGTTGTACCCCAAAATTTGCCCTCGCATTGTGCCACAAGAAATCACAGCTTCAGGCGTTTCCTGATTTTTCAGATTGGCTCAAGAATCGGTCAAACAGACTTTTCTCGTCAGTCAGACACAATTAGGGTTTTTATTGATTTTCAGGGCTCTAGAATGTTTCAAACAATTGGCTTAGGGTTTTGGTTGATTTTGGCTCAACTTTGATCAGGCGAACGTTCTTTGGCATTTAATCAAGAATTAGGGTTGTTCATGCACGGTTCTTCAGAAAGATTTAATTCTATGGTGCTTTGCAAGTTATTCCGAGATTTGGTTTGAATTCGCATTGTTTGACTTAATCAGTAAAAGAATGCATTTGGATTGAATTCACGTTTTGTTTGATTGAACCAGTCAAAGGATGCATTCAGTTTGGATTTGCAGTGTTTGGTAAAAAATCAGTAAAAATGGGAATGCGTCTGATCAGTGGTTATGATTAACTGTTGTTTTGCTTTGGATGTTGGAAATACCAGGTTTAACCGATCAAATGCTAAAGCATTGTTTATTTAAATTATTTATTATTCTAAGATTAAATGATTGGAATTTATTTTCAATTATTTTAATTAAAGAATTGTAAATAATAAATAAACAATAGGAGGAAAAAGAATTAATTGGATAATAAAAACTTTTATTTATTTTTAAATTATTCGTACAATTATTGTTTACAATTTATTTACAACAATGATTTTACAAGTAATTTAAACCTAAATAAAACTATCCTAAACATTTTTTCTAATCTTCATTTCTTCATCTGCTATCCCTTGCTCCAATGCTCCATTTTAATTTTTTATCTGCAAATGAAAAAAAGGAAAATCAATAGCAGATAAATAAAATAAAGGAGACAGATAAAATTACAGTTCATCATTAAGGGCCACTGATTGGGATCAGTTAGCCCTCTCTGTAAATCACGGGATTTCTCCCGGTTCACAAAGAGGGACGAATATTTATTTGCTAAAAATGAATGCACAAAAGTCAAAATTGCACAATTCAAAAATTGTCAAACTGCATAGTTCAAAAGCAAGTGCAAATCAAACTACAAAGTCCAAACTGAAAAATTCGAACTTGCTATCAAACTGTACAAGGCTGCCCAAGCTATCAAAAAGAAGATTTGGCAAGATATCAAAAGATCCAAAAGTACAAGAAGCTGTCAAAAGAAGGGACAAATATGCAGAGGAAAATTGTTATGCAAGCAAACTATCTCATTTTCATCATTTCCCAAATGGCCCTTTCAGAAAAAGTACAAAGCATAAATAATATTTTAATGCTAAAATGTACTGAAGAGAGAGAGAGAAGAGAAAAAGAAAGCAGGTTTACCAGGCTTTAGGCAGGAAGAAAGTTATAAAAAACAAAACTGAACACAGTACAGTAGGAGGAGGCAAACCAATACACAGAAAAGATACAAAAACCTGCATATGCCAAAACAAAAGCCTTCCAGCCTTAAACCAACAAGCATAACCTGTCAAGGCCATAACCTGTCAAAGGCCTAACCTGAAGCTTGAGCCTCAAAGCCTCACAACCTGTAAAAAACACAAACCTCTACAGAAGCAGCATAAACCTAAAGCCATAAACCAGTAGAAACCTCAAAAGGCCATAAACCATTAAACCACTGTCAAAGCTAAAAGCCAGTTTCAACACCAAAAGCCTTACCATTCAAAACCCTGTCAAGACTCAAACCTGCTGAAGCTCTAAACCTACCTATCATCAAACTCAAACAACCAAAGCATAAACAAGCTAAAGCCTGTCTAGGACCAAACCTGCCAAACATGTACCATCCTGTTCCATGACTTGTTAAACCATAGCCTTAACCAACTCAAAAAAAAAGATCAAGCCTGAAACAATCAGTTCAAACCTTACCTGCCTGAACTGTAAAAGCCTAAAGAGCCAAAAACCCTGTCCTGCCTTAACCATCAACCTACAAACCTTGGTCAAAGACCGTACTAAGCCTGAACCTGCTAAGCATATGCCAACACCTGCTTGAAGCCTTCAAGCCTCACACGAAAAAGGTAAAGCCTTACTACTCAAAAAGCATCCAAAATCAAACCCTCAAAACCCTCAGAAAGACATCATCACTGGGCGTAAGAAATCAACATTCGAGGCATCAATCTCAGCATATAACAAGTATTCCACAAGGCAACTCAGGATAAACACAAGGCAGCTCAAGCGTCCAGGCAACAGAAGAAAGAGATAAAAAAAAGCATACAAAGGCATCATACCATACTCAAGCACACTCAAACATTCAAGGCAACCAAACAGAAGCAACGAGGTAACAGGGAGAAGAAGAAAATAAATGACATCAAGTTAAGTTCTTAGAATACATCATTGAACCCTAAAAGGTAAAGAATACCAGAAAGTTCATAAGTCCACAGCATCACGCTTCTTTCCTCCGCCATCGAGCCTCTATAACGCCTCTCCCTCCTCCGTAAAGGTAGCCTGGCTTTCCTTTTTTTTTTCCGCCGTTTCAACAGAAACCATGTAAAAAAACGAAATCAGAATCAAATGAACACAAATCATAAGCATGCAAATCAAGAAAACTTAACGCGTTAATGGACGAATCATCACCTTCACTGTATCGCTGAGCAACGCACGAGGAATAAGGGACGTTGGTGGCTCGGGCAAAGGAAGGTCAGAGGAGAGGACATGAAAGATGAAGGAAACGAACGGAGAAGACGAAGTGGAACTAGCAACGGCGCCTCTGTATCAAAACCCTAAAACAATTCCCAAGTGAAACAATAATCAAAACCCTAAAACGTTTGTCAACTTGGTGGGCCTTGCCCTTTCTCCAAAACCTAAAGCCCAAGCGAACTCCTAATTCACCCCCCGTTCTACTCATTCCCCCTAAATTGCATTTGGGCCTCAAACCCTTGAGCCCATTTCTGACTTATTTCACACTTTTTTTTAAACCATCATATTCTTTTCTTATACATTTAAATTAACATAACCCTTTTTATTTATTTACATCAAACATTGATTTTTTTTATTACAATTTCAAACGCAATATATTTTATTCCTCTAACTTAAAATATTTTTATTTGTACATAATATAATTTAAAACATTTAATGAAGATTTTCTATTTGTACCTAAATATATAATTTTTCTTAAGATTAATACTTAATTTATACATTAATACTAAAAATACATTTTTTATACATAATTTAAATTCTTAACATTTAATTAAAATGTTCTTTTGTATATATTAAACACAAAAATATAAAGATACATCTTTTATACACAATATAATTAAAATTGAAAACATTTTTCTTTTCATTTAATTAAAACATTCTTTTTGTACATATTAAAGAAAATACAAGATCACAAATCAAAGATTAAATAAATAAACATTTAATTCTTTCCATTTGAACAAATACCATACTTAACACACATTTAAATTCACATTTTCCTAACCTGTAAATAATTACATACACATATACGCATACACTTACACAATGTACTTTCATTTGATACATTATACATTTGCTTATTTTTGTATATTCGTTACATTTGATCGATTCGATTTGGTTGTAACCTATTGGACACTATATTCCTAAAGTCTCATCCCCATTTGTAAATTTGTACCCCCATTCCCGGATACTTATTTTGTAATAGCGTAGACTTTACATTTCCGCAATTTACCGCTTTCAATTATACCATGGTTAGACCTAGGGTTTGCATGTACATAAAACCAAACGCTAGATAACCTAATACAAGACAAATACATGAAATCAATACACAATCACACTTGCACCCCCTAGGGTAATCCCACATGTTGCCTTCCAAAATGGGCCATGCTTGCACGTCGAGTTTCTTTGGCAAAACAAATTCAAATGATCATAAGTCCCTCGATGACGCTTTCGAAAGTTGCCTAAAAGGAATGATCATAGTCCCTTCAAAGAAAATTGCCAAAGACACTTGGCACCATTGCATTCATGGTCCATACGATGACCCGCGCCCGTCCCGTTAAACATCCTAAACGCAAGATTGTCCATCAATTTCAATGGTGGAACAAAATTGTTAAAAAAGGGTTGAAAACATAGAGAAAACCTTTGAGTACAATAGGGTAGACAAAACTCTTAGTTACTTGAGATCAACTTGCAAAAACGCTTGGCTTCTTTTCAAAAACCACAATCCACAACACTTTCAAACAAACTCTCAAAAACATTTGAAACATCTTTTCGAAAA
The DNA here is from genome assembly GCA_948472305.1 of Vicia faba. Taxonomy (NCBI): domain Eukaryota; kingdom Viridiplantae; phylum Streptophyta; class Magnoliopsida; order Fabales; family Fabaceae; genus Vicia; species Vicia faba. Next base: position 243,284 of record CATIWC010001836.1, read on the forward strand.
GATACACACCTTTGTAAAACATTCGAGTAAAGAATTGTTACAAGGGTAGCCTAAGACAAGGCATCTTCTTCAAAAACATTTTCAAAAACACTCACATACACCACATTTTCAAGCAATCGAAAATCAAGGCAAGTGATCTAAAAAACCAAGTAACTAAGAGCCCATGGATAACCATGGATGAAAAGGGTGCTAATACCTTCCCTTTTCATAAACTACCCCCCGAACCCACGAAATATCTCAAAAGGTTTTTGTTGTGCTTTTTTAACCTTTCCTTTAGGATAAAATAAAAAGTCGGTGGCGACTCTTGCTCAACCGCACAAGTGCGAATACAAACGCAAAACTCATAGTCAGTTCTCCCACCGTATCACAGAGGCCCAGATAAATGCTAACACCAAACGCAAAGAGGAGCTCCTCTCGACTGTTTCAGACACAGAGAGCCAAGCTGAAGTTACACGAGGCCTAGAGTTCGCTGAGAAGGCCCAAGCCTTTGATGACCAGATTGCCAAACTTTCTCAGGCGACTGCCTTGTGTAACAAGAGGCTGGAGTTGCAGCAGGCCAAGTATCTTCGACTTAAAGCTTCTATCCCTTTCTAATTTTCTCAGCCATTTATTAACCATGTGCTGTAATATTTGTAAGACAATACAACCATTTTGGCTAATCATTATATAATTTTCCATTTTGGCTCTTTATGGTTAATTTGGTCATTAATTGTTATTTATTTTGATCTCTTGGAGCATAGGTTTATATTTTTTCAAATATTTGTCGTTTACTCTCAAGAGTCTTTTATCTTCACCTAACTCTTCGACCTCATAAGCTACACCAGAAAAAATTTGGATAATTCTGAATGGTCCTTCCCATTTGGGTGACCATTTTCCCATGCTTCGATCCCTTCGATCCATGGGGAGAATCACCTTCCAAACTAATTCTCCAGGCGAGAATGCCTTAGGTTTTACTTTTTTATTGTAAGAGTCTTCCACTCTTTTCTTCTGAATTCTTAGTAGGTCGAGAGCGCGTAGTCTTTCTTCGTCTAAATCTACTAGTTCGTCTAACATCATATCCCAATAAACCTCAGAGGGGATATCATGATGTCTCTGAACCCTTGCTGATTGAAGACAAATTTCCGCTGGCAGCACTGCGTCATGACCGAAAGTTAGCCGATATGGTGTTGTACCTATGGGTTCTTTGGGGGACGTTCGACAGGCCCATAAGATCTGGTCTAACGTCTTATGCCAATTTTTTGGCTTCTTTCCTACATGCTTTTTTATCAGGCCGATCACTATTTTATTCGCTGCTTCAACTTGACCATTTGCCTGTGCATAATAAGGTGTTGATGTTATGAGTCTAAAGCCTGTTTCTTGAGCGAATTCCAGCATCTTTCGACCAGTGAACACTGATCCTTGATCAGTCGTTATAGTTTCAGGGATTCCAAATCTAAAGATAATGTTCTTTTGAATAAATTCAATGACATTTTCTTAGTCTGCATTGACTAAAGGAATAGCTTCGATCCACTTAGTGAAATAATCAATACCTACCAATATATACTTCTGGCTCTTTGATGATGCTGGTCAAATCTCTCCAATAAGATCCAACGCCCATCCTCTAAAGGGCCAAGGTTTCACTATTGAGTGAAGTTCTCTTGCTGGTACATGTTAGATGCCCGTATGGACTTGACATTCCTGGCAACCCTTCGCGAACTCAACACAATCTTTCAAGATGGTGGGCCAGTATAGTCCTTGTCGAAACAACAACCATTTCATCTTATGGCCTACTTGGTGAGCCCCACATGCTCCAGCGTGCGTAGTCGAAAGGGCTATGTATGCTTCAGTTTCACTTAAGCACTTTAGCAATACCCCTTCAGGCGTCTTTTTAAATAACTCATTACCCATGAGTACGTAACTCAACGCCCTATATTTTATTTTCCGTTCTGCCAAAGCTGCTAGATTTTGCAGATAATCTACAATGGGTTTCCTCCAATCTTGCTCTGACAAATTGTCTATGAACGATATTTCAAAGTTCCTTTGATCAGCATACCCTAGTCTTGTCGATTTCAAATCTGTTGGTGACAGGCTAGTTGCTTTTATTTTTTCTCGGACTTCGATTGCTCTTTGTAATCTCGTTTTTGAAATTTTGTACCCAGATGCAATTTGTGCCAAATCATTGGCTATTTGATTTTCCAATCTGGGTATGTGTCGAATGTTGACCATTTCGAATTTTTTCAATAAACGATTTGCTATCACAAAGTACATAATAATATTTTCTCTTATGCACTTATATTCTTTTGTGACTTATTTAATGACTAACTCTGAGTCTCCCATTATTTTGACTCGAGTTGCCCCCAATTCCAACAATATCTCAAGGCCAGTAATTAGAGCTTCATACTCAGCCTCATTGTTCGAACAAGTACCTGATATCTTGTACTTGAATATTGTTGGAATTTTTTCTGGAGAAATAATCAAGACCCCTACTCCTGTTCCATCTTTATGGCTGGAACCATCGAAGTAGAATTTCCAAGGCTCTATCTCCACATAATTTATATTCTCAACCTGAATTGAGTGGTCGACTATAAAGTCTGCTACCACTTGCCCTTTCACTGCCCTAAGAGGCATAAAGGTCAATGAGTACTCAGTTAATGCTAGCGCCCACTTGCCAATTCGGCTGTGCAGGATGGGTTTCGACAACATGTACTTGAAAACATCAAAATGAGACGAAACGTACACATCAACTGGTTTTATATATTGTTTGAGCTTTGTACAAGAGAAATAAAGACATAGACATAATTTTTCAACTTCGCTATATCTAGTTTCTGCATCGTTCAAAACTCTACTAAGATAGTAAATGGGTCTTTCGACTCCATTTTCATCTTCCTGGGCTAACATGCTTCCCAAAGTTTTGTCGAATGCAGCTATGTACAATCTCATACTCCTGTTGCTGCAAGGAGGTACCAAAATAGGTGGCTTTGTGAGTAACCCTTTGATTTTGTCGAAGGCTTCTTGTTGCTCTTGCCCCCATTCGAATCTTTCCTTATTCAATCGAAGTAAGGGTGAGAAGGCTTGATCTTTTCCACTTAGGTTAGATATGAATCTCCTTAAGAAATTTATCTTGCCCAGCAGAGATTGCAGTTCCTTTTTGTTTGTTGGCGCTTTCGCTTCCAAGATTGCCTTCGTCTTGTTCTGGTTGATTTCGATTCCTTTCTTGTGGACGACGAAGCCCAAGAAATCTCCAGCTTTTACACATAACGCACACTTCAAAGGGTTCATTTTCAGACCATGTTCTCTCATTCTTTCAAATGATTGTCGAAGGTGGTCTATATGGTTTTACCTGGAAACAGATTTTACAACAATATCATCAATATACACTTGCATGAAAGTGTTAATAAAATCATGGAAGATAGAGTTCATCGCCCGCTGATATGTTGCCCCAGTGTTCTTTAGGCCAAAAGGCATCACTACCCACTCGTAAGTTCCTAAAGCCCCGGGGCATCGAAAAGCTGTTTTCGACACATCTTCTTCGGCAATGAATATTTGATTATATCCTGAATAACCATCGAGCATGCTCAGGTACTCATGGCCAGCGGCATAATCGACTAGCATTTCTGCCACAGGCATAGGGTATTCATCTTTGGGTGTGGCAGCATTCAAGTCTCTGAAATCTATGCATACCCTCAACGTGCCATTTTTCTTAATCACTGGCATAATGTTTGCAATCCATTCGACATACCTCGTAGCTCGTATGAATTTTCACTTCAGCAGTCTTTCGACTTCTGTTTTGATCTTCGACAGTATTTCTGGAGCGAAGCGTCTTGGACTTTGCTTGACTGGCTTCTTCCTAGGTTTGATTGGCAACTGAAGTTCTACCAATCCTCTGTCGAGACCAGGCATCTCGTCGTAATCCCATGCAAAGCAGTCCTTGAACTCTTTTAACAAATGGATCACTTCCAACCTGAGCTCTGGGTCTATTTTTGCGCTAATGTAAGTTGGCTTTTTCTCTAACCCTTCGCCCAAGTTGATTTCTTCTAAAGGATCCTGCGCTAACATTTTGATGTTGTTCGCTAGGGGGTCCTTTTCGAATCCCAAAGGCTCATCGTCGTAGATGGCGTCGAGCCTTTGTTCCTGCATTTCTTCTGGCATGATATCAGGAGGTTCTGGGTCGAAATCCTTTCCAGGACCTGCAGAAGGTAGCTCTTGATCATTGGCCTGTGTGGCCATATATTTTACTTCGGCTTCAAGAGCCGTTATCATCCTTGTTTCGGCTACATAAGCCGAAATTCGCTGCAGTGATTGTGACTCAGTCATTGTCACTGAACTCGCTTCCCTAACCAGTTGGCTGGATGTCAGTTAGCCCACTGAAATCAATATGGGACAAGTCTTCTTTGTCCCATTGAAAACCATGCTCAGGGTGCAGGTACAAGGAACAAAAAGCATTTGGCGTTGGCGCCAAGTCGAAGTCATGTGCTGGGCATGGCCCAATGTGAGCCAAATTTTTGTCGAAGTCAACTCTCCCTAGGTGATTTACTTCGCCCAAGTAATAGCTCTGATCCGCTTCTATGTTTTCGACCATTCCATCAGGACGCTATAATATCAACCTTTGGTGCATTGATGATGGTACTGCTCCAACACCATGTATCCATTCTCGGCCCAACAAAAGATTATAATTTGGTTTGGCCGATATGACCATAAACATAGTTGGTCGAAGGATGGATCCCACTTTGAGGTCTAGTTGGATCACACCCATAGTGGTCCCTATTCCGCCTTCATAATTCGACAGGACCATGTTGTGAGGCTTGATGTTTTCATCGCTCTTGCCTATTTTTCTCAGCATAAAGTGAGGGATGATGTTGATGGTTGCCCCACAGTCCACCAAAGTTTTATTTACGGTGGTTTCTTCGAGTTTTGCCCTTATGAATAAAGGCTTGAGGTGATTTTTCATCGCCTCTGTAGGAGGTTCGAAGAAACCATTTTTCTCTTCAGTAGCGCCATTATCCATGACGAAGTAGCATACTGGCCTATGCTTGGCCATTTCTTGTTCGACTTCCCAATCATTGGATTCGACCTCCACCTGGCGGCTGAACTCTCTTGGAAAAACTGAGACTATGTTTACCATGATATCTAGGGTGTTATCAGACTCAGAGCCATTTTCGTCATCAACTTCGCCCTGGTTAGGCCAGACTAGTCTATTTGTCACTGGTTGTCTTTCCAGAGGCTTTCTCTGCTTTCTCTGAGGGACATTTGAACTTGATTCTGGCTTTGGTCCATTGGTAGCTTCTCTCTCATCCTTTCGCCGCCTCTGGTATCTTCTCCATTGGGATCGAGACATGGGATTCTTTCCCTTGTAGTTACTTGATACCTGGGTCACTTTAGAGGCGACAACCTGAGGTTCTTTCTTGTGTGTCAAAGATGAACCTCTTGGCACTTCGAAGGAGTGCCACCTTTCCTCGTTCGGTCTCTTTCGACCTGATGTTTTATACCACGTATCAACTGGCACATTGGTTGGAGGCCTGAAAGTCAGTGGCCTCTTCTCTTGATTTGAACCCTTTTGGTAGGTTCTTCTGGAGTCATGTCGAATATCAACACTTTCCCTTCTTCTGTTTGCTGCTCTTACACCTTGGATGTGTTCAACAACTTTTTTGTCGAAAATCGAGCTACATCGAGGACACAGCATCACTTATGACTTCTTCTTCTGGCATCTTTGCAGGAAATCTGCCAGATTTTCGTTTTCCCAAGGGAAAGCCGTTTTGTTGGCCTGCTCTTGCCTAATGGCCTCCTCTGATGCTTTTGATTCAGAGATTTCGACCATGTTGACATTCATGGTGTCTTTGGTGGCAAGAGTCATTTGCTTCATCTGAGCCTCCAGGTCCTCTGTCTGGCCTTGGACTGCAGCCAAGTAGGAACTGGGTTTTGCTCCAGATTTTGGGGCTCCAACTGTCTCCAGTTTCAGGCTTTCAACAGCTTTTTGGACTGCTTCAATTGTTTTTCTAGAAAGACTTCCAGAAAAACTGCCAAAGACTGGCATGTTGACATGATCCTTGGTGACTTCGACCATAGTTATTCCTGGCCTTTTCACCTAGCTTCTGGACGCCTCGATCACATTCACCTCTGAAGGTTCAGCATAATGGGCTTCAGCCTGCAAAGGGTTAGAGTCCACAGTCATGGGGGTCTTATCGGCAAACTTCATCCTCCCTTCTTCGATAGCATCTTGCACGAGATTCCTGAAAAGAAAACATTGATATGTTTTATGGCCCAGAAAATTATGATATTTACAAAAGCCTCTTTTCTTTCTTTGATCAAGAGGAGGCACTTTTACCCCTGGGGGCACTATCATCTGGCCATCTTTTACAAGTAAGTCAAAAATTTCATCACATTTTGTAATATCAAAACTGTAAGTCTTTTTGGGGAACCTATCATTGGCCCTTTCAAGACCAGTGGGGTTTTTTCCACTTGAGGGGACTAGCAGTTTGCAAGAGTATGGTGGCCCTTGTTTTAGCTCCGCTAAATCGACCTCGCTTTCTTCGACGGTTATAGTTTCGTCGAAGGTTTCTGGATCTTCATCGTCCATTTCGACATATGCTATCCTTTCTCTTTTATGAGTTTTTGTCGCCTTGGCTTTTTCAGCTTTAAGGCATTCTACCTGTCGAACCCTATCGGCCAATTGGGCCATGTCTCTCAGGTATCGAGTGTCTAATTTCTTCCTAATGGAATAATCTAAGCCTCTTGCGGCTATTTCGACTAACTCATGTTCTGGCACTTGCGTAAAGCATCTTGCTTTGAGCAACCTAAACCTATTTAGATATTCGTTTATAGGTTCAGTGAATTGCCTCTTTACACTGGCCAATTCTTTCAGGCTTATCTTGGTTTGTCCCATGTAGAATTGCTCATGGAACAATCTCTCCAACTGGGTCCAATGGTGGATCGAATTGGGGGGAAGAGTTGTGAACCAAGTAAACGCGTTCTTTGTTAGGGAACTTGGGAAATACTTAATCCTTAGGTTTTCGTTGTTTGAAATATCTCCTGCTTCAATCAAGTATCTCGCCACATGTTCGACAGTAGATTCTGTCGTGTCCCCTGAAAATTTAGTGAACTTAGGGACTTTACATCTAGGAGGTAAGTCTGTTTGTAACACATATTCTGACAGTGGGGATGTAAAGTTGGGCCTACGGAAGCCCGTATTCAACCCATTTTGCGTCATGATTCTTTCGATCATGGCTGTCAGGTTATTTTCCAAACCCATATTCTGGTATTGGATGTGCTGAACTATTTCGTCAACATTTTGGTTTCTGTTGACTATCCTTACTTCCGGGGCTATAACCCTAGGTTCTTCGACCCCGGGTTGTTCCAATCGCGTCCTAAGGTTTTCTTCGACAGGCTGCTGGACTTGGTTAATAGTGGTTTCTTCCTCTAGAAGTATACCTTGGTTTCCCCTTATTTGCGCCCTTTGGGGCTATCGAATGGGTTGGGGTACCCCAAAGAAATCGGCCAGACGCGCCATTTGCGCTGTCATCTGCTGATTCGACTGGGTGGTATTTTGTATTAGAGGATTCAGCACTGTACTTAAAGTTTGTGCCAACATTTGAACCATATCGTGGTTGCTTTCGTCCATTTGCTGCCTCAAGACTGCTGTCGAGGCATTTGTAAGGCCATGCGCTACTTGGGACGTTCCTCCTAAGAGTTGGGTCCTACTCCTGTTCGCCATACCAACTCCGGAACCTTGGAGTGGCGAAGAGGCGCTCACTAAAGGGTCTGAAAAAGTGGACGCAGCGTTCGTTAGGGTAGCCAATTCAGAAGTTGGCATGCCATAGAGTGGTTCTCGATTTAGACCGCCTGTCGAAAATCCTGGGGGAACATAAGGCCTAGTTCCTGGGTTTCCCCTTGGTGGGGGAGTTCCCAAAGGCATTTTGGGGCCAGTGAACGGAGGTAATGGCCCCGTTTGTGTGACCGTTACTGCTGGTGTTGAACCAGCGGTTAGCGTTTCACTTACGGTTGGGATAACCGTTGTTCCCACATTTGTTTGTGGGATTTCGCTATTGTTTGGCGGATTCGCCATCGCTTCTCTTCTTCTCGTAGTATTGGTATCGTTAGTGTATATTCTACCACTTCTCAATAACATGCAATACTTCTCGAAAAAGATGATATTCTATATAAAAACGGTTAACCTTAAAAATCAACACAAGGTCCCATCAGGTGTGCCAATTTGTTTACCGTGGAAATTGGTAAACAACCGCTGATCCTCCAAAAGGTTACTTATTTGGTGACTCGCAGGATCGATCAGATTGATCCTAAGACATGGTTGATTTTTTGGGGATTGACTAAGTCTAATGATGGTTAATGCCAGTAAAGTAAAGACACTTTATGTAAATTGCATGAAGAAAAGCTTGATAGAGTAAATGAAAGCGTTAAATAAAGGCTTTGACGGAGAAGGGTAAATGAAAAGGCAATAAAGTGCTGGAATATAAAAGACTTTGATTAATTTAAATGGTGTTTCACACATACATTCTCAACAATTCTTTCGCTCACACTGGGTACTTGAATCTAAATGAGTGACTTGTGTATAATGATAAACACACGCGAAAACTACGTGAACAACTAGTATTTATACTAAACACATCTCAAGTAACCGTTAGGCAGTTACGTTGCTTCGAGATGACTCCACTTGGCATGCTCACAGCATTCGACGCTCCTGATCTTGGCACGTTGCGCTTGGTAACTGCTGGGAATCGTTTTCCCTCCAAACATTCGAATCTCAAACCGTTCCACCCTGGGCATCAAATTCCTTTGTCGAGAAGTTCCTTCGACGTCGAAGGCAACAAGATTCCTACTTAAAAGAAATTCTCTAAGTACCTTGCCACTTTCTGACGAGCATTCGACAGGATCAGCTGGTCGAAACCATTCCTCATAATTAATGGTTTATATTAATAACAAACAAGGGTGTCGAATTTAGGAGCCAACAGAGTCAAACATGTTTTTGGCTATCTCTCTGTTTGAGATCTTCTCATACTGAGAGTATGAGATGGCACTGAGAAGAATTGTTCTGGCCTTATGATGGTTTCTGAAATCACACTTTTGTTGATCAGACATTCTTTTTCTATCTATCTTCTGACCACTTTCATCTACTGGATGCATGTATCCATCAATTACCATATCACATAAGTCAGCATCATGAGCAAGAAAGAAGCTCTCAATTTTGTCTTTCCAGTAGTCAAAATTTTCTCCATCAAAGACTGGAGGTTTACCGTTGATTCTGTCCTTGTCATCGTGATAGTCATTGTTGATGTTTTGGCTTGGTCCCACCATAGTGTTTTTCTAAATCTTGGATCTTGTACTGACACGGTTAAGTGTATGAATCAGAACCAGGCGCTCTGATGCCAATTGAAGAAGTGAAAAACACAAGAAGGGGGGGTTAAATTGAAACTTAAAAATCAAAAGCAATAGACACGAGATTTTTATCTTGGTTCTCTTGATCTCAAACTACTCCAGTCCACCCGCCAAGGTGATTTCGCCTATCTCCAACGAGAACTTAATTCACTAATCAAACTGATTACAAATCTACTTTGACAACTGACAAAGTCTTCTTGAGTATAACCATAACCCGATTTATCTCAAGGAAAATATCTTAATCACAAGAAAAATTTACTGTGTACTATTTGTTTTTCGTTACAAAAACTGTATCACTACTATGATGTATTACACAAATTGAATGTAGAATAAATATGAATTTTTGCAGCCTTTTTGAGATTGTATAGAGCAGTCGTGTGAAATCGTAAACGATTTAACCTTTGAGCTTGTTTATATAGGCGTTACAATCTGTCCAAATTGAAACGTGATAATGGACACTTAATGCACTTTCCATACTGAGAAGATTCTTGTCTGAATGAAGTTGTTGCACATGATACTGCCTTAATGGAAAAGTAACGCTTCAGAACTTAGGAATCTTGCATGCTGCTTCACTTCAGAACTTGGGAAGCCAGAAACGAAGATTCAGTTAGCGTGTTAGACTTCCGTTTAGAATCAGGATATCTTTCTCTTTAACGCAGATTCTGATCATCATACTTCAGAACATTCTGATTACTCAGCTTGAATGCCTATGTGGCTTAACTTCTGATGTCGTTTCAGTCAGAACTTCTATACAATATAAAACACAAATTTAGAGTTCATATTTGTTCTTTGTGTTTGTTATCATCAAAACTATTATGAGGTTTGTAGAATCAAACTATGTTCTAACATATGAGTACTCAATAGGTAGCTCAGGTTCAACAGGTACAAAAGGCAGCTTGTGAAATTTGTAGTGGACCGCACCTTATGGTGCAATGTCTTGCAACTCCATAACAACTTGAGGGGATAAAATTCTTGAGGCAAAATAACCCATATTCTAACACCTATAATCCTGGGTGGAAGAATCATCATAACTTCTCCTGGAAAGATCAGCAGCAACAAGCTCCTCAGAAGGCAGAGTGGGAGGTGGCTATTGAAAATATGGTTGCCCATACCTCTCAATTTCAATAAGAGACAAGGAGTAATCACAGGAATACCACAAGTGCAATAAAAAATTTAGAAGTTCAGATGGGTCAGATTGCACAATAGGTAACGCTGCGAGCACAAGAAAATCTGAAAAGTCATAAGAATGTGGATGTTGTCAAAATAAGGAGTGAGAAAGTTGATAGAGAAAAAGAAGATGAGGTGAAGTTTTATGACAATACCATATAAGTGGAGCTGGAAGTGAGAGAGAACAAGAAAAAATAGGAAGAAGTGGTATCACCTGTAAATCCAGTTGAAGAGAAAACTAAACCATAAATCAAGTTGTCGTATCCATCTCGAGTTGCAAAGAAGGACACAAAAGAGAAAGAGTTTGATAAATTTGTCAAGTTGTTCAAAAAGCTCAAGATCAATATACCATTCTTTGAAGCACTCGAGAAAATGCCTTTGTATCAGAAATTCATGAAGGAGGCATTATCAAAGAAGAGATCAACAGGAGAGAGATCGGTACCCCGTAATGAGAAATTGTGTGTAATTGCACCTGAGAGGAAAGTACCTGTCAAGGAGAAGGATATGGGGTCAGTTGCAATACCATGCACCATAAAAGATAGAACTTTCGAGAGGGTTCTGGTTGATTCTGGTTCTAGTGTGAGTTTAATGCTATTATTGATTTTCAAGAAGCTCGGTATTGAGAAGATAAGCGGGAGTGGAACAAAATTGAAATTTGTTGATCACACCATCAAGCAGTCATATGGGATCGCTAAAGATGTATTAGTGGAAATTGATAATTTTATTTTCCGAGTTGATTTTCAGACCATGGACATACCTGAAGATGAAGAGACTCCTATCATTCTTGGTTGACCATTTATGTTGACTAGTCGATGCAATTTTGATATTGAGATAGGTAATCTGACATTGAAATCATTTGATGAGGAGATAATCTTGAAGGTGTTAAAAATCAAGAAGCAAGGTGCAAGTGGAAATAATAAATCTTCAGTCAGATCAAAGTATAAGGAGAAAGCAACAGTTCAAAATCACTCCCAGAAGAAGTCTCAGGAAAAATCTCTCAGGTGGCATCAATAAAAATTCCTAAGCTCAATCAAGAAGGAAAGAAGAGAAAGAAGAAGGAACATCGAGCTGAGAAGATATAAGTTGGAAGTGGCTGGAAGCACAAAGTGGTCAATGCTTTTGATCTGAATGAGTTATGGGTTGCGGAAAAGACAAGCAATAAGGTGTGAAAGAGAAAGTATCCCCCATAAGGGGAAAAACCGCCGAGCAATGGAATGTTAAACAAAGCACTTCGTGGGAGGAAACCCACGCTTTTAAATAACTTAGTTTATTTTTGTATTTGTTTTGTTTGTCTGCAGGTAATAAAAAGGGATCCTTACCGGTGAAAGCTAGGAGGCATCAGCTGTTGTTGCATTTCCCTCTGTGAGTCACCTTCCTCGAGCTTGTTGTGAAACATTAGGGGCAGTGTTTAGTTCAAGTTTGGGGGGGGGGGGGGGGGGGGTTACTGCTTTTCTGTTTGATCTGTTTGTTAGTTTTATGCTAAATGTTGTGTAAATCCATGAGTTGAAGCCCTTCCCAAATTGTGCCGAATTTTTTTGCTTCGTTCAAGAAATTGTTTCTCATAGAGTTTGGGAATAGTATATAGAGACAAATGGATGGTTGTTGGGAGGTAGGAAGTTTGAAATAATATGACAGTCATACGAGTCCAATATGTAGATTTGTACCATAGTGCTTGAATCCTGAGAAGTACTTCTGAAGTAGTTTATCCTCACAGTCTGGCATAACATAGATTCACATGCATGTATGATTGATGGAGAGATAAATAAATTTGGCACCAAATGATGAAAAGGCGGTAAAAGGAAATTGGCTTACTAAGTTGGGTAACCCTCATCTGGTTATTTAGCCCAAAGAGGGTTGATCCCCAAATGTCATCCAAACGGACAAAATATAATTGCAAAGTTTGAAAATTTCACTGGTAATTAAAAGTAGCCAATGCTGTTATTTGGTGCCTAAGAAAAAAGTCTTGATTAGTCTTGTACATGTGATGATAATCATAATTCTCATTGCCTTAATTTGACTGTCCGAATGAAAAAGGAGGAAAATCGGAAAGAGACTTAAGTACAAAGCATAGTTAGAGAGGTATCTGAAGAGGAAGCTCTAGATTTAAAGATTCTTAAACAAACTCTTCGCATCATGTGAACATCAGAAGGACTGCTTTTTGGTCAATTTAAATGGATGTCTCACGTATGAGTACCAGGTTGTTGTAATTTTCATGAGTTCTGGCAATGGCCACTTTAGGTCAAGCAACAGTTTAAGTTTGGGGGAGTTTGATCAGTAGTTTTTACACAGACATTTGGCATTTATTTTAGTTATTGTTTCTTTATTTTGTCAAGCATTTCTTTCCATTATTCTATGTTTTATGCATTGGTTGTTTATTTTGTTATTTTCAGGCTCAGAGGAATAAAACCAGAAAAATCGGTGCGAAAAATGCAAATTCGGAGTTTCAACGAAAGTCTCAAAAACCAAGATATAGGGTGCCTGACATGGCCACCCGTATCAGGATGAGCGTTATTGTCAAAGAGGAAAATCAGGGGGCTGACACGGGTGCCCGTGTCACCTGACACAGGTGCCCGTGTCACCTGACACGGGTGCCCGTGTCACCTGACACGGCCCGTGCTAGGGTGCCTGAACCAAAAGTCAGAAAATTATTTATCAGAAGGCCAACACGGGCGGCATGTTAGCCATTGACGCTGATTTTGAGTGTTTTATGATTTTCACTGTTTGGAACCCAGAGGGACGTTTTGGGTATTTCAGACCGAGACAAATGGATTGTTCACTATTTATCCAAGTTTCCATGATGAAAACAAGGACTTTATGACGGGAGAAGATTAGGAACGATAAAGATTTAGGCTTTCAAGAGATTTGGAAATGGAGATTCCTTCATGAGAGATAACAATTGAAGATCGAAGAATCCTCACCTTTTGTAATGTATAATTTTATTATTGCTTTTCTTTTTAATACTATGAGAGGCTAAACCCCCCAATGCTATGGGGTGTCCCTGATTTGTAAATGTATTAATTTTTAATTCTTGGTATTGATACAATAGTTGAAAGTAATGAACTTATTGAAGAGATCAACAATGAAGGTTAATACAAGGTCAAATCACACACTTACCCTAGCATGCTCCTCATATCTGTTAAAAATCCAAGCAATAATAAAATTAGACATTACAAAAGGTGAGAATTCTTCGATCTTCAATTGTTATCGCTCATGAAGGAATATGCGTCTCCAAATCTCTTGAAAGCCCCAATCTTTATCGTTTATAATCTTCTCCCATCAAAAAGTCCTTGTTTTCATCGTGAAAACTTGGCTAAATAGTGAACAATCCATTTGTCTCTGTCCGAAATGCCCAAAACGCACCTCTGGATCTCAAACAGTGAAAAATCATAAAAACACTCAAAATCAACGTCAATGGCCAACACGACCCATGTCAGGTGACACGATCTCCCGTGTTGGCCTTCTGATAAATAATTTTCTGACTTTTGGTTTAGGCACCCTGACACGGGCCGTGTTAGGTGACACAGGTGTAACACCCCATTTCTACATGGCGAATAATATTAAAAATCAGAGTTCAACATAAATAGGATGCTACACTTATAACTTAAAATCAAACTTCATTTAATCGCATACAAACAGATATATAACACTTAACTCAGATGAACTGATGACAACCTAATTTATTCTTCAAAATCAAACAACTTTTTTATTGATAAGCAGCGGAATCTACATACTCAACTTCAATTCACTTAACATCTTTTATTCAACTAAAACAACCTCAAGACAACAATTATTTCATGTAATCAACTTAAAAATTCAGCAACTGAAATAATAATTGTGATCGGTGGATCTGGAACTGACTGTTAAACGCTGGTTTGCGAAATGTCGCGGAAGCAAGAGTCGCCACCGTCTTTTATTTTCTCCAAATGGAAAGGACAAAAGCACAGAAAAATTCCTTATTGAGATTAGTTCTCGGTTCGGGAGGTAGATTTATAGAAAGGGAAGGTGTTAGCACCCTTTCTATCCATGGTTATCCATGGGCTCTTAGATACTTGTTCATTTGTGTTTTCAAAATGTTTGTTTGCTTTTCAAGGTGAGTGAGTTGAAAAAGTTTCGTTTAAAGTTTCAGATCGACTCTTGTATCAGTCCTCAAGAGTGTTTGAAAAATTGTTTTTGAAAGCTTTTTGAAAGTGTCGGTGTGAAAAGAAGTTTTTGATTTGTTTTGAATTAGAGCAAGTATCTACGAGTCGTCTACCTACCCTAAGGAATTAGGCTGTGTAAAAGTCCTTAAGGTAGTGCCATCCCACCATTGAGAGGTAGGTAGCACCACCGTTGGAGGTGTTCGGGTCAATTCGAGTTTGTAGGGACAGTGCGGTCACCGAGCAACGGTAAGACACCTTAGAAGCTACCCTTATGCCATTGATCTTTTATTCCGAGGCAACTATTCCGAGGCAACTTGTTTCGAGGCAACCAGATCCATGGGACATAAGGACTTACTAAGACGTCCTATAGTCGACGACCACGTTTTGAGGGGCAAGGCAACAGTGTGGTCACCAGAGCAATAGTAGGACACCTTAGAAGCTACCCTTATGCCATGTTCATGGACATAAGGACTTACTAAAACGTCCTATACTCGACGACCACGTTTCGAGGGGCAAGGCAACAGTGAGGCGTACCCTAAGAGTGGTGTGTGAATTGTGTGTCATTTTCAATTATATTTGTCTTGATCATGCATTGAGTGTTCTACGCTTTGATTTTATTTGAGCATACATTCTTCCATGTGATTAACAGTTTAAAGGTGCGGAATTTAAAGTGCGAAAAATAAAGGTCCTACGCTATTACAAGGCGCGGGTCTACATCGCCAAATTAAACAAAGACCCGATTTGAATAAATAAAATGCGGAAAGTAAATGTCCTAATTATCTATTACAAGGCCTTGGGGCAAATACATTATATCCACAAAAGAAATAAAAATAGATGCGAAAAGAAATAAAAATCGAGAGTGCGAGGGCGTTGGACCCTTTAAGGAATTTAAATTGGAATTGAAAGTAATTAATGACTAAATAAAGAAAAGAACTTGTTTTTATGTTTTTTGGTATTTATGAAATTAAAGAGAATTAATGGG
This sequence comes from Vicia faba, assembly GCA_948472305.1. Taxonomy (NCBI): domain Eukaryota; kingdom Viridiplantae; phylum Streptophyta; class Magnoliopsida; order Fabales; family Fabaceae; genus Vicia; species Vicia faba. The sequence continues at coordinate 258,938 of CATIWC010001836.1, forward strand.
AATTAAAAGTTGAATAAAACCCTAGTTATAAATTGTTTTTATTTTATTAAAAAAAGTTTAAATTTGACCTAATTTAACCTAATTATTTAATGACAAGTTTATTTACAGAAATAATTAATTATTAATAATAAGAATAAGATGAAATTATTTTATTGAGAAAAAGAATAAAAATCTAAAACCTAATTTCTACCTTTTTTAGTTATTTAGAAAACAAATTAAAATTTAAACCCTAAATTAAAACTAAATTGGTTATTAAGTTTATTTACAAAAACTATTAATGGATTAAATTAAATATATATTTTTGTTTTTGACTTTTCTGATTTTTTTGTATTTTTATATTAAAAATCTTTTGGTGAATTAAAGAAACAATTAATTAAAAAGAATAAATAAAAGAAAACAAAAAGAGAGAAAGAAATGCAAACAAGGGGGGATGGTTGACCCAAATTGAGGAGGTTTATTTGCAGCAATTAGGCCCATTGAGTGAGGCCTTTTTGACTTTTCAGACTTGCGTGTGGAGGTGTTGACTGGTGTCCATGGTGGACTGCTGGTGATGGCCATTAGATTGGCCTTCAGGGACATGTGGCAAGCATAGATCTGAAGTTGGATGGTAGACCCTGGGGCGTGTACTGCATGGAAGTACGTTAAGACAAAATATATTGAATAAGTGGGGGACCTGGGAATCGAACCCAGGTCCCAGTGTTTACAAAGCGTGTCATCTACCACATGTACCAAGCAACGCGTTTGTATGTATCATGGAAAACAAATATTATAAAAAATAAACCACGCTAATGATATTAACACAAAAAACGCGCCAGCTTTTTGAATTGCCCAACCGTATAGTGACACGCCAGGCTTCTTCTTCGTTTCCTACAAAAATATGAATTAGATAACGGGGGTTTTAAACCCCCACTAACCTTAAGCCTGAAAAATAACGATTAGCACATGGTGAAAAAGAAAAAGGGCGCGAGGTGGTTGTTCAATTCATTGAAAGGTCCTGATTTCAATGGTGCTATTTTGGTTGGCCAATTTTTCCTCAAGCGTAAAACCCCAAATTTGGAGCTTTGAAACCCTAAAAAGCTTCCATGGCAACTTTCTATACAAGCAAGATTAGTTCAATTCAATGGCACCATTAGCTTCAGTATGATCATATTAGTATAAAACAATAATGAAAATGCATGAACAAGGCCTGGAAATCAAAACACGATTCTTCAATATTTCAAGAAAAGTTTGATTTTGTTATACCGATTCTGGATGTATGGGGCTTGGAAAGGCGTTGAATCACGTTCAGGAAAGTCCCAGCAGTTGTTTGGAATCCTTTTTAGGCCTTGAAAGGAGCTCTATGTATGTTTTCAGTTTTGAGAATTTTGTGAAAAAATGCAAAGTTGTTTTGTGTTCTTGGGCGCAGCTTTCATGTCCTTGTGATTAGGTTTCTCTTTGCATATGTATGAGGAATGAATTAGGTCAAAAACAAAGCCCAAAATCCATTTGAATCAATGTTTCCATATTTGATTTTTCAAGCATCTTTTCCAATCTTTTTTCCATCAAAACATTGCCAATCATTGAAGATTCTTACCTTTTTGAGTATGCACGAAATCTTGAGTGAATAAAGAGTGAAAATACTGCACAAAAAGATTCCAAAACATTTGTTTAGTATTTTTCTCATATTTAATTTTAATTAAATGAATTAATAGGTTTAAAAATTCAATTAATAAATTAAAAATAAGAAAATAACTCCCCTTTGGGTCAATGGGTCGTGCATAGCTTTTGGGTGATGATTCTTGGAAGAAATTGAGGCCCATTAGCAATTTTGAGGCATTTGAAGCAAAGTTGACTTTTCAAAATTCCCAAAAATTTCCCAACTTCCACAAGGCATATCTTACTCAATTTTTAAGCTTTGATCATGTTCTTGGACATTTTGGAAAGGTCTTGAAGTTCTCTAACCAATGCCTTTGGTCCCATGTCATTTTGATTCATCAATATCAAGTTATGGTCTTTGACTTAAAGTGCCTTTTTGTTGACTTTTGAAAATGACCTATAATGTTGAGATTGATAACTTTTTGTGATAGCATTTCTTGGACTTGAAGTGTGAAGATGAGTTGTAGGAAATGTCATTATCTTCAAAATGAGGTTTGGATGGAATTTTTCTGATAAACCATGTGGAAGTTATGCCTTGGTCAAGTTACAGTTGACTTTTTCAACTGTCCAAAAATAGAAACTTTTGCATCTTGAGACTTTTTGAGCCATGCTTTGAGAATCATGATCAAGAATTGATCAAATGATGTTTGTGGCTTCAAAATAAGATGTTGACCAAAAATTTGGACTTTTGACTGTCAAATGACCATTTTGCCCCTGCAGTTGACTGTTTGAGCAATTAGGGTTTTTGACTGTGCAATTTTGTGCTGTGAGTCTTGAAACTTGGTATGAGGATTCTTGACAATGTTTATGGGCATGTGGGACTTGATTGGACCCTTGGAAACTTCAATTTCTTTGCCATAACCAAAACCCTAATTTTTGACTGTTAGGAGGCAATTGGACTGTGCAACCCCTTGGGAGATTTTGAAGCATGATCTTGGCAAATCTTGAAGAATATGGGAGGGCAAATTTTGGGGTACAACAGTTGCCCCTGTTCAATCTTCTTAAACCTGAGGATGTAGATTGGCTGACGTGCCTTTCGTAATCCGAAGGTGGAAGATGATTGAACACTAGAGTGCCCAGAAATTTGCGCTCACATGTTAGCGTGATGGTGGGAATGGGCTTACAGATGCCATTTGGAGATTAATAGAGAGGAAGATGGGCTTATAGATGCCATGTTGAGAGGTGATGGATAGGTGGATGGGCTTATAGATGACATCTGGGTGTCGATCGCGTAAGAGATTCCTTAGCGAGAACTTGCGTACCTGAAAAAGAAAGATGATTACCTGACCTGTTACAGGAGTTGGTCTTCAAACTCTTTGTGTAAATGTGCCTTGACTGGTTACATGAATCGAATCTTTAAGCCTCTTCAGACGTGCCCTGGCGAGATACAGGAATCGAGTCTGGAGCTTCAAAAGGTTATGGATGAATCAGGGATGGTTACTACCTCAACGGGACGGTGAGAGAACCTCAGATGATTACTACCTCAACAGTAACGATGAGAGAACCTTGGGCGATTATTACCTCAACAGTAACGCTGAGAAAATCTTGGGTGATTACTACCTCAACAGTAACGATGAGAGAATCTTGGATGATTACTACCTCAACAGTAATGATGAGAGAATCTTGGGACGATTACTACCTCAACAGTAACGATGAGAGAACCTTGGGCGATTACTACCTCAACAGTAACGATGAGAGAATCTTGGATGTCTTCTACTGAGTCTTCATTTAGGAAAATCTTTAGGAATCGATTTAACTGGACTAGAGAAGGCCTTTGACTGGATCGGCATCAGAAAAAATCTTTAGGAGTCGATTCAACTGAACCAGGCAAGGTCTTGGAATCTTCAACTGGATAAGAATCAGGGAGATCTTAGGGTCGATCTGACTGAACCAGAGAAGGCCTTTGACTGGATAAGAATCAGAAAAATCTTTAGGAGTCGATTTAACCGAACCAAGCAAGGTCTTGGAATAACTTCAACTGGATAAGAATCAGGGAGATCTTAGGGTCGATCTGACTGAACCAGAGAAGGCCTTTGACTGGATAAGAATCAGAAAAATCTTTAGGAGTCGATTTAGCCGAACCAGGCAAGGTCTTGGAATCTTCAACTGGATAAGAATCAGGGAGATCTTAGGGTCGATCTGACTGAACCAGAGAAGGTCTTGGATCAACTTTGACTGGATAAGAATCAGAAAAATCTTAGAATTGATTTAACTGAACCAGGCGAAAGTCTTGGATTAGCTTTGACTGGATAAGAATCAGGGAGATCTTAGGGTCGATCTGACTGAACCAGACTAAAGTCTTGGAATAACTTCAACTGGATAAGAATTAGAAAAATCTTAGGGTCGATTTATCTGAACCAGAGAAGGTCTCGGACATAGCTGAGAACTTGACTGGATCTTTCCTGAAAGGTAAAGGTCAGTCATATGCAATGCATGATATAGATCAAGCAATGATGTTCTCAACATAAATGAGATTGTATGTTCATGATGCGTATATGCATGCTATAATGTATGGAAATGCGATGTTTATGAATGTATGTTTTTGTCTAGGGAAGTAAATCCTTGACGGGTGCCGGGAAATTAAATCCTGGGCTGATGTAGAGCTTCTGTTTCCACTGGGGATGATAGTTGCGAGAATACCGGTAGGAGAAGATAACTCTGTTGGGGAATAAACTTGAAGATTACTCTGTGGGGAGAAATTATTCTAGCTACCTTGCTGGGGAATAGTACTCTGCGGGAGGAGAGGTACTCTGTTGAGATGTTGATGATAACCCCGCTGAGGATACCGTTGTTATGTTGGAAGTGTTAATAGACTCCACTGGGGATAGGAAGACTTCGCCGAGGACGATCTTTCCGTGGCTTTTGGCTGAGGATAACCCAGTTATATCCTGGTAGGGAAATAACCTTTGAATAAAGCCGGGGGACGCATGCGTGCTCTGTAGGGGGGAAGCTTCCAGAATCTACTGGGGATAAGCTTCCTGTTGGGGAGATGATTCAAACTTTCCTGGGGAAATCTTGATTGGACTCTCCTGGGAAATTTTTGAGGTATATTGGGGAAGTGACTCCACTGAATGCCTGGTGTTGTACCCCAAAATTTGCCCTCCCATATTTCTCAAAATATTTCAAGAAAAATTCACAAGTCCAACCCGGCGCGTCATATTCAGGTATTCTTTCGCCAAGATATCTCTGATAACGTATTCTCAAATTCAGGTTCGGCTCAAGAGTCAATTCTTTAAAGAAGGTATCCGAATGTGTGAGTTTTCTCAAAGAAATATGGTGAAAAAGTGTGCTGAAAGTGTAGTTTTTACGCGCTAAAAAATTCATAACTTGAAGATCGTGGCTCGTTTTAAACCCGTTCCGGTGGCCAAAATTCCGTCTTGACATTATCTACGTTTTCATCTCTCACGGCTGGAAGCCAATTTCGATTAGAAGGTCTTCAAAAATGTGGATTTATCAAGTATTTTCATACAGAAAATTTGTGACAGAAGTTTATTTGTGTAATGTTCAAAAAATCATAACTTGGTCGATTTTCATTGTATCGAGCTGGTTCCGGCGCCAAACTTTCACAAATTGAGTTGGCTACATTTTCACAGAAGGTATTAAGTTCAAACGGTATTCAAAAGGCCTTCGTTTTTTGCTCAGAGTGCATGACACGCTGAAAATCCTGAATGCTGAATATTATTTCATCTGGGCCGAAACTTCGAAAATTCATAACTCGGTCAATTTTTATCGGATTGGGCTCATATTTTTACACAAGGTCACTGACTCATAGATCTACAACTTTGCTTCAAAAGTCGAGACCGGATTATGCTCCGATTAATACCAGTTTTTTATTGAAGAACGTGTCAGAGTCGACACTGGAGCCCAAAATAAGTTTGTCTGAGCTGAAAACTTCAAAAATTCATAACTAATTCACCGTTTATCCGATTGAGCCGATTTTCGGACAGGAGTTAGTTATCGATGTCAGCTACATTTTGTTTTCACATTTCAACTTCAAAAATTGCACTTAAGTCCCGGCGATTTAGCCTGGAAAGTGACGAACTCAAGTGAACATTGGAGGCCCAATTGCACATTCAAAGCCCATTTTCTTTACCATAATTTCCATTATATAATCACCTTCTTTTCACACAAACCAGGGAGGAGGAAAAGAGAGAAAAAACCTGGCCACAACGCTGTTAGAATATCAAATTCTTTCAAGAACCCTAAAACCTTGAAATCCTTATTACAAATCCCTCTTTCACTACAAACAAGCCATCACAGTTACAAACCAACACCTCACTACTTCTTCAGTAAGGGTAAGACTGGTTTGATCTCCATGATCAAAAGGGTATAATCATTCATACATGCCATATTGTGCCTAAACATTAAATTTCTTCATATATTGGCTTTATTTTCATTTTATGATTTTATTTAATGTGTTCATGAGATTCAACACTGCAGATTTAGACAGGATCCCATGCAGGTTCATTAAGGAACGTTGAGGCCAAAAGCCAAATGGCCAAAAGCCAAAAGCCAAATGGCCAAAAGCCAAAAGCCAAATGGCCAAAAGAACAACTTATGCATGACATCAATACATGGCGAGACAGACATCCTGAGAAGATTAAGGAACGTTGAGGTCAGAACACAAATGGCCAACAGCCAGAACACAAATGGCCATGAAACCCAATCCAATGGCCAAAAAATGCAGACCATGGTACTCAGGAGTCAATGAACACGTACGTGATGCCAGAAAGTCAAACAAGGCTTTTTGTCTAATGGGCCAGAATACTTCAAAAAAATTTCCCCTTGGGCCTGAAACCCCCATTGGTTTGCATCCTTTTTAATTTTATTTTATTTTCTTTTCTAATTCTTTTTTAATTGTTTTAATTGTTTTTTTCACCATAAAATAATTTTCTATAATAAAAACAGAAAAATCAAAAATACAAATATATTTAATTATTATAAATTTCATCACTAACCTATTTTTTGTAAATAAACTCTAACAATTAACTTAGTTTAATTTAAGTTTTTAAACTTTAATCTTTTTCTTAATAAGTAAAAAATATGTAGAATTAGGTTTTTTTTTTTTACATATTCATCTTTTTCTTAAATAAATTATTAATCATCATTATTTATCATTATTATTAATTATCATTAATTTTTTAAATAAACATGTAAATAAATTAATTAACTAGTAAATTAGGTTAACTTTAATATTTTCATTAATAATTAAAAATAACTTAGAATTAGGGTTTCTTTTAATTTTAATTTTAATTTTCTTTATTTCATAAATACAAAAAAAACCTAAAAAAAAACATTTCTTTTCTTTAATATAATAATTAATTAGCTTTTTAATTTCAATTTAATTTCAAAAGGGTCCAACGCCCTCGAACGTCCTATTTTTATTTCTTTCGCGCATTTATTTTTTCGTTGTGAATATTATGTAATTGTTCAAGCCATGTAATAGTAATTAGGAATTTATTTACTTTCCGCATTTTTATTAAAACGGGTCTTTGTTAATTTGGCGATGTATAGACTCGCGCCTTGTAATAGCGTAGGATTTACCTTTCCGTCATTTAAATTTCCGCACTTTTAAATTCTAAACTTTGCATGAAAGAATGTATGGCCTAAATTAAAAAACAAGCGTAGATCACCATGATACATGTACAAGATAAAACATAACTGAAATAACACACAAATTCACACACCACTCTTAGGGTACGCCTCACTGTTGCCTTACCTTCGAAACGTGGTCGTCGAGTATAGGACGTTTTAGTAAGTCCTTATGTCCATGACATGATCCAGTTGCCTCGAAACGGTTGCCTCGGAATTAAAAAGGATCAATGGCATAAGGGTAGCTTCTAAGGTGTCCTACTGTTGCTCTGGTGACCACACTGTCCCTACAAACGAATTGACCCGAACACCTCCAACGGTGGTGCTACCTACCTCTCAATGGTGGGATGGCACTACCTTAAGGACATTTACACAGCCTAATTCCTTAGGGTAGGTAGATGACTCGTAGATACTTGCTCTATTCAAAACAAAGAAAACTCTTTTAACACCGACACTTTCAAAAAGCTTTAAAAAAAACAATTTTTCAAACACTCTTGAGGACTGATACAAGAGTCGATCTGAAATCTTTAAATGAAACTTTTTCAAACCCACTCACACTTTGAAAAGCAAACACTTTTGAAAACACAATGAACAAGTATCTAAGAGCCCATGGATAACCATGGATAGAAAGAGTGCTAACACCTTCCCTTTCTATAAATCTACCTCCCGAACCGAGAAACTATCTCATAAGGAATTTTGCTGTGATTTTGTCCTGTCCATGTTTGGAGAAAATAAAAGACGGTGGCGACTCTTGCTTCCGCGACATTTCGCGAACCAGCGTTAAACAGTCAGTTCCAGATCCACCGACACCAGAACTGGCGACTCTGCTGGGGAATATTTTAAAGTGAGGTGTACCTTAGGACTAAGATCACTTGTGTTTTCAATTGTCTGAATTGTTTGCTTTAAATTGTTGGCCTCTCTTGGGAGTTCTACAGATCCTAACCCGGATCTGGGGATACCTTCTTAGAAAGTAGCAACAAGGCTGTGAGGGAACTGTACGGGGTATACCGACATGGTTGAAGCAGTCTGCTACGTTGATGTGGCACTTGGGTGTGTACCGGTAACCCTTGAGTCCAGTCAAGGAGAGTACGGGGCCGCCGCATGGTGTCGTGAAGCATCAACTGACCTTAGGAACCTTAATTGAACCATCTTGGCCTCTTTAGGGTAGTGAGATAACTGACTTTGGTGCAGTCTGAGGTTGGTTGATACTCGATACTACACTCAATTGAGGGTTGTTTTCTTGGAATATTTCGGTCGCCAGTTCAGTGGCTAAATCGAAACGATGAACAATGAAAGCAATCCAATGATATTGGGACCCTTAGAACCCGGTTACTTTGATAGGACAGGTTTGAGCCCACCAACTTCAAGAGGGTAATACCCAGACCCCATGTTGGCCTAAACTCTAAGGGCTGTGGTGTGACTTGTGTGCTTTCATACTTGACTACTTGCATGCTTGTTATCTGACACTTGAGTTTCTTACAGGTTTTGTTTACAGTCCTTAATTGGGACTCATAACAGGGTTTACCTACTTTACCCCATGCATAGCATAACATCATACCATTGCATACATCCTGCATAAGGACTAACCCATTTCAAGGATCTCAAAGGTTTGTGATGCAGGTCATGATGAACCAACTGTCCAGCAAGGGGCAAAGGGGATTTATTTTCCTCTATCCGAGGTTGTCAGGGGCTATGACCCACTGGATATGGTGAGCCTTTGACCCTTGAAGAAGGACTCTCTACAACACGAAGTTACTTCAATCAAGATACCAGATTCTAATTTTAACAAATTTTCTTGTTTACCCCGCGAGATCCTTGAAAACATTGCATGCATATCATACATATCATTGCATAACAGGTACCCTTTCTCTACAGGTTGCTTACCTTCTTTGCTGTTTATTTCAGCAGTCTCATCATGAATCCTGAAACATCTACTGAGCAATCCATCCAGGCCCTCCAGGCCCAGAATGCCCAGTTCCAGGAGTTGATTAAGAGTCTAGCCCAGGGCCAACAGGATTTGAAGACTCTGCTCTCGAAGAGGAAGAAGAAGAGGACAGTGTTGTTCAACCCGAGACGCAAATCTGGGAATGGATCACTAAATGAAGTTGAGCAGACTACCCCATCTGTTGGAAAGGACAGCCCCCATGAGAGAGAGGTTCCTAGTCCAATGGTCTCCGACAAAGAGACGGAGTTCAATGATGAACAGTACCCTCCAGCTGAGGACAGATACAAATAGTTGGAAGACCGGCTAAGTGTTATGGAGATACAAAAAGTGCCCGGCCTGGACTTCGAAGATCTAGGTCTGTCTTCTGGGGTAGTGATCCCGCACAAATTCAAGGCACCTGCCTTTGCAAAGTACGACGGGGCATCCTGTCCTAAGCTGCATCTCAGGTCATACATGAGGAGGATCCAGCCCTACACGGCTGACAAGAACTTATGGATCCATTTCTTCCAGGAGAGTCTTTCAGGGACTCAACTCGACTGGTTCTATCAACTGAATGGAGCCAACATCCGCAGCTGGGAGGACTTGGCCATTGCATTCTATAAACAGTACCAGTACAATGCCGACCTTGCTCCCACGCGCACTCAGCTTCAGGGAATGTCTATGGGTGCAGGCAAATGTTTTAAAGAATATGCTCAAAAATGGAGGGACCTTGCTGGAAGGGTACAACCACCTCTGACTGACCGCGAGCTCGTCGACATGTTCTTGGGGACCCTGTCTGGTCCATTCTTCAACCACCTGATTGGGAATTCTGCCGCTGGGTTTACAGATCTGATCTTGACCGGGGAAAGAATAGAAGCTGGCATCAAGTCGGGGAAAATACAGAATGGTGACTCCTCGAACACTGAGAAGAAACCATCCAAGAGAGAATCTAGTGTTGTCTATGGCTCAAGAGGGCAGAATAGGTCCGAACACCGCCAAGATGTCAACGTGATGGTTATTGCAAAACTGACCGGCGCTCCTCAGCGTCACAATCAGCAAAGGGAAGAGAGACCCAAAAGGCAATTCACTCCCCTCGGCATGACCTTGTCACAGATATTGCCACAGTTGCTGGAAACCAAGTTGGTAACTCTCATGGACCCTCCAAAGAATCCCAACAGGACGCCTTCAAGGTATAACCCCAACGTTCGTTACGCTTATCATTCTGACAGCCCGGGGCATGCTACAGATGATTGTTGGACTTTGAGAAACAAGGTTCAGGATCTGATTGACGCAAAGGAAGTCCAGCTCGACTCTCCAGAGGCTCCCAATGTGACCACTGCTCCCCCGCCCAAACATGGCTAGGATTGGAAACTTTTATTCATTTGAATGTTCAGATTGTAATTTTCTTTGATTGTTCAAACATTTTATTTCATGTCAAACTTGGTTATTTCATTAATGCATTACACATGTCAGTTTTGAAGTAATTATTTCGTATTCACTATATGCAAACTGTTTTCATATTTTTGTGATGATCAACTCTTGATTGAAAATTCTAAGCCTCTTGAGGGAGGATGACGAAAACGATACCACGATCTTTACAGTATGCTTTTGAACAGACCCCGCTGATGAGGTACAGGCATTGTTTCAATTCCTAAACACTGGAGTTATAAGGAAGATAATCCCTCGTCAACCCCTCTGAGCCAAAGAAGTAGGAGTTTTTCTTTTCGAAATTTAAAACCCTTAATCATAATCTGGGGCAGGGTAGTCTCTCAGTTGATCCAAGTGCATAACGAATGGCACCAAAGAGGTCCTTACAAAACAAAAGACAGTGATGGTTTCGAACAATCATACAGACAGGCAGTCATTACTTCTCAAAATAAAAACCCATTAAGTCAAAACCTATGAAGGAGACTTACAAAACTGGGGCATCCCGCTGACTGTAATTCCAAAAAGAAACAGTTCAGGCAAAAAACAGGGATAATGAAAGAAAAAGAAAGAGGTCTTACAAACCCTAAACCAAACAAAAATGACTGCCTATTCAAATAAACGTTCAACATCCGAACCATCACTGGAATTTCAGAGCAAAGACTCAAACAAGGTCTAACGCACGATCAGCTGAGTTTAGGTTTGAAGAACATCACGAAGAGTGGGTGGGTACAAATAATTTGAGCCTTTATCCTTTGTTTCTTAAACCGTGAACCAGGCCACGCTACAACCCTTAAAAGTCCTAGCTGAAGCATGGGTTAGTTTGAAAGCATACTGTTACCAAAGGTATCCTGACTCCTTAAGACTTGCTATAAAATATTGAGTTGACATCACATTTTACAAAATTTGCTGGTTTTACTGAAAAATGCATTTTTCAAAAACTTCAAGACAGACATAAGCTTTGCATTTTTAACATAACTTTGTTTGCATATGACTTTTTGTTTGAACAGCATAGAAATTCGCACGACGAATGCCTAATGAACAAAAGCACCTCCAGTCAAGGGGCATGGCCTGATCATTTTCCATCATCTGGGGCAGTCCAGTCAAGATTCAAGGAATCTCTCAAGATGCCAAACAGTCAGGGGCAAACCTCCGCCTGAGCCACTTGGGGCATTGGACATGAATTCCCAGCAACAAATCTTGCATGACCAAACATCTTCTGGTAGCGTGGCAACACAATAACAGGGGCACCTCCCTACATCCTGAGAGCATGGACATAGTCGGAAAAAATACTACGCGTAATCAAAGACCCGCTAGGTTGACACACCTAGGCAAAAATAAGGGCTTCCCGGTGAACCAAAAGGGTTCGGGCAAAAATGAGGGATGAAATGAAAAAAATCTGTATACCCGGCAAGTCGAAAACCTGAAAAGGCGGCTTGGGCAAAAATGGGTATCTCGGTGGACTGAAAACCCGAAAGGGCAGTCCAGGCAAAAGTTAGGGATCAAAGCGTACGACTATGTCCTGTCATCTCGTCACTTGCCTACCAGAAGAAGATTTGTCAATTGGCAGTCATCAAACACCTTCACAGGTACCTTCTTCTCCAACAGAAACTGGGGCAATAATGAGTTGTCTAAATGATCCGATTGCCCTGTCCACCGAAGTGCCAAGGTAAGTTCAGCTGAAGAATGCGACCAAGATACCTTCATTTCCAACAGAGCACAACAACGAAATCCCCAGCGGAGTTATCATCAAATCTCAGCGAAGTATCTCTTCCCACAGAGTAATTCCCCGCAGAGTAATCTCTTCGCCAAGTTTATTCCCCAACGGAGTTATCTTCTCCGACCGGTATTCTTACAATCATCATCCCCAACGGAAACGAAGAATCTCACTCTTCAACATCAGCCCAGGATTTGATTTCCCGGCATCCGTCAAGGATCTATTTTCCTAGACGAAGATACATTCATAAACATCACATACATCATGATACATGCATATACGCATCATATCATACAATCTCATGTGTTGAAAAATATTATTGCTTGATCCATATCATGCATTGCATATGACTGACCTTTACCTTTCAGGAAGGATACAGTTAAAAGATCAGCTATGTAGACGAATACAGTCAAAAGAGACCAACCCAGTCAAAGAATACAAATCCAGTTAAATCAATACCTAAAGATTTCTCTGATCCAACTCGTCGTTATAGACACTCGTCGCTATAGACACTCGTCGCTATAGACACTCGTCGTTATAGACACTCGTCGTTATAGACACTCGTCGTCATAGACACTCATCGTTATAGACACTCGTCGTCATAGACACTCGTCGTCATAGACACTCGTCGTTATAGACACTCGTCGTTATAGACACTCGTCGTCATAGACACTCGTCGTCATAGACACTCGTCGTTATAGACACTCGTCGTCATAGACACTCGTCGTCATAGACACTCGTCGTCATAGACACTCGTCGTCATAGACACTCGTCGTTATAGACACTCGTCGTCATAGACACTCGTCGCTATAGACACTCGTCGTTATAGACACCCGTCGTTATAGACACTCGTCGTTATAGACACTCGTCGTTATAGACACTCTTCGTTATAGACACTCGTCGTCATAGACACTCGTCGTCATAGACACTCGTCGTTATAGACACTCGTCGTCATAGACACTCGTTGTTATAGACACTCGTCGTCATAGACACTCGTCGCTATAGACATTCGTCGTTATAGACACCTGTCGTTATAGACACTCGTCGTTATAGACACTCGTCGTTATAGACACTCGTCGTCATAGACACTCGTCGTTATAGACACTCGTCGTATAGACACTCGTCGTTATAGACACCCGTCGATAAAGACCACTCGTCGTTATAGACAACCGTCGATAAAGACCACCCGTCGATAAAGACCACTCGTCGTTATAGACAACCGTCGATAAAGACCACCCGTCCATGGAAATAACCTGTCAGTAGAGACAACTCACCAACCTTTCTGAATTCCAGACTCGATTCCTGTATCCGTCCAGGGCACGTCTGAAGAGTTCGAAGATCCGATTCCTGTATCTCGCCAGGGTGTATCTGTTGACGACTAACATTACCAGACTCGATTCCTGTATCTTGCCAGGGCACGTCTGAAGAGTTCGAAGATCCGATTCCTGTATCTTGCCAGGGTGTATCTATTGATGACTATATTCTCCGGACTCGATTCATGTATCTTGCCAGGGCACGTCTGAAGAGTTTAAAGATTCGATTCCTGTATCCAGCCAGGGCACATCTACATAAAGAGTTTGAAGATCAACTCCTGTAACAGGCCAGGTAATTATTTTCTTTTCTCAGGTACGCAAGTTCTCGCTAAGGAATCTCATATGCGATCGACACCTAGATGGCATCTATAAGCCCATCCACATACCAACAGTCTCCAAATGGCATCTATAAGCCCATTCCCGACAAGGCTCTGTCACAACTCCAAATGGCATCTATAAGCCCATCCTCCTATCTGTCATCTCTCCAAATGGCATCTGTAAGCCCATTCCCGCCATCACACTGCTGACATTCTACTATGTGAGTGCAAATTTCTGGGCACTCTAGTGTTCAATCATCTTCCACCTTCAGATTACGAAAGGCACGCCAGCCAATCTACATCCTCAGGTCTAAGAAGATTGAACAGGGGCAACTGTTGTACCCCAAAATTTGTCCTCCCATATTTCTCAAAATATTTCAAGAAAAATTCACAAGTCCAACCCGGCGCGTCATATTCAGGTATTCTTTCGCCAAGATATCTCTGATAACATATTCTCAAATTCAGGTTCGGCTCAAGAGTCAATTATTTAAAGAAGGTATCCGAATGTGTGAGTTTTCTCGAAGAAATATGGTGAAAAAGTGTGTTGAAAGTGCAGTTTTTACGCGCTAAAAAATTCATAACTTGAAGATCGTGGCTCGTTTTGAACCCGTTCCGGTGGCCAAAATTCCGTCTTGACATTATCTACGTTTTCATCTCTCACGGCTGGAAGCCAATTTCGATCAGAAGGTATTCAAAAATGTGGATTTATCAAGTATTTTCATACAGAAAATTTGTGACAAGTTTATTTGCGTAATGTTCAGAAAATCATAACTTGGTCGATTTTTATTGTATCGAGCTGGTTCCGGCGCCAAAATTTCACAAATTGAGTTGGCTACATTTTCACAGAAGGTATTAAGTTCAAACAATATTCAAAAGGCCTTCGTTTTTTGCTCAGAGTGCGTGACACGCTGAAAATCCTGAATGCTGAATATTATTTCATTTGGGCCGAAACTTCGAAAATTCATAACTCGGTCAATTTTTATCGGATTGGGCTCATATTTTTACACAATGTCACTGACTCATAGATCTACAACTTTGCTTCAAAAGTCGAGACCGGATTATGCTCCAATTAATACCAGTTTTTTATTGAAGAACGTGTCAGAGTCGACACTGGAGCCCAAAATAAGTTTGTCTGAGCTGAAAACTTCAAAAATTCATAACTAATTCACCGTTTATCCGATTGAGCCGATTTTCGGACAGGAGTTAGTTATCGATGTCAGCTACATTTTGTTTTCACATTTCAACTTCAAAAATTGCACTTAAGTCCCTGCGATTTAGCCTGGAAAGTGACGAACTCAAGTGAACATTGGAGGCCCAATTGCACATTCAAAGCCCATTTTCTTTACCCTAATTTCCATTATATAATCACCTTCTTTTCACACAAACCAGGGAGGAGGAAAAGAGAGAAAAAACCTGGCCACAACGCTGTTAGAATATCAAATTCTTTCAAGAACCCTAAAACCTTGAAATCCTTATTACAAATCCCTCTCTCACTACAAACAAGCCATCACAGTTACAAACCAACACCTCACTATTTCTTCAGTAAGGGTAAGACTAGTTTGATCTCCATGATCAAAAGGGTATAATCATTCATACATGCCATATTGTGCCTAAACATTAAATTTCTTCATATATTGGCTTTATTTTCATTTTATGATTTTATTTAATGTGTTCATGAGATTCAACACTGCAGATTTAGACAGGATCCCATGCAGGTTCATTAAGGAACGTTGAGGCCAAAAGCCAAATGGCCAAAAGCCAAAAGCCAAATGGCCAAAAGTCAAAAGCCAAAAGCCAAAAGCCAAATGGCCAAAAGAACAACTTATGCATGACACCAATACATGGCGAGACAGACATCCTGAGAAGATTAAGGAACGTTGAGGCCATAACACAAATGGCCAACAGTCAGAACACAAATGGCCATGAAACCCAATCCAATGACCAAAAAATGCAGACCATGGTACTCAGGAGTCAATGAACACGTACGTGATGCCAGAAAGTCAAACAAGGCTTTTTGTCTAATGGGCCAGAATACTTCAAAAAAACTTCCCCTTGGGCCTGAAACCCCCCTTGGTTTGCATCCTTTTTAATTTTATTTTATTTTCTTTTCTAATTCTTTTTTAATTGTTTTAATTGTTTTTTTCACCATAAAATAATTTTCTATAATAAAAACAGAAAAATCAAAAATACAAATATATTTAATTATTATAAATTTCATCACTAACCTATTTTTTGTAAATAAACTCTAACAATTAACTTAGTTTAATTTAGGTTTTTAAACTTTAATCTTTTTCTTAATAAGTAAAAAATATGTAGAATTAGGTTTTTTTTTACATATTCATCTTTTTCTTAAATAAATTATTAATCATCATTATTTATCATTATTATTAATTATCATTAATTTTTTAAATAAACATGTAAATAAATTAATTAACTAGTAAATTAGGTTAACTTTAATATTTTCATTAATAATTAAAAATAACTTAGAATTAGGGTTTCTTTTAATTTTAATTTTAATTTTCTTTATTTCATAAATATAAAAAAAACCTTTAAAAAAACATTTCTTTTCTTTAATATAATAATTAATTAGCTTTTTAATTTCAATTTAATTTCAAAAGGGTCCAACGCCCTCGAACCTCCTATTTTTATTTCTTTCGCGCATTTATTTTTTCGTTGTGAATATTATGTAACTGTTCAAGCCATGTAATAGTAATTAGGAATTTATTTACTTTCCGCATTTTTATTAAAACGGGTCTTTGTTAATTTGGCGATGTATAGACCCGCGCCTTGTAATAGCGTAGGATTTACCTTTCCGTCATTTAAATTTCCGCACTTTTAAATTCTAAACTTTGCATGAAAGAATGTATGGCCTAAATTAAAAAACAAGTGTAGATCACCATGATACATGTACAAGATAAAACATAACTGAAATAACACACAAATTTACACACCACTCTTAGGGTACGCCTCACTGTTGCCTTACCTTCGAAACGTGGTCGTCGAGTATAGGACGTTTTAGTAAGTCCTTATGTCCATGACATGATCTAGTTGCCTCGAAACGGTTGCCTCGGAATTAAAAAGGATCAATGGCATAAGGGTAGCTTCTAAGGTGTCCTACTGTTGCTCTGGTGACCACAATGTCCCTACAAACGAATTGACCCGAACACCTCCAACGGTGGTGCTACCTACCTCTCAATGGTGGGATAGCACTACCTTAAGGATATTTACACAGCCTAATTCCTTAGGGTAGGTAGATGACTCATAGATACTTGCTCTATTCAAAACAAAGAAAACTCTTTTCACACTGACACTTTCAAAAAGCTTTAAAAAAACAATTTTTCAAACACTCTTGAGGACTGATACAAGAGTCGATCTGAAATCTTTAAATGAAACTTTTTCAAACCTACTCACACTTTGAAAAGCAAACACTTTTGAAAACACAATGAGCAAGTATCTAAGAGCCCATGGATAACTATGGATAGAAAGGGTGCTAACACCTTCCCTTTCTATAAATCTACCTCCCAAACCGAGAAACTATCTCATAAGGAATTTTACTGTGCTTTTGTCCTGTCCATGTTTGGAGAAAATAAAAGACGGTGGCGACTCTTGCTTCCGCGACATTTCGCGAACCAGCGTTAAACAGTCAGTTCCAGATCCACCGACACCACCTGGTATACCACCGGGGAACAGTCTTAGACCAAGACTGCCGGGGATGCTTGTTAAGAATATTCGTATATTGCTGGGGAATGTTGAGATCTGCGGGGGATACCCAACTTCCTTAAGACTGATAGTATAGCTCTGCTTGGGGAGAGTGCATTGACTTGCTGACTCACTCTCTGGGGAATTAAGATATACTGGTTATGTTCTTCAGCTGAACTTACCTTGGTACCTTGGTGGACAGAACAATTAGATCGCTTAGACCACTCATTATTGCCCCTGTTTCTAATATTACCTGTAATTAATCCTTTGTTTCGTATGCAAATATTTATGAGTTAGAAACTATTGTCAAATGCATATATCACAAATTGAACCTTGGACGTTCTTCACAAAACAAAATAAAAAAAGAAAAAAAACAAACGGCAATTGATCTGGAAAGTGAATTTATATTGATTTTTGAATTTGCCTGTAAATAGGCGTTTATGTACAAGAGGCTGACGTCCTAGTAAGAGAACGCCGCCGAACAAAAGAGTTTATACAAATTTGTACAAAGGGAAAAGCAAAACAGCTATGTGAAAAGAATAATCCCACTGGGTTCCAACTCTGCTATCGCCTTTATATCTTCGAGCGTCTCATCACTTGATGACCTAGTTGAAGATGAAGCTGATTGATTGATGCCTTCTGAACTTGATGTTGATACCGGATTCTGGATGCAGAGTGATCAAATGAGACATAGTATTACGCTTTATCCCTAACTTTTGCCTGGACCGCCCTTTCGGGTTTTCAGTCCACCGGGATACCCATTTTTGCCCAAGCCGCCTTTTCAGGTTTTCGACTTGCCGGGTGTGCAGATTTTTTTCATTTCATCCCTTCATTTTGCCCGAACCCTTTTGGTTCGCCGGGAAGCCCTAATTTTTGCCTAGGTATGTCAACCTAGCGGGTCTTTATCATGCGTAGTATCTTTTTACTATGTCTGCATTGGCGGGGTGAGGAAGGTCGTCACCGTCCATGGTAGTTAGAATCATGGCTCCTCCTGAGAACACATGCTTAACCACAAATGGCCCTTCGTACGTAGGGATCCATTTTCCCCTTGGATCACTCTGAGGAAGGATGATGCGCTTGATTACCAGATCACCAACTTGATATTCTTGTGGTCTGACCTTTTTGTTAAATGCCCTGATCATCCGTTTTTGATACGTCTGACCATGACAAATAGTAGCAAGTCTCTTTTCGTCGATTAAGTTTAGCTAATCAAGTCGTGTCTGGATCCAATCATCTTCACTTAGATCTGCATCCCTCATTATCCGGAGAGAGGGTATTTGCACTTCAATTGGTAAGACTGCCTCCATGCCGTAGACCAAGGAGAAAGGAGTTGCCCCGGTTGACGTCCTTGCTGAGGTACGGTACCCATGTAGAGCAAACGGTAACATCTCGTGCCAATCTTTATAGGTCACTGTCATCTTCTGCACAATTTTCTTGATATTCTTATTCGCTACCTCTACAGCTCTATTCATCTTCGGTCGGTAAGGAGAAGAGTTGTGGTGCTGTATTTTAAACTGCTCGCAGAGCTCAGTGATCATCTTGTTATTGAGATTGGTACCGTTGTCTGTAATGATCCTTTCAGGGACGCCGTATTGACAGATCAAGTTGTGCCGAATGAACCGTGCCACGACATTCTTGGTTACAGTAGCGTAGGAAGTTGCTTCAACCCACTTCGTAAAGTAATCGATCGCTACCAGGATGAAGCGATGCCCGTTGGATGTCGTAGGTTTAATCTCACCGATCATATCAATGCCCCACATTGCAAAAGGCCAAGGTGCAGTCAGAACATTCAGAGGGACTGGAGGAACGTGCACCTTATCTGCATATATCTGACACTTATGACATGTTCGAGAGTGTTGGTAGCAGTCAGCTTCCATTGTGGACCAGAAATACCCTGCCTGAAGGATTTTCTTTGCCATAGTGTGTCCACTGGAATGTGTTCCGAAGGTACCTTCATGTAGCTCCGCCATGATCCTTTCTACTTCAGTTTTATCCACACAACGCAGTAAGATCGAATCATGGTTTCGCTTGTACAGGATGCCATTGTTGAGGAAGAACTACGCTGCGAACCTTCTCAGAAACATCTTATCGTTGACAGAGGCACCTTCAGGATACTCCTGAGCTTCCAAGTATCTCTTCACCTCATAGTACCAAGGCTTCTCAGTCACCAACTCAGTCTCAAGATCACAACAGTATGCCGGTTCGTCCAGTTTCCAGATGATGATCCGGGGAGCCTCATTGTCCCACTTGACTTTGAACATAGAAGACATCGTAGCTAACGCGTCCGCCAACTGATTCTCCTCTCTTGGGAAATGTTCAAAAGTTATCTCTGTGAAATGGGGGATCATTGTCAACACACATTCTCTATAAGGAATAAGATTCGGATGTTTCGTATCCCACTCGCCTTTGATCTGATTGATCACGAGAGCGGAATCTCCGAAGACACTCAGAAACTTAATGCTTAAGTCAATCGCAGCTTGGAGACCCATGATGCATGCCTCATACTCCGCCATGTTGTTGGTGCAGTTGAAACATAGCTGGGCAATAAGTGGAGTATGAGTGCCTTGAGGAGATATGATCACAGCGCCGATACCGTTACCCAAAGCGTTGGAGGCTCCGTCAAAGTGCATAGACCATCGGGATCCTTCCTCAGGTCCTTCATCCGGTCCAGGTACCTCACAATCAGTCACAATCATGATACTCTCGTCTGGAAACTCGAAGTTCATTGACTGATAGTCGTCCACTGCCTGATGTGCCAGGTGGTCTGCCAATACACTTCCCTTGATGGCTTTCTGAGTCGTGTACTGGATGTCGTATTCTGTCAAGATCATTTGCCACCTTGCTATTCTCCCAGACAGAGCAGGCTTTTCAAATATGTACTTTATTGGATCCATCTTTGAGATCAACAAGGTAGTGTGAGTCAGCATATACTGTCTCAGCCGGCGAGCAGCCCATACCAAAGCGCAGCAAGTTTTCTCGAGCAGTGAGTATCGAGTCTCACAGTCGGTAAACTTTTTGCTAAGGTAATAAATGGCATGCTCTTTTCGGCCAGACTCGTCATGCTGCCCCAGCACACACCCCATTGAGTTGTCGAGTACTGTCAGGTATAATATCAGAGGTCTCCCCTCAACCAGTGGCATAAGAATGGGTAGTTCTTGGAGATACTCTTTGATTCTATCAAAAGCGGCCTGACATTCATCATTCCAACGTACTACCTGATCTTTCTTCAGCAGCTTGAAGATTGGTTCACAAGTAGCAGTTAGATGCGAGATGAATCGGGCAATGTAATTCAGGCGTCCTAAAAAGCCTCTGACCTCCTTCTCTGTCCTGGGAACTGGCATTTCTTGAATAGCCTTAACCTTGGCAGGGTCCACTTGAATACCCTTATCACTTACAACGAAGCCTAGCAATTTTCCAGATCTAACTCCGAAGGTGCACTTGTTCGGGTTCAACCTCAGCTTGTACAACTTCAGACGGTCAAACAACTTCTGCAGATGGTCAAGGTGTTCTTCCTCAGTTTGGGACCTTGCAATCATGTCGTCAACATACACTTCTATCTCATGATGGATCATGTCATGAAATAAAGCAACCATGGCACGTTGGTAGGTTGCCCCAGCATTTTTCAACCCGAATGGCATGACCTTGTAGCAAAAGGTGCCCTACTGAGTGACAAAGGTAGTCTTCTCCATGTCTTCCGGAGCCATCTTGATCTGATTATACCCTGAAAAACCATCCATGAAAGAAAACACCTTATGCTGAGCAGTATTGTCAACCAGGACATCAATGTGAGGTAGAGGGAAGTCATCTTTGGGGCTGGCCCTGTTCAGATCCCTGTAGTCAACACACATTCTGACCTTACCATCCTTCTTTGGTACCGGCACCATATTAGCAACCCACTGAGGGTAAGAAGTCACTGCAAGAAACCCAGCATCAAATTGCTTCATAACCTCAGCTTTGATCTTCTCAGACATCTCTGGACGCATACGGCGGACCTTTTGTTTAACCGGAGGGCAGTCTTCCTTGGTAGGCAAATGATGGACCACAATGTCCGTGTCCAACCCAGGCATGTCTTCGTAGGACCAAGCAAAGATCTCCACATAATCATGTAACATCCGAGTCAACCGTTGCTTCACGCTGAGCTCTAGGTTGGCACCAATTTTAACTTCCTTTCTGTCCGCCTCAGTACCCAGATTTATCGTTTCCACTGGCTCTTCATGTGGTTGAATTGCCCTCTCTTCCTGGAGTAATAGTCTTGCAAGCTCGCCAGGCACTTCGCAATCATCTTCACCTTCGTCTTCGGCTAAGTTGATCGGATTTTCGAAGTCATAACTGGCAGTAGCAGAGTCGTTACCAGTGAGATCCAGAGTGGATTGAAACATGTATGAGTGAGTGTGTGTAAATACAGCTGTTTTGCAATATATAACGAAAGGAAAGAAAGGAAAAGGAGCATAATATTTAAAGTGCGAGAAAAAGTCCAAGGTCTTTATTCATGATATATGAAATGACAATTAATATGCCCTCACAAATGAAGCCACGGTGCCCCGGGTAAGACACCGGGCCATAGAGTTTTAATTCAATGTTTATTACAAATAACAAAAACAAAGGAATTCATTACTGCATAATAAAAGTAACAGGTAGGTTGTCTTTTGCAGTCCAATTGCTAGGTCCACTGTCGGCCGTCGGATAAATCCAGTTGTTGAACTCAGATTCTTCCACTTCATCATCCTCCCTGATAGCATTCACTCCATGGTTAGGCATGGGAGCAGTCACCACATCGGGCTTCTCAGGTGCCTCAAACTGTACCTCCTTTGCATCAATAAGGTCTTGCACTTTGTTTCTTAAGGCCCAGCAATCATCAGTAGAATGCCCCGGGCTATCGGAGTGATAAGCACAGCGGGCATTTGGATTGTATTTGGGAGAGGCAGTATTCACAACCTTCGGAGCCTCTCTAACAGTCACCAAGTTGGTCGATAGCAGCTGCGGTAAGATTTGTGACAAGGTCATACTCAGCCGGGTAAACTCTCTTCTGGGTCTTTCAGCCCTTTGTTGATTGGTTTGCCGAGGAGCGGCAGCAGGTTTAGCAATCACCACCGCGTTGACAGATTGGCGGCGCTCTGGTTTATCTTGCCTTCTAGGCCCATACACAGCACTGGCCTCCTTTTTGAAGGGCTTCTTCTCAGCACTTGAAGACGCACCTTTCTGAATTTTACCGGACTTCATGCCAGCCTCTATTCTTTCCCCGGTCAGAATAAGGTCAGTGAACCCTACAGATGAATTGCCAATAAGATGATTAAAGAACAGCCCAGAGAGGGTCCCCAAGAACATATCCACCAACTCACGGTCTGTTAACGGAGGCTGCACCCTGCCAGCCAGATCCCTCCACTTCTGTGCATACTCTTTAAAACCTTCGCCTGATCCTAGCGACATACCCTGGAGTTGGGTACGTGTAGGAGCAAGGTCGGCATTATATTGATACTGCTTGTAAAAAACAGTAGCCAACTCCTCCCAGTTACGAACTTTGGTTCCATCCAGCTGATAGAACCATTCGAGATGAGTCCCTGAAAGACTCTCCTGGAAGAAGTGGATCCACAAGTTCTTGTCCACTGTGTACGGATGAATCTTCCGCACATAGGATCTGAGGTGTAGCTTAGGGCAAGACGCCCCGTCATACTTGGTGAAAGATGGTGCCTTAAACTTGTGAGGGATGATCACACCAGTAGACAAACCCAAGTCTCCGAAATCCAAACCAGACACCTGTTGGATCTCCATGGCGTTCAGACGGTCTTCCAACTGCTTGTACCCGTCTTCAGCTGGAGGATACTGTTCCTCATTAAAATCAGTCTCATTGTCAGAGACTACCGGACTTGGAGCCTTTCCCCCCTGGGGACTGTCTTTGCCTACAGAAGAACCAGCTTCCTCATTATGCAGAGTGTTACCAAACCTCCTGCCCGAGTTGAACAGAAAAGTTATCTTCTTCTTCTTCTTCTCCTTCTTCAGGAGAAAAGCCTTCAACTCTTCTTGACCTTGAGCCAAACCCATGACCAGCTCCTGAAATTGTGCGTTCTGCGCCTGAAGGGACTTGATAGACTGCTCGGTTGATGATTCAGGGTTCATGATGCTGAAATAAACAGCGAAGAACAGTAAGCAACCTGAAAAGAAGAGTACGTGCTATGCACATGATGAATGATATGTGTTTATGCAATGCATTCAAGGGTTCGAAAGTTTAAATTTGTTGTAGACAAAAAAAAGAACACACGTTATCATTAAGAAAATAATTGTTTGGTACATCAAAGCCTCATGGGCAAACACTATAAAACAAATCAATCCCAGAAGACACTACGCATCCTCTTTGGAGCTATGTAGGTGTTGAGATTCCTCTCCTCGTGCAGCAGGCGGGTGAGCTCCAAGACCTTCTTTTCACTAGCATATAGACTGGTCTCGAGAGAATTCCGTTCTTCCTTAAGCTGGATCCAGCTCTTCTGCATCTCTTCCCAGGATGTGGGCATATCAGGATGTTGAATGGTGTAGGACACTTCACCTTCCAAAACTGGCTCTTTGATTACAGGGAGGACATGAGGATATGGCATCACTAACTTCTAGGAGCGGGCTCGTACCCACTTGAGATAAGGCTCCAACGGGATGGAGTTCCTGTGCCCCAGGGTCTTGCTGTCTATCCTACTTGGCATCCTCCAAGCTCTGATAAATCTCTGGCGAAGTCCTTGTGCATCGTTGTCGAAGTCAAAAACTATGTCAGGAATTAACATGTCATGAGGGTCGTCCTTCCGAGCATAACCAAACTGTCTCCAAGCCAAGCATGGGTTGTAAGTAATACCTCCTCTGATTCCAAGTAAAGGAACATTAGGGTACTCCCCGCAACGATCAATGATAGTGACAAACTCTCTGGTCCGAGAGCACCAATGTATATCAGCATGTGTAAGAGTCATCAATCGTTGTGACCATCTCAAACCCTGCTCATTCTTCAAGACTGACTGCGGAAGGTGTGAAATAAACCACCTTCCCAGGAGATGAGTACAACACATAAGGACACCTCTTTTTCACATGGTTCGAGTGTAACATGAGTGAAGGATGTCCCCAAGCAATGTAGGTATGGGATTCCTGGACATGAAGATATGGACCGCACTGATATCTATAAGCTGATCTGGATTAGGGAACAATACCAAACCATAGACAAGGAGGGCTACAACTTCTTCAAAAGCTTGTAGGTCAAAGGAGTTCCAACATTCTTGGGCCTTCTCAAACAGAAACCTGGCTAAGAACCCTTTGATACCACTTCTAACTTCCCAATGTCCCTTGAGGTCAGATGACTGTAGGTGTAAGGCTTTAGCAATCTCTTCAAGCTTGGGTTCCTTTTCCGTACCGTTGTAGGGTAGTTGATCAAGGATAGGGATCTTCAGAATCCGGGAGAACTCTTCCAATGTAGGCACCAGTTGATAATCCAGGAAAGTGAAACAGTGATACAGAGGGTCAAAGAACTGGAATAGGACCTTTATCATATCTTCCTCAATGTTGGTGTTGACCAAGCTGATGAGTCTTCCATGTCTCTCACTGAATGAAGAGCTCTCGGGAATCCTGGAAATAAGGTCCTTAAGCTGAGGAGGGATCCTTACAAGGCTAATCTGAATTGTCTTTCTGCGACCAGTTTCCATGTCCTACAAAACAAGAACAAAGATGAAGATTCGAACCCCTAAAATGGTTAGTCAATGCATATGATGCTGGATGATGTCATGATGCTATGATTAAACACACCACAAATATTTACAAAGGCAAACATGATAAGACACACAAGTCACACCACAGCCCTTAGAGTTTAGGCCTGCATGGGGTCTGGGTATTACCCTCTTGAAGTTGGTGGGCTCAACCTGTCCTATTAGAAGTAACCGGGTTCTAAGGATCCCAATATCACTGGATTGCTTTCATTGTTCATCGTTTCGATTTAGCCACTGAACTGGCGACCGAAATATTCCAGGAAAGCAACCCTCAATTGAGTGTAGTATCGAGTATCAACCAACCTCGGACTGCACCAAAGTCAGTTATCTCACTACCCTAAAGAGGCCAAGATGGTTCAATTAAGGTTCCTAAGGTCAGTTGATGCTTCATGACACCACATGGAGGCCCCGTACTCTCCTTGACTGAACTCAAGGGTTACCGGTACACACCAAAGTGCCACATCAACGTAGCAGACTGTTTCAACCATGTCGGTATACCCCGCACAGTTCCCTCACAGCCTTGTTGCTACTTTCTAAGAAGGTATCCCCAGATCCGGGTTAGGATCTATGTAACTCCGATGCAGCCCACAATAATAAAGCAAGCAAGTCAAAGCAATTGAAAACACAGTTATGAGTTATCCTAAGGTACACCTCACTTTAAGATGTCCCCAGCAGAGTCGCCAGTTCTGTGATCGGTGGATCTGGAACTGACTGTTTAACGTTGGTTCGCGAAATGTCGCGGAAGCAAGAGTCGCCACCGTCTTTTATTTTCTCCAAATGGAAAGGACAAAAGCATAGAAAAATTCCTTATTGAGATTAGTTCTCGGTTCGGGAGGTAGATTTATAGAAAGGGAAGGTGTTAGCACCCTTTCTATCCATGGTTATCCATGGGCTCTTAGATACTTGCTCATTTGTGTTTTCAAAATGTTTGTTTGCTTTTCAAGGTGAGTGAGTTGAAAAAGTTTCGTTTAAAGTTTCAGATCGACTCTTGTATCAGTCCTCAAGAGTGTTTGAAAAATTGTTTTTGAAAGATTTTTGAAAGTGTCGGTGTGAAAAGAAGTTTTTGATTTGTTTTGAATTAGAGCAAGTATCTACGAGTAGTCTACCTACCCTAAGGAATTAGGCTGTGTAAAAGTCCTTAAGGTAGTGCCATCCCACCATTGAGAGGTAGGTAGCACCACCGTTGGAGGTGTTCGGGTCAATTCGAGTTTGTAGGGACAGTGCGGTCACCGAGCAACGGTAAGACACCTTAGAAGCTACCCTTATGCCATTGATCTTTTATTCCGAGGCAACTATTCCGAGGCAACTTGTTTCGAGGCAACCAGATCCATGGGACATAAGGACTTACTAAGACGTCCTATAGTCGACGACCACGTTTCGAGGGGCAAGGCAACAGTGTGGTCACCAGAGCAATAGTAGGACACCTTAGAAGCTACCCTTATGCCATGTTCATGGACATAAGGACTTACTAAAACGTCCTATACTCGACGACCACGTTTCGAGGGGCAAGGCAACAGTGAGGCGTACCCTAAGAGTGGTGTGTGAATTGTGTGTCATTTTCAATTATATTTGTCTTGATCATGCATTGAGTGTTCTACGCTTTGATTTTATTTGAGCATACATTCTTCCATGTGATTAACAGTTTAAAGGTGCGGAATTTAAAGTGCAAAAAATAAAGGTCATACGCTATTACAAGGCGCGGGTCTACATCGCCAAATTAAACAAAGACCCGATTTGAATAAATAAAATGCGGAAAGTAAATGTCCTAATTATCTATTACAAGGCCTTGGGGCAAATACATTATATCCACAAAAGAAATAAAAATAGATGCGAAAAGAAATAAAAATCGAGAGTGCGAGGGCGTTGGACCATTTAAGGAATTTAAATTGGAATTGAAAGTAATTAATGACTAAATAAAGAAAAGAACTTGTTTTTATGTTTTTTGGTACTTATGAAATTAAAGAGAATTAATGGGAATTAAAAGTTGAATAAAACCTTAGTTCTAAATTGTTTTTATTTTATTAAAAAAAGTTTAAATTTGACCTAATTTAACCTAATTATTTAATGACAAGTTTATTTACAGAAATAATTAATTATTAATAATAAGAATAAGATGAAATTATTTTATTGAGAAAAAGAATAAAAATCTAAAACCTAATTTCTACCTTTTTTAGTTATTTAGAAAACAAATTAAAATTTAAACCCTAATTTAAAACTAAATTGGTTATTAAGTTTATTTACAAAAACTATTAATGGATTAAATTAAATATATATTTTTGTTTTTGACTTTTCTGATTTTTTTGTATTTTTATATTAAAAATCTTTTGGTGAATTAAAGAAACAATTAATTAAAAAGAATAAATAAAAGAAAACAAAAAGAGAGAAAGAAATGCAAACAAGGGGGGATGGTTGACCCAAATTGAGGAAGTTTATTTGCAGCAATTAGGCCCATTGAATGAGGCCTTTTTGACTTTTCAGACTTGCGTGTGGAGGTGTTGACTGGTGTCCATGGTGGACTGCTGGTGATGGCCATTAGATTGGCCTTCAGGGACATGTGGCAAGCATAGATCTGAAGTTGCATGGTAGACCCTGGGGCGTGTACTGCATGGAAGTACGTTAAGACAAAATATATTGAATAAGTGGGGGACCTGGGAATCGAACCCAGGTCCCAGTGTTTACAAAGCGTGTCATCTACCACCTGTACCAAGCAACGCGTTTGTATGTATCATGGAAAACAAATTATAAAAAATAAACCACGCTAATGATATTAACACAAAAAACGTGCCAGCTTTTTGAATTGCCCAACCGTATAGTGACACGCCAGGCTTCTTCTTCGTTTCCTGCAAAAATATGAATTAGATAGCGGGGGTTTTAAACCCCCACTAACCTTAAGCCTGAAAAATAACGATTAGCACATGGTGAAAAAGAAAAAGGGCGCGAGGTGGTTGTTCAATTCGTTGGAAGGTCCTGATTTCAATGGTGCTATTTTGGTTGGCCAATTTTTCCTCAAGCGTAAAACCCCAAATTTGGAGCTTTGAAACCCTAAAAAGCTTCCATGGCAACTTTCTATACAAGCAAGATTAGTTCAATTCAATGGCACCATTAGCTTCAGTATGATCATATTAGTATAAAACAATAATGAAAATGCATGAACAAGGCCTGGAAATCAAAACACGATTCTTCAATATTTCAAGAAAAGTTTGATTTTGTTATACTGATTCTGGATGTATGGGGCTTGGAAAGGCGTTGAATCACGTTCAGGAAAGTCCCAGCAGTTGTTTGGAATCCTTTTTAGGCCTTGAAAGGACCTCTATGTATGTTTTCAGTTTTGAGAATTTTGTGAAAAAATGCAAAGTTGTTTTGTGTTCTTGGGCGCAGCTTTCATGTCCTTGTGATTAGGTTTCTCTTTGCATATGTATGAGGAATGAATTAGGTCAAAAACAAAGCCCAAAATCCATTTGAATCAATGTTTCCATATTTGATTTTTCAAGCATCTTTTCCAATCTTTTTTCCATCAAAACATTGCCAATCATTGAAGATTCTTACCTTTTTGAGTATGCACGAAATCTTGAGTGAATAAAGAGTGAAAATACTGCACAAAAAGATTCCAAAACATTTGTTTAGTATTTTTCTCATATTTAATTTTAATTAAATGAATTAATAGGTTTAAAAATTCAATTAATAAATTAAAAATAAGAAAATAACTCCCCTTTGGGTCAATGGGTCGTTCATAGCTTTTGGGTGATGATTCTTGGAAGAAATTGAGGCCCATTAGCAATTTTGAGGCATTTGAAGCAAAGTTGACTTTTCAAAATTCCCAAAAATTTCCCAACTTCCACAAGGCATATCTTGCTCAATTATTAAGCTTTGATCATGTTCTTGGACATTTTGGAAAGGTCTTGAAGTCCTCCAACCAATGCCTTTGGTCCCATGTCATTTTGATTCATCAATCTCAAGTTATGGTCTTTGACTTAAAGTGCCTTTTTGTTGACTTTTGAAAATGACCTATAATGTTGAGATTGATAACTTTTTGTGATAGCATTTCTTGGACTTGAAGTGTGAAGATGAGTTGTAGGAAATGTCATTCTTTTCAAAATGAGCTTTGGATGGAATTTTTCTGATAAACCATGTGCAAGTTACGCCTTGGTCAAGTTACAGTTGACTTTTTCAACTGTCCAAAAATAGAAACTTTTGCATCTTGAGACTTTTTGAGCCATGCTTTGAGAATCATGATCAAGAATTGATCAAATGATGTTTGTGGCTTCAAAATAAGATGTTGACCAAAAATTTGGACTTTTGACTGTCAAATGACCATTTTGCCCCTGCAGTTGACTGTTTGAGCAATTAGGGTTTTTGACTGTGCAATTTTGTGCTGTGAGTCTTGAAACTTGGTATGAGGATGCTTGACAATGTTTATGGGCATGTGGGACTTGATTGGACCATTGGAAACTTCAATTTCTTTGCCATAACCAAAACCCTAATTTTTGACTGTTAGGAAGCAATTGGACTGTGCAACCCCTTGGGAGATTTTGAAGCATGATCTTGGCAAATCTTGAAGAATATGGGAGGGCAAATTTTGGGGTACAACAATAATTAACAACTAAACATCAAGCGTTCATCCCCCCGAGTGCTACGTATCAGAGCGACAACACCGACTCGAACTAACGAGGTAACAACTATCCTCCTTGATTACCTGCACGTTACCAACAGAGGGAAACATTCAAACAGAAGGGTGAGATATGAGACAATATAGTAAGTTGTATGATAAATAATATATTAAATAAGATCATATAAAATTACCACTTCATAACTTACAAACAACTTTAATCACAACAAAACATCAACACGACATAACTACTAATTCACAGCTTTTAGATAATACTTGTCACAACAAGTCAAAAACAAAAAGCAACAACAAATATATCATCACCACAACTAAAGATGCAACATCAACTACCATTGGAGCAGAACTCACATCTTAAAAATCTGCCAATAAATAGAGGTATCAATAAGGCATAAGCCTTCTTTGCAGTTTTCCAATCCAAGCCATCACAGAGTATGCAAATGTATGTGACTCAATGAATGCACCATCACATACTCACAACAATCATCATCCATCACAAGGCATAAGCCCACATCACCATTATTACCAGTAAATAGAGGTAATTCATCATCATTTAAAATTCTCTATAACCTCGCATTATCAACAAAAATTCATAGAGACAATCACAACAATATAACATCTCAACATAAATCAACATTGGTCATAAGTCTAACAACTTAATAATAATTCAACACTGGCCATAAGCCTACAAATTGATATTTCAACAACAACAATTAGCACAACATTGACATAAGCCTACAACTTAGTATGTCACAACAACAATAACATAACAACATGTCAACAACCATTTGACATTGGCCATAGGCCTACAACATAATATTGCCCATAATTATTCGGACAATTATCGACTATACCAGTTAATTACTTATCTAAATGCTTATTTCTAATTACAAAACTTCTACAAATTGTTATACTATAATACTATATCATCATTATCATTGATATTATTATTATGAACCAAGCATTATCATAAGATCATCATGTCATCATCATACTTCATCACCACAAAACATCATGGCGATTCAACACGGGAAAGATAAATCTATCCTAACTTGGGTAATATAATTATCCTTATTATCCTTCATTTTACTCCTTATAAATATAGTTCATCACATTATCTTTCCAGCACTTTGAACGGCGCATCAAACGGAGTTACAGTTCAAAAGTTATGGAGTTTCAAGTTTTCAAAAATACTGTCAAACAGTGAGCAATGGATTGCACTAACAGAGTAATCGATTGCACCATGTTCCAGAGGCCAAAAATCACATTTTTAAGCAGTGCAATTGATTTCTCTTCTTCTGCAATCGATTGCTTACTGAAACAGAAGTAAAAATCCCAATTTTTAAGCAGTGCAATCGATTGCTCTTCTGCTGTAATGGATTGCACTCTGTGAAAAACAGTTTTACGAATTCTGTAAAGTGCAGTACGAGAACCCATTTGTTTAAGTTCCAAAGAAACAAACTTAATGAAATAATACACAATCAAACATCTGGTTATCATTTCTATCAACATACATCAATTACCACACAATTCAAAGCATCAACTCATCGAGTATAGTCAATTTCAACGGATTAAATCAAACAATCTACACCAAAACCTAACATGCATATCATTACATCCCTACCATTATGCCACTTATTAGAGAGTCAGAACCACACCCTTACCTCGGATTAGAGATTGCTCTACAATTTTCCAATCGAATCCAGTTTTTCCTCTTTTCCTCTTCTTTGTAACTTCTACGTTCTTTTCTTTCTTCCAACCCTTATTCCTCTTCTACTTGACAAAACCTCTTTTCCTTACTGTCACTTCTAATTTCTATTATTATAACCAAATTTAATAATAATAATAATATTGCTATTGGGCCTAATTCTCACACCTCTTTAATGCTACATACCACCATATAAATAAGCCTGACAACTCAATCTTATATTATTCCATTAATTCCAACATTATCATTATTATTAATCAACTAATCAATTAATTAATAATAATCTAACAACTTATACCAACAATTCTCCACATCTCCCAACTTCAACCAATAATCCAAAAATAATTTAATTAAATAATTAATTAAATTAACGGGCGTTACAACGGGCACCCGTGTCAGCCCCCTTATTTTCCTCTTTGAAAATAGCGCTCATCCTGACACGGCCCGTGTCAAGTGACACGGCCCGTGTCAAGTGACACGGGTGGCCGTATCAGGCACCCTGTATCTTGGTTTTTGAGACTTCTTCTGAAACTCTGAATTTTCACTCTTCGCATCGATTTTCCTAGTTTTATTCCTCTGAGCCTGAAAACAACAAAATACACAACCAACACATAAAACATACAATAATGAAATAAAACACTTGACAAAATAAAGAAACGATAACTAAAATAAATGTTAAATGTCTGTGTAAAAACCACTAATCAGTCTCTTTTACTTACTGAACTTTATTTTTCCTGCATTATCGTTCATCCATTCATCATAATTTTTCATAAAAATGAAAGCACCATAACATCTACAAAATAACCAGAAAAACTCTTAAAGCATAATTCACCCCCTCTTAGGTTGCACTATATACTTATAGAATACACATTCATAAACGATAAAAGCTTGTATCTATCCAAATGGTCCATCGACTTTCTATTGTTGGGAGCTGGTGTGAGTCTTTGGGACACGCTCTATTGAAGTCAATGTAGTCGACACACATTCTCCACTTCCTTGAAGCTTTCTTGAACAACACCATATTTGATAGCCATTTAGTGTACCGTACTTCAAAAGTGTCCACTAAACCATGAATTGTATTCATGGTCTCATGGACATTCTCAGAAGACTATTACCTCATCCTCTAGGACAAGTATTGGGCATTGATATTGGTGTTTAATTAATGTCATGGCATATTAGGGTCTATACCTAACATCTTGTGGGGAAATACGATGAAGAGATCAACATTGGCCCTTAAGCATTCAACTTATCCTTTCTTCACCCTGGTAGGTAGGTCGACCCATATGCCCACCGACCATGTTGGGTTATCATCTAATTGGATGCCTTTAAATTCTCCATCTAGAACCGGCCTTAAGACCTTGAGGGACCAAGCTCGTCGTCTTACGGGGTTTCATCTTTGCGTATGTCAAGATTAACTTTGATGATTGCTTCACTGGCCTTCTTCATTCTCTTCCCAATGTCTACAATTGTTGATAGGGACTCTTCAATGTCACTTCATGTATCTTCCACACCTCATACAACTCACTTGTGATTACAACAAACTTGTCGGAATCGTCGTGATACTTCATCTTCAAGTGGAAGGGGGATCCACCACGTCCATCATTACTATGAATGGCATTTCAAGAATAGCGTTATAAATAATTCCACAACGAATCACTAAGAAACGGATTTTCATGGTTCTCTTATTTCCCCATTTTCCCTAGACATTTATCTCCTAATGCATATTATCTTTCCTCCTTCCAACTTTTTCAATTCATTTTTCTTAACCTCTTTTTGGATAATTCCATGTGTTTTCTTTCATTATAGAAATATGATTTCCTCATACTTCCTTGGCGTGTCTCAGATGTGAGATAAACTTCAGAACTCTTTAGCACTTTAGCAAAGTGATTTCAATGTGTCATCGTAAATATAAAAATAAAAATACTAAATTATTCTAGGTTGCCTCCTAGTAGTGCTATTTTTAAGTCTTATAGCCTGACTTAAAACAAAAAAAAAATAATCATGTAAACCTATGGAAGCCCTTGTGTTACTTAAAGGCTCACCATGGTAAGTTTTCACTCTTTGACCATTCCCTTTGAACGTCTCCCCTATTTGTTCATTCAAGAGGTCCACAATCCCATGAGGGTAAAGTTTCACCAACTTAAAGGTGATTGACCATCTGATTTTCAATTTACCAGATTGAGCTTCAACCTTGAGTTGAACAAGAGTACATTTTGATCTTCTACCAACTCTTTTTTCTAACATTTCATGTCATTTCCATTTATTGGTCTTTCCCTTATACAACTCAACTTTCTCATAAGAGAATAATCTATTCTTTTCCAACTCATTGAGTTGCAACATTCTTACTTTCCCATCAACTTGGAAGTTGAAATTCAATTTCTTAACATAGCAAAAGGCTTTGTGTTACAATTTAATGGAAATGCGGTAAACTTTTCCATAAACAAGTCTATAGAGAGACATTCCTAAAAGTGTTTTAAAAGCAGTTATATAGGCCCATAAAACATCATCCAGATGTTTTAAACCAATATTTCCTAGAAGGGTTAACTAACTTTTCAAGGATTCTTTTATCTCCCTATTGGACAATTCAGATTAACCACTACTTTAGAGATGGTAGGCAGAAGCAACTTTGTATTTAACCCCATATTTGTTGGTCAAATCTTCAAAAAAATTATTGCAAAAGTGGATTCCTTCATAAATGGCTACCAATTTTGAAAAATATATCCTATTAAACAATTATATATGTTATTTCTCTTATTTTAGGATTGGCTTAATTTTTGTAAAACAAATGATAGCAGCAATCATGTAATGTAGAATAGGATATATAAACCTGCTAAGAAGAACATGTACAACAAGAAGTCCTATTATAATGTCAGAACATGTTGTGTTGAACTTTTTCAACAACTGGAACAACATGTCGAAGAATATGTCTTTGAAATCACGCCTGCTGAGCTGGATTAATGAGATTCAATTTATTCTTAACAGAGGCAGAATATTTAGGAGAATATTTTGCATCCTATGTGGCGCATATTTAAAGGTATGGAAAATTCAATAAAAAAAAAGGAGAATGAAGACTTTCTAAATAAGGATTTTATTTAGGAAACTAAATATTGAAGACCTTTCTTGGGGCAGAAGTTTTTGCAGTTTGTTACAGCTGACTTGCTGTGATTGAAGTCCCAAAACCAGTTGGGTAACAGGTTATAAATAAAAGGGTTTTTAACTTAGAAAAGACACGGCTAAAGATGTAGAAGTCCATGGTTTTGTCAAGGTAAACCTCCCGGGTTGTGCGAAGGTTACCATGTTCACCTCGAAACCTGTAGGTAAGAGATGTATTAGTCTTGGAGGAAGCTTTGAAGAAACTCCATGATGTGTTAGGAGCAAAGCTAACAAATAGTGGAGTTTGGCTTGGAGACTTATCTAGGTTGTCCTGGAAGTGTATCTTCTAAATTGTCTATCTGTGTGATCAGAATCTTAGTGAAGGATCGTTGATGCAGTGTGTGATCGGTGGATTTAGAACTGACTGTTTAAAGCTGGTTCACGAAATGTCGCGGTAAGCAAGAGTCGCCACCGTCTTTTATTTTCTCCAACATGGACAGGACAAAAGCACAGCAAAATTCCTTATGAGAACGTTTCTCGGTTCGGGAGGTAGATTTATAGAAAGGGAAGGTGTTAGCACCCTTTCTATCCATGGTTATCCATGGGCTCTTAGATACTTGCTCTTATGTTTTCAAAATGATGTTTGCTTTTCAAAATGTGAGTGGGTTTGAAAAAAGTTTC
Source organism: Vicia faba (assembly GCA_948472305.1). Classification (NCBI taxonomy): domain Eukaryota; kingdom Viridiplantae; phylum Streptophyta; class Magnoliopsida; order Fabales; family Fabaceae; genus Vicia; species Vicia faba. The sequence continues at coordinate 294,393 of CATIWC010001836.1, forward strand.
TTTGAAAGATTTCTGAATAACTCTTGTATCTGTCCTCAAGAGTGCTTGAAAAATTTGTTTTGAAAGCTTTTTTTGAAAGTGTCAGTGTGAAAAGTTTTTTTTTTTGATTTGTTTTTTAGAGAGCAAGTATCCATGAGTCATCTACCTACCCTAAGGAATTAAGCTGTGTATAAGTCCTTAAGGTAGTGCCATCCCACCATTGAGAGGTAGGTAGCACCACCGTTGGAGGTGTTCGGGTCAATTAGATTGTAGGGACAGTGTGGTCACCGAAGCAACAGTAGGACACCTTAGAAGTAACCCTAATGTCCTAGATCCTTTTTTAATCCGAGGCAGCCGTTTCGAGGCAACTGGATCATGGACATAAGAGCGACCGCTAAAACGTCTTATACTTGACGACCACGTTTCGAAGGAAACGAGTGAGGCGTACCCTAGAAGTGGTGTGTGTATTGTGTGTTGTTTTCATGTTAATATTTATCTTTGATCATGGCATTGTGAGCTACGCGTTGTTTTTAATTACCATACATTCTTTCATGCCATTTAGAATTTAAGAGTGCGGAAAATTAAAAGACGGAAAGATAAAATCTACGCTATTACAAGGCGCGGGTCTATACATCGCCAAAATACAAAGACCCATTTTTGATAAAGATGCGGAAAGTAAAAATGCGGTAAACCTAATTACTATTACATCCGGAAAGCAGTTACATAATAATTGATAAGAAAAATAACGCGCGAAAAGAAATAAACTGAACGTCCGAGGGTTTTGACCCTTTACTTGAAATTAAATGAAATTAAAACCTAATTAATTATTTAATTAAAGAAAAGAAAATGTTTTTTTATGTTTTTTGGTATTTATGAAAATAAAGAAAAGAATTTAAAAGGAAACCCTAATTCTAAATTATTTTAATTATTAATAAAACGTCAAAGTTGACCTAATTTAAACTAATTAGTTAATTTACATATTTATGTACAAAAATTAATGATAATTAATAATAATGATAAATAATGATGATTAATAATTAATTTAAGAAAAAGATAAAAATGTCAAAAAACCTAATTCTACGTATTTTATTTGTTAAGAAAAGTATTAGAATTTAAACCTAAATTAAACTAAAGTTAATTGTTAGTTATTTATTTACAAAAATAAATTAGTGAGGAAATTAATAAATAATTAAACATATTTTGTATTTTGATTTTCTGTTTTTATTATGGAAAAATTATTTTTATGGTGAATTAAGAAGAAAAGTTAAAACAATTAAAGGTATTAAAAAAGAAAAGAAAATAAATTTGTACAAACCAAGGGGGTGTCAGGCCCAAAGTGGAGGTAAACTGAAGCAATCCTGGCCCATTAAGACAAGGCTCGTTTGACTTTCCATGATTGCGTACACGCTCGTTGACTGGAGTACACCCTGGATTTCATTCTATGACCATTGGATGAGTGATCAAGGCCACTTGGCAAGCTACGCGTGAGGATGCATGATGGACCTTTGGGGTGAACGTTGCATGGGAATATGTTAAAACAAAAATTATCAATTATGTGGGGGGGCCTGGGAATGGAACCCAGGTCCCAGCGTTTACCAAGCGTGTCATCCACCATCCAGCCATTCAAGCGCGTTTGTAGTATTAGTGGAGAATAATTATTATATAAAAAAACAAATGTTAGTGGTATAAAACAACAACAAAAACGCGCCAGATTTTGAACTATCCAACCATGTGATGACACGCCTGTCTTCTTCTTCGTTTACCTGCAAAATATGAATAAGATAGCGGGGGTTTTAAACCCCCACTAAGTATAACTGTGGAAAATAGCGAATAGAAGAGGAGACATCATAAATTGAGCGCGAGAGGTTGGTTGAATTCGTCTGGCCTTGACGAATTCAACCATGGTCATGACGTGGTCCAATTTTTCCCTATGCCTAAAGCCCCAATTACAAGCTTCAGAAACCCTAGATGTTGTTCATGGTAGATTTGGATTCAGGCAGCGTTAGTTCAATTAACTTATACCAATCGCTTCAGAAGGTACCTATTAGTGTAAATCAAACAAGAAAACCAATTAAAAGCACATGAATCATGTTATGCAAGTTTGAAAAATAAGGCAAACCGTATGGCTCGTGTTCTTTAATTCTTCGCGTGTTAGGATTGATTCTTGATTGCAAACGCTTCCTGGAGACTTAGGCAATGTATTGGAATCCTTTTTAGGCGTGGAAAGGCACTGCAAGTATGATTTCAGTTTTCAAGTTTCTCTTCAAAATTTGCAAATTGGTTCTATGGCTTCAGCAGCTTTTTCGTGTATGCTTGAGTAGGGTTAGCTCTTGCATATGTATGTGATGCAAATTAGGTCAAAAATAAGCCCATGAATCCATGAATTTATGACTTGAATATTTGATTTTCAATTATGTGTTTTTCAATCTTTTTTCCATGAAAACTTTGCCAGTTATGGAAGATCTTGTCCCCTTGGATGATGCACGAAATCCTTAGCATATTTGGAGTATATTTGCTGCATAAAAAGATTTAAAAAAGCATATCTTTGAATTTTCTTATAATTAAAACCAATTAAATGAATTAATATAAATATAAATTCAATTAATTAATCAAAAATAAGAAAATAAATTATTTTGAGCTCAATGGGTCGTGCATAGGCCTTGGGTAATGATTCAAGGAAGAATTTGAGGCCCATTAGCAAATTTGAAGCTTTTTAGGCAAAGTTGACTTTTGAAAATTCCCAAAAATTTCCCAACTTCTCCAATGCATATCTTGCTCAATTTTGAAGCTATGAACATGTTTTTGGACATTTTGGAAAGTCCTCTAACCAATTCCTTTGGTCCCATGTCATTTTGATTTACCAATCTCAAGTTATGGTCTTTGACTTAAAGTGCCTTTTTGTTGACTTTTGAAAATGACCTATAATGTTGAAATTGATAACTTTTTGTGAGAGCATTCCTTGGACTTGGAGTGTGAAGATGAGTTGTAGGAAATGTCATCCCCTTCAAAATGAGAATTGGATGGGATTTTTTTGATAAACCATGAAGAAGTTATGCCTTGGTCAATTTGCAGTTGACTTTTCAGTTGTCCAAAAATAGAAACTTTTGCATCTTGAGACTTTTTGAGCCATGCTTGTGGAATCATGATCAAGAATTGATCAAATGATGATTGTGGCCTCAAAATAAGATGTTGACCAAATTTTTTGACTTTTGACTGTCAAATGACCATTTTACCCCTGCAGTTGACTGTGAAGCAATTAGGGTTTTTGACTGTGCAATTTGATGCCGTGAGTCTTGAAACTTGGCATATGGATGCTTGACAATGTATATAGGCATATGAGACTTGATTGGGCCCTTGAAAAACCTCAATTCCTTTGCAAGAACCAAAACCCTAATTTTGACTGTGTTAGGAGGCAATTGGACTGTGCAACCCTTGAGGGATTTTGAACCAACTGGAGATTGACCTTGACAAATCTTTGAAGAATATGGGAGGGAAAATTTTGGGGTACAACAGTTGCCCCTGTTCAATCTTCTTAGACCTGAGGATGCTGATTGGCTGGCGTGCCTTTCGTAATCCGAAGGTGGAAGATGATTGAACACTAGAGTGCCCAAAAATTTGCACTCACATAGTAGAGTATCAGCAGTGTGATGTAGGGAATGGGCTTACAGATGCCCTTTGGAGGAACGATGGATAGGAGGATGAGCTTATAGATGCCATCTGGAGATGCGACAGAACCTTGTCGGGAATGGGCTTATAGATGCCATTTGGAACTGTAATGGTAGTGTGGATGGGCTTATAGATGCCATCGGGAGATTGTCGATCGCGTAAGAGATTCCTTAGCGAGAACTTGTGCACCTGAGAAAGAAAGATACTTACCTGGCCTGTTACAAGGGTTGATCTTTAAACTCTTCATGTGGATGTGCCCTGGCTGGATACAGGTATCGAATCTTCAATCAGTTACTCACAGATGTGCCCTGGCTAGATACAGGAATCGAATCTGGAATTAGTCGTCAACAGATACACCCTGGCAGGATACAGGAATCGGATCTTCAAACTCTTCAGACGTGCCCTGGCAAGATACAGGAATTGAGTCTGGAATTAGTCGTCAACAGATACACCCTGGCAAGATACAGGAATCGGATCTTCAAACTCTTCAGACGTGCCCTGACAGGATACAGGAATCGAGTCTGGAATTAGTCGTCAATAGATACACCCTGGCAAGATACAGGAATCGGATCTTCAAACTCTTCAGACGTGCCCTGGCAGGATACAGGAATCGAGTCTGGAATTAGTCGTCAACAGATACACCCTGGCAAGATACAGGAATCGGATCTTCAAACTCTTCAGACGTGCCCTGGCAGGATACAGGAATCGAGTCTGGAATTAGTCATCAACAGATACACCCTGGCAAGATACAGGAATTGGATCTTCAAACTCTTCAGACGTGCCCTGGCAGGATACAGGAATCGAGTCTGGAATTAGTCGTCAACAGATACAACCTGGCAAGATACAGGAATCGGATCTTCAAACTCTTCAGACGTGCCCTAGCAGGATACAGGAATCGAGTCTGGAATTAGTCGTCAACAGATACACCCTAGCAAGATACAGGAATCAGATCTTCAAACTCTTCAGACGTGCCCTGGCAGGATACATGAATCGAGTCTGGAATTAGTCGTCAACAGATACACCCTGGCAAGATACAGGAATCGGATCTTCAAACTCTTCAGACGTGCCCTGGCAGGATACATGAATCGAGTCTGGAATTAGTCGTCAACAGATACACCCTGGCAAGATACAGGAATCGGATCTTCAAACTCTTCAGACGTGCCCTGGCAGGATACAGGAATCGATTCTGGAAAATAGTCGCTCACAGACATGCCCTGACTAGATACAGGTATCGAATCTGGAATTGCGACAGTTGATAGTAATCATCTTTGTATTGACCTTTGTCCTGAAAAGACAAAACGTTAGTTGTATGCAATGTCATGATGTATGAAAAGCATGATGTCATGATGTTCTCAGGGAGAAATGAGATTGTGTGATATGATGTGTATGTGCATGCATTGTGTATGTAAGCAGGATGTATGAAAATGTGATATGTTTATGAATGTATTTTCGTCTAGGAAAATAAATCCTTGACGAATGCCGGGAAGTTGAATCCTGGGCTGATGTTTGAAGGACAGAGTTCTTTGTTTCCGCTGGGGATGATGGTTGCAAGAATAACCTGTAGGAGAAGATGACTCCGTCGGGGATACCATTGATACGTTATGGTGAGGATTTGATGAACTCTGCTGGGGATGGGGAGACTTCGCCGGGGACGATCTTTCCGCTGTAACTGGCTGAGGATAACCCAGTTATATCCTGGTGGGGAAATAACCTTTGAATAAAGCCGGGGGAGCATTCGCACTCTGCAGGTGATAAGCTTCTAGAATCTACTGGGGATAAGCTTCCTGAATCTACTAGGGAGATTGATTGAGTTCTCCTGGGGAAACTTTCGAACTGTACTGGGGAAGTGGCTTCACTGGATGTTCTATATTCTGCCGGGGAACAATCTTATATTAAGACTGTCGGGTATGCTTGTTAGGAATGTTTGTGTACTCCGTTGGGGAATGTTGAGATCTTCTGGAGGATACCCAACTTCCTTAAGGCTGACTGAGTATAACTCTGCTCGGGGAGAGTGTTGCTGACTTGTTGGAGATACGGTGCCTTTTCAGGGCTGATTGGAGACCATCTGCTTGGGAGAGAATTGTTGAGTCTGGTCTTACTCGACGGGGAGTGAAGGTATATGGGTTACATTCTTCAGCCGAACTTACCTTGGTACCTTGGTGGACAGAGAAATTAGATTGCTTAGACAACTCATTATTGCCCCTGTTTCTAATGTTACCTGTAATTAATCCTTTGTTTCGTATGCAAATATTTATGAGTTAGCAATTAGTGTCAAATGCATATATCACAATTGAACATTGGACGTTCTTTGCAAAACAAAACAGAAAAAGGAAAAACAATTGGCAATTGGTCTGAAAAGTGAATTTGTAATGATTTTTGAATTTGCCTGTAAATAGGCGTTTATGTACAAGAGGCTGACGTCCTAGTAAGAGAATGTCGCCGAACAACAGAGTTTATACAATTTTGTGAAAAAGGAAAACAAAACAGCTATGTGAAAGGAATAATCCCACTGGGTTCCAACTCTGCTATCGCCTTTATATCTCCGAGCGTCTCATCACTTGGCTGCTCAGTTGAAGATGAAGCTGATTGATCGATGCCGTCTGAACCTGATAGTTGATACCAGATTCTGGATGCAAGGTGATTCAATGAGACATAGTATTACGCTTTAATCCCTAACTTTTGCCTGGACCACCCTTTCGGGTTTTCAGTCCACCGGGATACCCATTTTTGCCCAAGCCGCCTTTTCAGGTTTTCGACTTGCCGGGTGTACAAATTTTTCATTTCATCCCTTATTTTTGCCCGAACCCTTTTGGTTCGCCGGGAAGCCCTAATTTTTGCCTAGGTATGTCAACCTAGCGGGTCTTTTATCATGCGTAGTATCTTTTTACTATGTCTGCATTGGCAGGGTGAGGAAGCTTGTCACCATCCATGGTGGTTAGAATCATGGCTCCTCCTGAGAAGACATGTTTAACCACAAATGGCCCTTCGTACGTAGGGGTCCATTTGCCCCTGGGATCACTTTGAGGAAGAATGATGCGCTTGATTACCAGGTCCCCAACTTGATACTCTTGTGGTCTGACTTTCTTGTTAAATGCCCTGATCATCCGTTTTTGGTACGTTTGACCATGACATATAGCAGTGAGTCTCTTTTCGTCAATTAGGTTTAATTGATCAAGTCGAGTCTGGATCCAGTCCTCTTCGCTCAAATCGGCATCCTTCATTATCCGGAGAGAGGGTATCTGGACTTCAATCGGCAAGACTGCCTCCATGCCGTAGACCAAGGAAAATGGGGTTGCCCTGGTTGACGTCCTTGCTGAGGTACGGTACCCATGAAGAGCAAACGGTAACATCTCGTGCCAATCTTTATAGGTCACTGTCATCTTCTGCACAATCTTTTTGATATTCTTATTAGCTGCTTCTACAGCCCCGTTCATCTTCGGCCGGTAAGGAGAAGAGTTGTGGTGCTGTATCTTGAACTGCTCGCAGAGCTAAGTGATCATCTTGTTGTTAAGATTGGTACCATTGTCCGTAATGATCCTTTCCGGTACACCGTATCGACAGATCAGGTTATGCCGAATGAACCGTGCCACGACATTCTTGGTTACAGTGGCATAAGAAGCTGCTTCAACCCACTTTATGAAGTAATTAATTGCAACCAGGATGAAGCGATGCCCATTGGATGCCGTAGGTTTAATCTCGCCGATCATATCAATGCCCCACATTGCAAAAGGCCAAGGTGCAGTCAAGACATTCAGAGGAACTGGAGGAACGTGCACCTTATCTGCATATATCTGGCACTTATGACATGTCCGAGAATGTTGGTAACAGTCGGCTTCCATTGTGGACCAGAAATATCCTGCCCGAAGGATTTTCTTTGCCATGGTGTGTCCACTGGAATGCGTTCCGAAGGTACCTTCGTGCATCTCTGCCATGATTCTTTCTGCTTCAGTCTTATCCACACAACGCAGTAAGGTTGAATCATGGTTTCACTTGTAGAGAATGTCGTTGCTGAGGAAGAACTTTGCAGCGAACCTTCTCAGGAACTTCTTGTCATTGATGGATGCACCGTCGAGGTATTCTTGAGCTTCCAGATACCTCTTCACCTCATGATACCAGGGTTTTTCAGTTACCTCTTCAACCTCAAGATCACAGCAATATGCAGGTTCGTCCAGTTTCCAGATAATGATCCGGGGAGCCTCGTTGTCCCATTTGACTTTGAACATAGAAGACATCGTAGCCAACGCGTCCGCCAACTGATTCTCCTCTCTTGGGAAGTGTTCAAAAGTTATCTCTGTGAAATGGGGGATCAATGTCAACACACACTCTTTGTAAGGAATAAGGTTTGGGTGTTTCGTATCCCACTCGCCTTTGATCTGATTGATCACGAGAGCGGAATCTCCGAAGACACTCAGAAACTTGATCCTTAAGTCAATTGCAGCTTGAAGACCAATGATGCATGCCTCATACTCCGCCATGTTGTTGGTGCAGTTGAAACATAGTCGGGCAGTAAGTGGAGTATGAGTGCCTTGAGGGGATATGATCACGGCGCCGATACCGTTACCTAAAGCGTTGGAGGCTCCATCAAAGTGCATAGACCATCGGGATCCTTCCTTAGGTCCTTCATCCGGTCCAGGTACTTCACAATCAGTCACTACCATGATGTTCTCGTCTGGAAACTCGAAGTTCATTGACTGGTAGTCGTCCACTGCCCGGTGTGCCAAGTGGTCTGCCAACACACTTCCTTTGATTGCTTTCTGAGTCGTGTACTGGATGTCGTATTCCGTCAAGATCATCTGCCATCTTGCTATTCTTCCAGACAAAGCAGGCTTTTCGAATATGTACTTTATTGGATCCATCTTTGAAATCAATAGAGTAGTGTGAGTCAGCATATACTGTCTCAGGCGGCGAGCAGCCCATACCAAAGCGCAGCAAGTTTTCTCGAGCAGTGAGTATCGGGTCTCACAGTCGGTAAACTTTTTGCTAAGGTAATAAATGGCGTGCTCTTTTCGGCCAGAATCGTCATGCTGCCCCAGCACACACCCCATTGAGATGTCAAGTACCGTTAAGTATAGTATTAGAGGTCTCCCTTCAACCGGTGGCATAAGAATGGGTGGTTCCTGGAGATACTCTTGGATTCTGTCGAAAGCGGCCTGACATTCATCATTCCAACGTACTACTTGATCTTTCTTCAGCAGCTTGAAGATTGGTTCACAGGTAGCAGTTAGGTGCGAGATGAATCGGGCAATGTAATTCAGACGTCCTAGAAAGCCTCTGACTTCTTTCTTTGTCTTGGGAAATGGCATCTCTTGTATGGCTTTAACCTTGGCAGGGTCCACTTGAATACCCTTGTCGCTTACGACGAAGCCTAGCAACTTTCCAGATCTTACCCCAAAGGTGCATTTGTTTGGATTCAACCTCAGCTTGTACAACTTCAACCGGTCAAACAGCTTCTGTAGATGGTCAAGGTGTTCCTCCTCAGTTTGGGACCTTGCAATCATATCATCGACGTACACTTCAATCTCATGGTGGATCATGTCATGAAATAAAGCAACCATGGCACGTTGGTAGGTTGCCCCAGCATTTTTCAACCCGAATGGCATGACCTTGTAGCAGAAGGTGCCCCACTGAGTAACAAAGGTAGTCTTTTCCATATCTTCAGGAGCCATCTTGATCTGATTATAACCTGAAAATCCATCCATGAAGGAGAACACCTTGTGCTGAGCAGTATTGTCAACCAGAACGTCGATGTGAGGCAGAGGGAAGTCATCCTTGGGGCTCGCCCTATTCAGATCCCTGTAGTCAACACACATTCTGACCTTACCATATTTCTTTGGCACTGGAACCACGTTGGCAACCCACTGAGGGTAAGAAGTCACTGCTAGAAACCCGGCATCAAATTGTTTCATAACCTCAGCTTTGATCTTCTCGGACATCTCTGGACGCATACGGCAGACCTTCTGCTTTACCGGAGGGCAGTCTTCTTTGGTAGGCAGGTGATGAACTACAATGTCGGTATCCAACCCAGGCATGTCTTCGTAGGACCAGGCAAAGATTTCCACATAATCATGCAACATCTGAATCAACCGTTGTTTCACGCTGAGCTCCAAGTTGGCACCAATCTTAACTTCCTTTCTATCTGTCTCAGTACCCAGATTTACCGTTTCCACTGGCTCTTCATGTGGCTGAATGGCCCTCTCTTCCTGGAGTAACAGTCTTGCAAGCTCACCAGGCACTTCACAATCATCTTCACCTTCGTCTTCAGCTAAGTTGATCGAATTTTCGAAGTCATAACTGGCAGTAGCAGAGTCGTTACCAGTGAGATCCAGAGTGGATTGAAACCTGTATAGGTGAGTGTGTGTAAATATAGCTGTTTTACAATATATAAAGAAAGAAAGAAAGGGAGCACAAGATTTGAAATGCGAAAAACGTCCAATGTTTTTATTCATGATATATGGAAATGAAAAGTAATAAGCCCTCACAAATGAAGCCACGGTGCCCCGGGTAAGACACCGGGCCAGAAAGTTTCAATTTATTGTTCATTACAAATTTAAGAAACAAAGGAATTCATTAGTGAGTAACAAAAGTAACAGGTATGTAGCCTTTTGCAGTCCAATTGTTCAGTCCACCGTCGGTCGTCGGGTAGATCCAGCTATCAAACTTTGATTCCTCCGTATCGCCTTCAATAGCATTCACTCCCAGGTTGGTGATGAACACGGGAGGTCTTCCGATCCTTGCTTTGCGTACAGCCCTCTGAGCCTCTGCAGTGAAACCCAGCCCGAATTTGTCAGTTTTAGGAGTAAAATCAGGGAGCCTGCCCCAGTTAGCACATTCACCTTTCTCAATTACAGTCCGGGCGTCCTTCAAGGAAGCCATCTTCAAAGGAAAGTCTTCTTCAATCACTGTCTCTGCTGACGCCAATGTTGGAGGCACCTCTTCAAAGTGTTGAAAGGGGGTCTCAATGAACTCCCCGTCCATCTCTATATACCGGAACGAGTTCAGATGACTAACCATGTATTCTTCCTCCCCCTGCACTGTAACAATCTTCCCTCTGACATGGTATTTGAGCTTCTGGTGTAGAGTGGAGGTTACAACCCCAGCCTTGTGGATCCAGGGACGACCCAGCAAACAAGAATAGGATGGACGAATGTCCATCACATAGAACATTGAATCGAAGACTTGAGAACCAACACGAATCGGAATATCTACCTCACCATGTACCATCCTCTTCGACCCGTCAAAGGCTCGGACAACGATGTTACTAGGCTTCAACTCCAAACCCTCACAATCCAACCTGTCTAAGGCCTTCTTGGGCAATACATTCAGTGAAGAACCGGTGTCTACCAACACGTGTGCGAGAGTAGTGCCCCTGCATTCAATGGAGACATGCAGGGCATCATTGTGGTTCTTTCCCTTGGCGGTCAGATCAGCATCAGAGAAACCCAACCCATTGTCAGCGGTCAAGTTGACAACACAATCAGTAAATTGATCCGCAGACGTTTCTTGTGGCACATGGGCCATCTTTAGGAAAGAAATCAGGGCCTTGGCATGGGCCTCTAAACATAACAGCAATGATAGCATAGAGATCTTAGAGGGGGTGTGCCCCAGCTGCTCAACGACGTTGAAATCGCTCTTCTTGATGATCTTAAGGATTTCCTCCATCTCTTGCTGGGAGGCTTCAACATTAACGGTCTTCGGTGCCTCCATTCGGGCAGGCACATCAGCAATCCCTTTGCCCCGAGTGTCAGATGACTCGGCAGCAGGGGTAGAGACTTGATCAGGAGGGGAAACAGGCGCACTTGTAGGCATGATGATAAGAGGTCTTCGGATAACTGGTGGCGCAATGTCAGGCGAGAAGAGCCTGCCACTGCGAGTAACTTTAGCGGGACCGGTGATGCTACTGATATCGGTACTAGTGTTGAACTCCTGCTTCACTCCAAGCACATACACATCTGCCCCATAGTGCCATGGGACAGCCTTGTCAGATTTATAGGGGAGGGGCCCCGAAACAGTAATGATGATGGGTGCAACAGACATGATTTTGACTGGCTTCCTCGGGGGAGCCTTGGTAGGATTATTGAAGATGGTGACAACATATACTTCTTCAGTAGAAACAACAGGAACAACGGTCTTCTTGAACAAGATTTCTTTGCTATCCATCAGGCTTTGGATGCCTGACTTCAGCAACGGACAATCAGCAGGGGAAACAACACACAGAAGGCAACCCTTGCTACAACCCAGAAATAAACCGGCCAACAACAGGTTCCTTTTGACAGTCAATAAAGGGGTAGCAACATCATCCACAGAAACTGCATACAGGTCTTCCTCAATAGCATTTACTCCATGCTGGGGCATAAGAGCAGTCACAACGTTGGGCCTTTCAGGTGCCTCAAACTGTATTTCCTTGGCATCGATAAGGTCCTGAACCTTATTTCTTAGGGCCCAGCAATCATCAGTGGAATGCCCCGGGCTATCAGAGTGATAAGCACAGCGGGCATTGGGATTATACTTCGGAGAGGTTGTGTTCACCACCTTCGGAGCTTCTCTGACGGTTACCAAGTTGGTCGATAGCAGTTGCGGCAAGATCTGTGACAAGGTCATACTAAGCCGAGTATATTCTCTTCTGGGTCTCTCACCCCTTGGTTGGTTAGGTTGCCGTGGAGCGGCAGCAGGCTTTGCAATTACCACCGCGTTGACAGCTTGGCGGCGTTCTGGTTTGTTTTGCCTCCTGGGGCCATACACAACACTGGCTTCCTTCTTGAAAGGTTTCTTCTTAGAACTTGAGGGCGCACCTTTCTGTATCTTCCCTGATTTCATCCCAGCTTCTATCCTCTCCCCAGTCAGAATTAGGTCTGTAAACCCTGCAGATGAATTGCCAATGAGATGATTGAAGAACGGCCCGGATAGGGTCCCTAAGAACATGTCCACTAGTTCACGGTCGGTTAACGGCGGCTGCACCCTGCCAGCCAGGTCCCTCCACTTCTGCGCATATTCTTTAAAACCTTCTCCCGATCCTAGCGACATACCCTGGAGTTGGGTACGTGTAGGAGCGAGGTCGGCATTGTACTGATACTTGTTGTAAAAAGCAGTAGCCAAATCCTCCCAGTTACGAACCTTGGTTCCATCCAGCTGATAGAACCATTCGAGATGAGTCCCTGAAAGACTCTCCTGGAAGAAATGGATCCATAAGTTCTTGTCCACAGTATACGACTGGATCTTCCGCACATAAGATCTGAGATGTAGCTTAGGGCAAGACGCCCCGTCATACTTTGCGAAAGATGGTGCTTTGAACTTGTGTGGGATCACTACACCAGAAGATAGACCCAGGTCTCCGAAATCCAACCCAGGCACTTGTTGAATTTCCATGGCATTCAGACGATCCTCTAACTGCTTGTACTTGTCTTCAGCTGGAGGGTACTGCTCTTCATTGAAATTAGTCTCGTTGTCAGAGACCACCGGACTAGGAACCCTTCCCCCTTGGGGACTGCCTTTCCCTACAGAAGAACCAGCTTGATCAACCTCATTTTGCAGTGTGTTACCAAACCTCCGGCCAGTGTTGAATAGTACAATTCTCTTCTTCTTCTTCTTGACTAGCAGAGCCTTCAATTCCTCTTGCCCTTGGGCTAAACTCATGATCAGCTCTTGGAACTGGGCGTTTTGAGCCTGGAGGGCCTTGATGGACTGCTCAGTAGATGATTCAGGATTCATGGTAGCAGCTGAAATAAACAGCGAAGAACATTAAGCAACCTGAAAAGAAGAGTACCTGTGATGCATATGATGAATGGAATGCGTATGATTTATGTTTTCAAAGACAATCGGGATTCAACTTTATAAACAAAAAGGAACACACTTCATTAGATTTAAACTTTGGAATTTAGATTGTTCAGCGGATTGCCCTTAGGCGTTACATAAAATGGAAATACTGAAAAGGGAAATAAAACTGTAAAAGAACATCCAAAGCTCATCAGTGATCCCAGGGTCTCCTCTTCTCAGTACGGATGTAGTCATTCAAGACCCGCTCATTCTCCAACTGCTTTGTCAGCTTCTGGATCTTCAATTCCTGCTCGTTGAACTTTTCCCGATAAGAATCCCGTTCTTCTTGTAGTTGTGCCCAAGACCTCTTTAGTGTATCAACATCAGTAGGTATCTGAGGAGGGAGAACAGTTGGAGGAGCCCCATCTCTATCAGGATATTCAAGAATGATGGGTCTGACAGCTTCATATGGCATACCTAAATTCTGAGCACGGATGCGGACCCATCTGTAGTAGAGTTCCATAGGTAGAGAAGTCTTCGGCCCTAACTCATGTGGGTCAGCTTTATGAATTTTGTCCCAAGCCTTGATGAACCTACGACGCAGCTCGTCACTATCTACCTGAAACTCAAAACTGATGTGAGGCACCAACATCTCATGAGGCCCTGCTCTTCTGGCTCTTCCAAACTGACGGAGAGCTAGACATGGATTATAAGAGATTCCTCCTTGGGTACCAATCAAAGGAACATTAGGATATTCTCCGCAACGATCAATAACAGCTACCTCATCTAAACCCTTGAAAGTCCAAATGATGTCATTATCAGTGAGAGACATTAACCTATGAGCCCAACCTCTTCCTTCTTTGTTCTTCAGCACGAACTTAGGGAGGTGCGAAATAAACCACCTCACTAATAAAGGAATACAACACCACAGAGTTCCTCGTCTTCGGGCAGTACGAGCATAAAGTTGTTGCAGGATATCACCCAAGAGAGTGGGCACGGGGTTCCGAGACATGAAGATCCTTATGGCAGTGATGTTAATGAAGTTATCCGGATTTGGAAACAGAACCAGACCATAGATTAGGAGAGCCAGGATTTCTTCATACGCCCTAAAGTCTAGGTCATTCCAGAAACTGTTAGCTTTACCGATCAAAAACTTGGCCAAGAAACCCTTGACTCTGCTTCTAGTCACCCAGTTGTCCATTACCTCCTTGTGGGTCAAAGGAAGGGTTGCAGCAATCTCCTCAAGCCTAAGAGTCTTTTCCCAACCAGTGAAGGGAGTCTGATCCAAGATAGGGATGCCAAGCAAATCAGAGAATTCTTCCAGGGTAGGGACCAGCTGGAAGTCTTGAAAGGTGAAGCAATTGTACAAGGGATCATAGAACTGGGTCAAGACACTCATCAGTTGTTGGTCCCACTTTGAAGTGACTAAACTGAGAAGAGAACCATGCCTCTGGATAAAGGAAGAGGTGTTTGGAATTCTGCTAACCAATTCTTCAAGCAACTCAGGTGGGTGAACAAAATTGAACCGGATAGTGTTCCTTCGCAGAGGCATCATAATGTCCTACAAAACAGAGCAAAGGTGAAACCCTCTTGTCTTTGAAATGGTCAATCCTTATGCAGGATGCATGCAATGTCTATGATGGTATGATGTCATGATAAAACACACCACAAATATCCACAAAGGCAAAACATGATAAGGCACACAAGTCACACAAGATGGCCCTTAAAGTTTAGGCCAGCATGGGGTCTAGGTATTACCCTCTTTCAGCTTGTTGGTTAAGACCTGTCCTATCAAAAGTAATCGGGTTCTAGAGGATCCCAATATCACGGACTACCCTCAATCGGTCATAAATCCAGCATCGCAATCTTTTCTTGCAGCCAGAACCATCGCGAGAGTTTAGCCTCAATGGGTGTAGCATACTGCTACTAGTCTATTGGCCAAGTTGGGTCAAATTAGGGTTCTAAGGTCGGTTGGTGCTTAATGACTCCTCAGAAGACCCATATTCTCCTCGTTGTAACACAAGGGATATCGGTACAGACCAAGGTGCCACACCAACGTAGCCATTGCTTCACCCGTGTCGGTCTACGCCGGACAGGTCCCTCACAGCTTATGCTACCTAACAGGGTATCCCCAGATCCGGGTTAGGATCTATGAAACTCCAAGACAAATGCCCATAATAATAAAGCAAACAAAACAAAGCAATTGAAAACACAAGTATGAGCTATCCTAAGGTACACCTCACTTTAAGTTGTCCCCAACAGAGTCTCCAGTTCTGTGATCGGTGGATTTAGAACTGACTGTTTAAAGCTGGTTCACGAAATGTCGCGGTAAGCAAGAGTCGCCACCGTCTTTTATTTTCTCCAACATGGACAGGACAAAAGCACAGCAAAATTCCTTATGAGAACGTTTCTTGGTTCGGGAGGTAGATTTATAGAAAGGGAAGGTGTTAGCACCCTTTCTATCCATGGTTATCCATGGGCTCTTAGATACTTGCTCTTATGTTTTCAAAATGATATTTTCTTTTCAAAATGTGAGTGGGTTTGAAAAAAGTTTCTTTGAAAGATTTTTGAATAACTCTTGTATCTGTCCTCAAGAGTGTTTGAAAAATTTGTTTTGAAAGCTTTTTTTGAAAGTGTCAGTGTGAAAAGTTTTTTTTTGATTTGTTTTTTAGAGAGCAAGTATCCATGAGTCATCTACCTACCCTAAGGAATTAAGTTGTGTAGAAGTCCCTAAGGTAGTGCCATCCCACCATTGAGAGGTAGGTAGCACCACCGTTGGAGGTGTTCGGGTCAATTCGATTGTAGGGACAGTGTGGTCACCGAAGCAACAGTAGGACACCTTAGAAGTAACCCTAATGTCCTAGATCCTTTTTTAATCTGAGGCAACCGTTTCGAGGCAACTGTTTCGAGGCAACTGGATCATGGACATAAGAGCGACCGTTAAAACGTCCTATACTTGACGACCACGTTTCGAAGGCAACGAGTGAGGCGTACCCTAGAAGTGGTGTGTGTGTATTGTGTGTTGTTTTCATGTTAATATTTATCTTTGATCATGGCATTGTGAGCTACGCGTTGTTTTTAATTACCATACATTCTTTCATGCCATTTAGAATTTAAGAGTGCGGAAAATTAAAAGACGGAAAGATAAAAGCTACGCTATTACAAGGCGCGGGTCTATACATCGCCAAAATACAAAGATCTGTTTTTGATAAAGATGCGGAAAGTAAAAATGCGGTAAACCTAATTACTATTACATCCGGAAAGCAGTTACATAATAATTGATAAGAAAAATAACGCGCGAAAAGAAATAAACTGAACGTCTGAGGGTTTTGACCCTTTGCTTTAAATTAAATGAAATTAAAACCTAATTAATTATTTAATTAAAGAAAAGAAAATGTTTTTTTTTATGTTTTTTGGTATTTATGAAAATAAAGAAAAGAATTTAAAAGGAAACCCTAATTCTAAATTATTTTAATTATTAATAAAACGTCAAAGTTGACCTAATTTAAACTAATTAGTTAATTTACATATTTATGTACAAAAATTAATGATAATTAATAATAATGATAAATAATGATGATTAATAATTAATTTAAGAAAAAGATAAAAATGTCAAAAAACCTAATTCTACGTATTTTATTTGTTAAGAAAAGTATTAGAA
Organism: Vicia faba; assembly: GCA_948472305.1. Taxonomy (NCBI): domain Eukaryota; kingdom Viridiplantae; phylum Streptophyta; class Magnoliopsida; order Fabales; family Fabaceae; genus Vicia; species Vicia faba. The sequence goes on from CATIWC010001836.1 coordinate 311,449, forward strand.
TTTAAACCTAAATTAAACTAAAGTTAATTGTTAGTTATTTATTTACAAAAATAAATTAGTGAAGAAATTAATAAATAATTAAACATATTTTGTATTTTGATTTTCTGTTTTTATTATGGAAAAATTATTTTTATGGTGAATTAAGAAGAAAAGTTAAAACAATTAAAGGTATTAAAAAAGAAAAGAAAATAAATTTGTACAAACCAAGGGGGTGTCAGGCCCAAAGTGGAGGTAAACTGAAGCAATCCTGGCCCATTAAGACAAGGCTCGTTTGACTTTCCATGATTACGTACACGCTCGTTGACTGGAGTACACCCTGGATTTCATTCTATGACCATTGGATGAGTGATCAAGGCCACTTGGCAAGCTACGCGTGAGGATGCATGATGGACCTTTGGGGTGAACGTTGCATGGGAATGTGTTAAAACAAAAATTATCAATTATGTGGGGGGGCCTGGGAATGGAACCCAGGTCCCAGCGTTTACCAAGCGTGTCATCCACCATCCAGCCATTCAAGCGCGTTTGTAGTATTAGTGGAGAATAATTATTATATAAAAAAACAAATGTTAGTGGTATAAAACAACAACAAAAACGCGCCAGATTTTGAACTATCCAACCATGTGATGACACGCCTGTCTTCTTCTTCGTTTACCTGCAAAATATGAATAAGATAGCGGGGGGTTTTAAACCCCCACTAAGTATAACTGTGGAAAATAGCGAATAGAAGAGGAGACATCATAAATTGAGCGCGAGAGGTTGGTTGAATTCGTCTGGCCTTGACGAATTCAACCATGGTCATGACGTGGTCCAATTTTTCCCTATGCCTAAAGCCCCAATTACAAGCTTCGGAAACCCTAGATGTTGTTCATGGTAGATTTGGATTCAGGCAGCGTTAGTTCAATTAACTTATACCAATCGCTTCAGAAGGTACCTATTAGTGTAAATCAAACAAGAAAACCAATTAAAAGCACATGAATCATGTTATGCAAGTTTGAAAAATAAGGCAAACCGTATGGCTCGTGTTCTTCAATTCTTCGCGTGTTAGGATTGATTCTTGATTGCAAACGCTTCCTGGAGACTTAGGCAATGTATTGGAATCCTTTTTAGGCGTGGAAAGGCACTGCAAGTATGATTTCAGTTTTCAAGTTTCTCTTCAAAATTTGCAAATTGGTTCTATGGCTTCAGCAGCTTTTTCGTGTATGCTTGAGTAGGGTTAGCTCTTGCATATGTATGTGATGCAAATTAGGTCAAAAATAAGCCCATGAATCCATGAATTTATGACTTGAATATTTGATTTCCAATTATGTGTTTTTCAATCTTTTTTCCATGAAAACTTTGCCAGTTATGGAAGATCTTGTCCCCTTGGATGATGCACGAAATCCTTAGCATATTTGGAGTATATTTGCTGCATAAAAAGATTTAAAAAAGCATATCTTTGAATTTTCTTATAATTAAAACCAATTAAATGAATTAATATAAATATAAATTCAATTAATTAATCAAAAATAAGAAAATAAATTATTTTGAGCTCAATGGGTCGTGCATAGGCCTTGGGTAATGATTCAAGGAAGAATTTGAGGCCCATTAGCAAATTTGAAGCTTTTTAGGCAAAGTTGACTTTTGAAAATTCCCAAAAATTTCCCAACTTCTCCAATGCATATCTTGCTCAATTTTGAAGCTATGGACATGTTTTTGGACATTTTGGAAAGTCCTCTAACCAATTCCTTTGGTCCCATGTCATTTTGATTTACCAATCTCAAGTTATGGTCTTTGACTTAAAGTGCCTTTTTGTTGACTTTTGAAAATGACCTATAATGTTGAAATTGATAACTTTTTGTGAGAGCATTCCTTGGACTTGGAGTGTGAAGATGAGTTGTAGGAAATGTCATCCCCTTCAAAATGAGAATTGGATGGGATTTTTTTGATAAACCATGAAGAAGTTATGCCTTGGTCAATTTGCAGTTGACTTTTCAGTTGTCCAAAAATAGAAACTTTTGCATCTTGAGACTTTTTGAGCCATGCTTGTGGAATCATGATCAAGAATTGATCAAATGATGATTGTGGCCTCAAAATAAGATGTTGACCAAATTTTTTGACTTTTGACTGTCAAATGACCATTTTATCCCTGCAGTTGACTGTGAAGCAATTAGGGTTTTTGACTGTGCAATTTGATGCCGTGAGTCTTGAAACTTGGCATATGGATGCTTGACAATGTATATAGGCATATGGGACTTGATTGGGCCCTTGAAAAACCTCAATTCCTTTGCAAGAACCAAAACCCTAATTTTGACTGTGTTAGGAGGCAATTGGACTGTGCAACCCTTGAGGGATTTTGAACCAACTGGAGATTGACCTTGACAAATCTTTGAAGAATATGGGAGGGCAAATTTTGGGGTACAACACAGTGACTGAGGTGTTGACTGCTAGACATCATTGCGATGATTGGAAGTGGGATGGGGATATTCCATATCTAGGGAGGACCTAGGTAGAAGGGTCATTGGGTAGTGATTAAGTGTGTAGATCTTCAATGAGTGTGTTGGTTGTAGGGTCTGAAAATTGATATTTCTTATAGTGGACTTCATTCCTGGCTTGGTAGCCCCCATATTAGGTGTTGTTGTATACTAAACTGGATAAACAATTCAGGTGTGCTCTTTATCTTTTCAGTACTGTTTTATCTTGCATGTGTGTTTGTGTCAGATTAGATATCTCGACATCCTTATCGGACATCTGAGTCTGTTGTACCAGAATTTCAATTGGTATCAAAGCAGGCATCATGTTCTATTCTGGGTGAAATCCTGGGAAGGTACTTTCTGGTCATGGGCAAGGAAGAAAGTATTTATTGAAAAGAGGTATGAACTTGGACCATTCATACTATTGTACGGGTGATCTCGTAGCAAGGATCATTGGTTATCTGTGACAGGTATTGTTCCTGTATGTTCTCTTCAGGCCTGTAGCTTGGTGGGATGTTGCTGCACGTAGGGTTGATTTATTTTCAATCCTAAGTTTCCATGCTTATACTTGGATAGTGGTGTAAGCATTGTGTCTGAATATTATTGAGGAGTTTTTTTGTATTCCGCTGCATGGCATCTGATATAACCCTAAAAGTATGGGAAGGATACTAGGGTTGTTACCCTTAATAGAATATATGATGACATTTTCAAACGTATTAAAAGTATCAAAGATACTTGAGATCTTCCTCAAGTCCACTCATAAAGACATTTATCAATAAGGTTGATGAGAATCAACTGATAAATGATTCTCATATACATATGCATATTGACCTTGAAGACTGTCAAGGATGGTGTGATACGGTGGGAAGAACTGACTGTTTTTTTTGGAATGTTGGTTTGCGTTTTACGTTTGTTTTCGCAAAATGTCGCGGTAAGCAAGAGTCGCCACCGACTTTTATTTTATCCAACAAGGAAAGGAAAAAAAGCACAGAAAAATTCCTTTTTTCGAGATATTTATCGGGTTCGGGGGGTAGATTATAGAAAGGGAAGGTATTAGCACCCTTTCTATCCGTGGTTATCCACGGGCTCTTAGGTACTTGCTCAATTGTTTTCAAAATTACTTTCTTTGTGCTTGTGGGTTTGAAAAAGTTTTTGTTTGAAAACTTCGATTTAACTCTTGCTTCTGTCCTCAAGAGCGTATGAAGTATTTTTGAAAACTTTGTTCGAAAAGGATTGTAAGTGTAAAAAAGATTTTGTTTTTGAAAGAGCAAGTATCTAAGAACCATCTACCTACTTGAAAAAGGAATCGTTCTATGCTAATTTCCTTTAGACAATGCTATCCCACTATTAATGAGTAGGTAGCACCGTCGTTGGAGTTTGAGGGTCAATTTGAATGAGGGACATACAGTCACTAAAGCAATGTTAGGACGCCTTAGTGGTAACCCTAATGTCTTAGATAATTTGTTTTGAGGCAACAATATCCGAGGCAACTATAATCTTTTAGACAAGAGGGCGACCTCTAAAACAACCAATACTCAATGACCGTTACCGAAGGCAACCAAGTGGGGTGTACCCTAAGAGTGCACATGTGCGAGTGTGTCGTTTTCAGTTTATTTTTATCTTTGTACATGTTAAAGGTGATCTAATTTGATTTTAAGATTAACATTAAGTCTTGTCATGCAAACCCTATTATAAAACATCTAACAATTATAATTTGCAGAATTAAAAGTGCGGAAATTAAATTACAAGGCATCGGGTATTTACATCGCCAAAGACAAACCCTTTGAAAAAATAAAATAAAGTAAAGCGATAAAAATAATTAAATGTCCTATTTAACTATTACAATCCGGAAGCAGATACATTATTGGATAAGGAAAAATAAATCGTGACGCAAAATTAAATCAGACGCGTGACTAGGGTTTTGACCCTTTTGGTTAAAGAAGATATCTTTTTTAGGTTTTTGTTGTTTTTTATTTTAAGAAAGAAAATTAAATCTAAATTAATTACTAAATTAATTAAATGAAAAATAATTTTTTTTGGATTTTTTGATTATTTTAAGAAAGAAAAATAAAATTAATTGAATTAGTAATTAAAACCTAATTAAATCTAATTAATTTTAATTATTTACAAAAATGAATTAAAGTTTTCTAGAATTAAAACCTAAATTAATTAGTTAGTAATTATTAAATAAAACAAAAGTTTTAAAATTTGATTGAATAAAAAATATTTTTGTGATTTTATTTGATAAAAAAAAGAAATTTTTTGATTGGTTAGAGAATTAAATAAAACAAATAAAGTAAATAAACAAAAATAAATAATAAGAGAGGAGTATTGGGCCTGATTAAGGGGTGTTGATAGCAATTTCGTGGCCCATTATTAGTTGGCTTTTTGACTTTCTGGGATCCAGTACAAGCATGTTGACTGCCCTCTTGATGGACCTTCAATCCCTGGCCATCAGATCTGGCCATTGGCCATCTGGCGCTTAGATTGGTCATGGCACGTGGTGGATTTGCAAGCCTGCGCGCACATTGGAACACCTGAAAAATAATAGCATTGAGGAAGAGGGGGACCTGGGATTCGAACCCAGGTCCTGAAGGAGATTGCACTAACACGCTTGCCACCACGCTACATTGATCTGTTTGTTAATATAATACGCAATAATAATGATATAGCAAAGCAAAGTCAATTGGTCAGAAAAAATAAAAACGCGCGCCATTTTTGAATGGCCCAATGAGCGAGTGACAACTCTTCGTCCCTGTCCTCCCACTACTGTAATATTACCTGCGGATTTGAATCCGCAGCTAAAGGCGCAGCTTATTCCTAAAATCGTCTTCAGGCAATAAAAATGACTTTCCAGGGCATGGTTGTGTTTGTCTCATTCTCCTGGAGGCAACCATGCCCATCACATGGACCAATTTTACCTGAAATAAGAACCCCTAAAAACATAAACAAAACCATAGATATGGCGTTTCATGGTTACAGGGCATATAAATCAAATTGATTATTGCCAATGGCTTGCAAATAATATGAGGGTCATGAATATGCAGTTATTTCATTCAAATGATGCCAGAATAGACCAAATCGAATTCAAGAATAGAGCTGTGTTACGTGAGACTTACAGTGCGTTTGGAAGTCTGAAAATGCTTGCTTTGGATCCATGTAGCTTATGTGAATGGTCAGGAAGCGATTGAGACCACTCTCGTGTCCTGAAACGACCTCTAACTTGGACTTTGATCTCTCACTTTTTTGTGAATTTTTGCATTTTTGTTCTGCCTCTCTCAACACTTTCAACCCTTATTTTCGTATGTTTAGCTTGCTTATGTATTGTGTACTGCATTAGGGTAAGAATCATGGTCCAAATCTCTCCATATCAATGCACATGAATTGGATTTGATTCCACCATTAAAACCTTCCAAATTTGATTCATTTCAATCTTTTTGCACATGATTTGATTTGATACTAATGTGATGGTGATGCTAGCTGTGAACAAAGCCTAAAACAATCAGAAAATCATGATTTATTAATTCTTTGGATTTTATATGATTTTATTTGATTTAAAATGAATAAATTCAATTAAAAATCAAATTAAATAATAAATATGAAATATGGACACATGGCTGAAGCTAGGGCACTTGGGCAATGATGCAAACTCAAATCAAGTGGAAAATAATGGGCCCATTTGGCAAAATTTGAAGTTTTGGGGATAGTTGACTTTTGGCAATTTTGCAAAAAAGTCCAACTTCAACAATGCAAAACTTCTTCAATTTTGAACTTTTGGAAGTGTTCTTGGACTATTTAGAAAGCTTGAGATGTCCTATAACCAACCCTTTTGGTCTCATCTCATTTTGATATTCCATGCTCAAGTTATGAGCTTTGGCAAAAAAGGTTTTTTTGTTGACTTTTCAAAATGACCTATAATGTCCAAATTCATAGCTTCTTGTGAGTGCATTTTTTAATCTTGGGGTATGAATATGGATTGTATGAAATTGCATCCTATTCAAAAATGAGCTTTGGATGGGTCATTTCTCATAAAGTATGAGAAAGTTATGCTTGGTCAAATTTGAGTTGACTTTTCCTGCAAAACCCTAATTTAGCAACTTTTGAGTCTTGATGAATTTTAAGCAATCCTTGATGAATCATGATCAAACCTTGATCAAATGATGAAATATTCTTCAAAATGAGAATGTTGACAAAAAATCTTGAAGTTTGACTGTTTATAGGTCACAGTTGACTTTTGCCCTAGCACAGTCGATTTTTGGACCCTTTGAGCAGTTGACTTAGCAAACTTCCTCTGCAAGGCTTGAAATTTGACATGGATGATCTTGAGAACATATTAGGACATTAGGGAGCACTTGAGGTCATTTGGACTCAAGAATCTTGGTACAACACAAAACCCTAATTTGGGGTTGACTGCCTTAGGAGATAGCTTGTCTGACCAACTCTTGAGCTACCTTGAGCCACTTGGAGATTTTTCTTGCAATGTCTTGAGAAATATGAGAGGGAAAATTTTGGGGCACAACAGCTACCCCTGTTCAATCTTCTTAAACCTGAGGATGTAGATTGGCTTTTATGCCTTTCGTGATCCGAAGGTGGAAGATGATTGAACATTAGAGTGCCCAGAAATTTGCACTCGCATGAAGTGGTATCAGCCTTGTGATGTCGGGAATGGGCTTACAGATTCCATTTGGAGATTGCTTGCGGGAGGACGGGCTTAAAGATTCCATCTGCATGAGTGTCGATCGCATAAGCGATTCCTTAGCGAGAGCTCGCGTACCTGTTGTTGTGGAAGATTCCGCTTGGGGAAGTCTGATCTTGTTGAGATTTAGGAACTTACCTGTACTTCAACTGAGAAAACATCTCTGCTGAGTTTTAAGAACTTGCCCATAATTCAACTAGGGGGAAACATCTTCGTCGATATTTAAGAACTCGCCCGTAAATCAACTGAGAAAACTCTGCTGAGATTTAGGAACTGTCTGTAATTCAACAGAGGAACTTTGTCGAGATTTAGAACCTTATCTGTAATTCAACTGAGGATAAATCGGATGAGATTTAAGAACCGGTCAGTTCTTCGACTGAGGGAAACATCTTCATCGAGATTTAGGACTTGTCTGTAATTCAACGGAGGATAATTTTGTTGAGATTTAAGAACTGTCAGTAATTCGACGGAGGAGCTTTGTCGAGATTTAGGACCTTATCTGTAATTCAACTGAGTATAATTCTGTTGAGATTTAAGAACTGGTCAGTACTTCTACTGAGGGAAACATCTTCATCGAGATTTAGGACTTGTCTGTAATTCAACCTAGGATAATTTTGTTGAGATTTAAGAACTGCCAGTAATTCGATGGAGGAGCTTTGTCGAGATTTAGGACCTTATCTGTAATTCAACTGAGGATAATTCGGTTGAGATTTAAGAACCAGTCAGTACTTCGACGGAGGGAAACATCTTCATAGAGATTTAGGACTTGTCTGTAATTCAACGGAGGATAATTCTGTTGAGATTTAAGAACTGTCAGTAATTCGACGGAGGAGCTTTGTCGAGATTTAGAACCTTATCTGTAATTCAACTAAGGATAATTCGGTTGAGATTTAAGAATCGGTTAGTACTTCGACTGAGGGAAACATCTTCATCGAGATTTAGGACTTGTCTGTAATTCAACGGAGGATAATTCTGTTGAGATTTAAGAACTGTCAGTAATTCGACGGAGGAAATTGTCGAGATTTAGGACCTTATCTGTAATTCAACTGAGTATAACTCGGTTGAGATTTAAGAACCGGTCAGTACTTCGACTTGGGTAAAAGCTTCATAGCTGAGAACTTAATTGCATCCTTCCTGAAAGGTAAAGGTCAGTCGTATGCAATGCATGATATATATCAAGCAATGATGTTCTCAAAATAAATGAGATTGTGTTGTATGATGCGTATATGCATGTGTCATGATGTATGGAAATGTAATGCTTTTCGATGGGGGAAATAAATCTCGGATAGCTGCTGGAGAAAATAGTTGAATTCTTTGTTTCTGTTGGGGATGGCGAACGAAGATGATTGCAAGAATAAACCTGCAGGAGAGGATAACTCCATTGGGGAATAAACTGATGAGGAGATTACTCTGTGGGGAAGAGATGCTTTGCTGAGGATTCCACCGATAAATTCCGTTGGGGATGAATTATCATTGCTGGTGATACCAAATCCTGTTGGGGATTAAATTTCCTGTTTGTGAAAGGAAAGAACTCCGCTAGGGATGGTCTTCGGTTGCGACTTCACTGGGGATAACCTTTTAAACTCTAATGGGGATAATCCTTTGAGTTATGTTGGGGACAATTTTCCAAAGTCTTCTGGGGATGATTTTCCAAATTCCACTGGGGAAGCTTTTTCAGACTGCGCTGGGAAAAAATTCAATCTCTACTGGGGATATTTTGTATTCTGCCGAGGAATATTCTTATACTCCGCTGGGGAATATTAAGACTTTTCAGTGCTGATGGTGAATAAACTCTGCTTGGGGAGGATATTACTGATTCATTTACAGTTGTAAGTCTCAGCTGGGGAGAGCTATCATTACTGTCTTTTTCTTACTCTGCGGGGAGTGAAAGTACCTTAGCCATATTCTTCAGCTAAATTTACCTTGTACCTGGTGGACAGAGCAACTGTAAAGCTTGGACAATTCTTATTGCCCCTGTTTCTGACATTACCAGTAATTGTCTTTTGTTTCGCATGCAAATATTTATGAGCAGCAATTAATGTCAAATGCATATATCAAAAATAATCATTGGACGTTCTTTGCAAAACAAAACAGATAAAGAAAAACACTTTGAAATTTCTTTAAAAATGAATTGTATTGATTTTGAAGTTTGGCCTGTAAATAGGCATTTTTGTACAAGAGGTTGACGTCCTAGTAAGAGAGCGCTGCTAAATAATAGAATTTACACAATTTGTGAAAAACTAAACAGCTATGTGAATAATCCCAACTGAGTTCCAACTCTTCTATTGCCTTTATGTCCTTGAGCATCTCATCACTTCGCTACTTGGTTGAAGGTAGATCAGATTGATTAGTGTCGTCCGAGCTTGATAGCCGATACCGAAGTCAGGTTGCAATGTGATTCAATGAGACATGGTGTTACGCTTTGATCCCTAATTTTTGCCTGGACCGCCCTTTCGGGTTTTCAGTCCACCGGGATACCCTTTTTTTACCAAGCCACCTTTTCAGGTTTTCGACTTGCCGGGTGTACATTTTTTCATTTTCATCCCTTATTTTTGCCCGAACCCTTTTGGTTCGCCGGGAAGCCCTTATTTTTGCCTAGGCCAGTCGACCTAGCGGGTCTTTGATTATGTGTAGTATTTTTTCACTATGTCTGCATTGACGGGGTGAGGAAGGTCGTCACCATCCATGGTGGTTAGAATCATCGCTCCTCCTGAGAAAATGTTCTTAACTACAAATGTCCCTTCGTAAGTAGGGGTTCATTTGCCCCTGGGATCACCCTGAGGTAAGATAATGCGCTTGATTACCAGGTCCCCAACTTGATACTCTTGTCATCTAACTTTCTTGTTAAATGCCTTGATCATCCGTTTTTGGTACGTCTGACCATGACAAATAGCAGTAAGTCTCTTTTTGTCGATTAAGTTCAGCTGATCAAGCCGGGTCTGGATCCAGTCATCTTTGCTCAAACCTACATCCTTTATAATCCGAAGAGAGGGTATCTGAACTTCAATGGGCAATACAACCTCCATGCCATATACCAAGGAATAAGGTGTTGCCCCTGTTGACGTTCGTGCTGAGGTACGGTACCCGTGAAGAGCAAATGGTAACATCTCGCTCCAGACTTTGTATGTCATCGTCATCTTCTGCACAATCTTCTTAATGTTCTTATTAGCCGCTTCAACAGCCCCATTCATCTTCGGTCGGTAAGGAAGAAAATTAAACCTAATCTTTTAGGTTTTTGTTGTTTTTTATTTTAAGAAAGAAAATTAAACCTAAATTAATTATAAAATAAATTAATTAAATGAAAAATAAATTATTTTTGGAGTTTTTGATTATTTTAAGAAAGAAAAATAAAATTAATTGAATTAGTAATTAAAACCTAATTAAATCTAATTAATTTTAATTATTTACAAAAATGAATTAAAGTTTTCTAGAATTAAAACCTAAATTAATTAGTTAGTAATTATTAAATAAAACAAAAGTTTTAAAATTTGATTGAATAAAAAATATTTTTGTGATTTTATTTGATAAAAAAAAAAGAATTTTTTTGATTGGTTAGAGAATTAAATAAAACAAATAAAGTAAATAAACAAAAATAAATAATAAGAGAGGAGTATTGGGCCTGATTCAGGGGTGTTAATAGCAATTTCGTGGCCCATTATCAGTTGGCCTTTTTGACTTTCTGGGATCCAGTACAAGCATGTTGGCTGGCCTCTTGATGGACCTTCAATCCCTGGCCATTGGCCATCTGGCGCTTAGATTGGTGATGGCACATGGTGGATTTGCAAGCCTGCGCGCACATTGGAACACTTGAAAAATAATAGCATTGAGGAAGAGGGGGACCTGGGATTCGAACCCAGGTCCTGAAGGAGATTGCACTAACATGCTTTCCACCATGCTACATTGATCTGTTTGTTAATATAATACGCAATAATAATGATATAGCAAAGCAAAGTCAATTGGTCAGAAAAAATAAAAACGCGCGCCATTTTTGAATGGGCCAATGAGCGAGTGATAGCTATTCGTCCCTGTCCTCCACTACTGTAATATTGCCTGCGGATTTGAATCCGCAGCTAAAGGCGCAGCTTATTCCTAAAATCGTCTTCAGGCAATAAAAATGACTTTCCAGGGCATGGTTGTGTTCGTCTCATTCTCCTGGATGCAACCATGCCCATCACATGGACCAATTTTACCTGAAATAAGAACCCCTAAAAACATAAACAAAACCCTAGCTATGGCATTTCATGGTTACAGTGCATATAAATCAAATTGATTATTTCCAATGGCTTGCAAATAATATGAGGGTCATGAATATGCAGTTATTTCATTCAAATGATGCCATAATAGACCAAATTGAATTCAAGAACAGAGTTGTGTTACGTGAGACTTACAGTGCGTTTGGAAGTCTGAAAATGCTTGCTTTATATCCAGGTAGCTTTGTGAATGGTCAGGAAGCGATTGAGACCACTCTCGTGTCCTGAAATGACCTCTAACTTGGACTTTGATCTCTCACTTTTTTGTGATTTTTTTCACTTTTGTTTTGCCTCTCTCAACACTTTTCAACCCTTATTTTCGTATGTTTAGCTTGCTTATATATTGTGTACTGCATTAGGGTAAGAATCATGGTCCAAATCTCTCCATATCAATGCACATGAATTGGATTTGATTCCACCATTAAAACCTTCCAAATTTGATTCATTTCAATCTTTTTGCACATGATTTGATTTGATACAAATTTGATGGTGATACTAGCTGTGAACAAAACCTAAAACAATCAGAAAATCATGATCTATTAATTCTTTGGATTTTATATGATTTTATTTGATTTAAAATGAATAAATTCAATTAAAAATCAAATTAAATAATAAAAATGAAATATGGATACGTGGCTGAAGCTAGGGCACGTGGGCAATGATGCAAACTCAAATCAAGTGGAAAAGAATGGGCCCATTTGGCAAAATTTGAAGTTTTGGGGATAGTTGACTTTTGGCAATTTTGTAAAAAAGTCCAATCAACAATGCATAACTTCTTCAATTTTGAACTTTTGGAAGTGTTCTATGACTTTTTAGAAAGATTTAGATGTCCTCTAACCAACCCTTTTGGTCTCATCTCATTTTGATATTCCATGCTCAAGTTATGAGCTTTGGCAAAAAAGGTGTTTTTGTTGACTTTTCAAAATAACCTATAATGTCCAAATTCATAACTTCTTGTGAGTGCATTTTTTGATCTTGGGGTATGAATATGGATTGTAGGAAATTTCATCCTCTTCAAATATCAGCTTTGGATGGGTCATTTCTCATAAAGTATGAGAAAGTTATGCTTGGTCAAAGTTGAGTTGACTTTTCCTACAAAACCCAAATTTAGCAACTTTTGAGTCTTGATGAATTTTGAGCAATCCTTGATGAATCATGATCAACCCTTGATCAAATGATGAAATATTCTTCAAAATGAGAATGTTGACAAAAAATCTTGAAGTTTGACTGTTTATAGGTCACAGTTGACTTTTGTCCTAGCACAGTCGATTTTTGGACCCTTTGAGCAATTGACTGAGCAAGCTTCCTCTGCAAGGCTTGAAATTTGACATGGATGATCTAGAGAACATATTAGGACATTAGGGAGCACTTGAGGTCATTTGGACTCAAGAATCTTGGTACAACACAAAACCCTAATTTGGGGTTGACTGCCTTAGGAGATAGCTTGTCTGACCAACTCTTGAGCTACCTTGAGCCACTTGGAGATTTTTCTTGCAATGTCTTGAGAAATATGAGAGGGAAAATTTTGGGGTACAACAGATGGTGTGTTCCAAGAAGAAGAAACTGGTGTTCTATGGGATATTAGAACATTATTTTAGCAGGTATGCAACTACAAGTTTAAGAACAGATGCCTTGGGTGCTGAACAAAAATGTTATGAATACTTTTGTTTGGAACCTACTCCTGATTTGGGAGAGGAGGCATCTGGTTTGTGCAGGTTGATCAGGACACAATCAACAGTTTATCTACTCCTTGTTTCAGTTTATTTCTGACCAAGGCTTATGGGATTATAGAGGTTGAGCTCCATGTTCTTGAGAAGAACTCAGAAAGGAATCTCCACCAGACCCTTTATGTATATGAGATGAGCTTGTATCTGGAAGATCCTTCTGATCAAAGGAACCAGATTCATGGAATCCTATTTGTGGCCATAGAACATATTATGTTTGAATAGGATTATTGTGATCCAACCACGATGTTTGATGCTCTTGAGTATTGTTTTGATTGCCCTTGAGAAAGATAATCTGTGATTCTATTTGTGTACCCTCATAAGTTATTCCTTTGTTAAGGTTTAATATGACGTCAGACAGAATGTCGTGACATATTTGAAGATGTTAAAATTTGAAGGGCATTGTTTTTGAAGAATCAGGGGAAACAAACTCCTTTGAAAACTCTGTATATATACCTAATAGAAGGGATCTCTTCTGTAGGTACAGACAATGGCATTCATCATCTCAAAGTCAGACAGGAGGTCTGAAGAAAATCTTATTGAGATATGGCTCGTGCAATCCCCTACATATGTTGGTAGTCTGATCCTGAAGATTGATTAGTTGTTGTTGGTATGTTTCCTTGTGTTTCCCCCACGAGAGTTGAGTATGAGTTACTATGGATGTTTCCCCCAGAACCATAGTAACAATGGATGATATTGTAGCAGATGTTGGAACAACATCTCAGTTTCTTCAGCAATAAAAGTGACCTTTGCTCAAGGATACACTCAAATTGAAGGAGTTGTTTTTTATGAAACCTTTATTTCTGTGGCTAGACTTGAATCAATTAGATTACTCTTAGGAGTTGATTGCATTATGAGGTTTAAGCTGTTTCAAATGGGTGTAAAGAGTGCCTTCCTAAATAGCTATTTGAATGAGGAAGTCTATGTGGAACAACCTAAGGGATTAATTAATCCAAGTTTTTTTCCTAACCACGTGTGCAAACTGAAGAAAGCTCTGTATGGATTAAAGCAAGCTCCAAGAGATTGGTATAAGAGATTGACAAAATTTCTTGGTGAGAATGGATATAGGAAAGGTGGTAAAGATAAAACTCCTTTTGTCAAGGAAGAAGAAGGGAAGATATTGTGGTTGGTGGGATGTCAAATGAGATGGTTCAACATTTTGTTAAGCAAATGCAGTTAGAATTTGAGATAAGCCTTGTCAGTGAGTTAATTTACCTTCTTGGTCTACAAGTTAAACAAATGGAAGACTCTGTATTCTTATCTCGAGCAAATATGCTAATAATATAGTAAATAAATTTGGGATGGAAAATTCCAGTCACAAGAGAACACATTCTCCCACACATCTGAAGTTGTCTAAAGATGAAAAAGGGGCATGTGCTAGATATCAAGCTGATCCAAAAGTTAGCCATGCCAACCATGTGAAGAGAATACTAAAGTATGTGAATGGGACAAGTAACTATGGTATGTTGTATTCTCATGGATCTAGCTCTGCATTAAGTGGATATTGTGATGTTGATTGGGCAGGAAGTGCTGATGATAGAAAAAGTATATCAGGAGGATATTTCTTTCTGGGGAATTATCTCATATCATGGTTCAGTAAGAAGCAAAATTGTGTGTTATCCAAAGTTGAGTTTAAGGTCAAACCAATGGCCTAATCTGGAATGTTTTGGCTTCCATGATTGGATGTCATGTCAAAGATTCAGAAAGTATCACAGGTTTGAAGAAGAAGGATGTCAGATTAAAGTCCTACCTAGTGTGAGAAGGTAATCCTATCTGACTAACTGATAAGTACTTTGACGGGAGACTGATTATTTATTAGGATTATGCATGAAAGTTGACTACAAATACCTTGATGGGAGCTGAGTGTTTGTCTGATGATTGGGTGCAAATATGATTTCTGAACATGTCTTTCAGAAAATATTTGAGAGCTTATGTCTCTTAAATTATGCTCTGATTTATGGTAGATACTGAAGATGAGATCTATTGGGATCCTATCATGTAGATTGGGAGGTTTGTAAAGGGAATGTATAGAAATAAGTCCCTTGGATGGTGATTCCAGAACAAAAGTTGATTGGTTCTGTAGTAAAGTTGTTAATGTCCCAAATGATGTTGTAACATCATTGTTGATGATACTCTGTAGGAGAGACTTAGGACTGTGAATCTTAAATATTCTACCACCTAATTCAGAAGTGGCAGTTCTATCCTTGGTTTAAAATAAGAAGATTCTGAGTTTTTTTAGAGAAGTATGCTCAAGTAATGCATAACTACTATCTTGGTTTGAAGACTTTACCAGTGTCAGCAAATACTAGTAATGTGCAGAAGGAGAATTTAATCAGTACATTCGTTAAGGGGTATTCCTTCTGTTGGAGAGTCTGAATCTTAGTAAATCTTTTAAGCATACTAAGAAATGGTTAGAATTTGGTTTCAGACTATGGTTACATGACATCTTAGCCATCCAAAGAGTCATGAAAATATGTGTGGAGGTGCAAGGGCATGAATCAGAGGTGTCCTTGTTATGTGACTAGTTCAGGGTACTTGAAGTTATTTCTAGTGAACTATTGGGTGTTTAGTGTTGTGTTTTATCCATAATGAAGTTTTTGATTGTCCATGGCAGGAGGAGTCAGTGGACTAATTGGTTTGTTTGGAGCTTGTGATGTTCAAGCGTATAGAGTTATTGCCCTCCTATGGGGATGATGTTGGATAACATGCTGAGACATGTTGCTACAAGATGTAGTTATTTATGTCCTTATGATTCTCTGAAGACTCTAGCCACATGTTGCTAGAGTATACCATCCTTCTCCAAGAGGATGTGCTGGTTCTGTGAGAATTTATTTTTCTCTGCAATAGTGAATGGGATAAAGAAGACTACCCTGCTGGTTGTTAGGAGATGTCACACTTATTTGACAAGTAACTGATAATCAGGTTTGTAAAGCCATTACTGCAAACCAGGTGAATGTATGGTCTATGAAGAATAAGCTCCCTGTTAGTAAGTTAAGTGTGAAATATGTTATCCTGCATAGAATTGGAGTTGTTAACTGGGTCCCTACCAATCATACCTCAACCATTACAGTGGGTTTAGGAAAACTCATTTATGTTGTTGGAAATAAGATGTTTGATTATGGTGCTTACATTTTTCAACAGATTGTAAAGCATGCGGGAACTTGTGCAATCAAGATGCCTAGGGCCTTTCCCTCTCTTATTTGTGGCATTATTCTCAGTCAACTCCCTGGGATTCCTTGTGGTACTGATGTGGTATGCAAAAGAGAGTCTGCTCTGTCTCTTCACTTTAATTTGTTTTCAGGAAAACATGTCTCAGACATTGTCTTGACATCTGCATCCTCTGAAAACAAGACCTCAAGCAAGGATGATATGATTTCTTAGTTAATAGATGCCTGCAAAGAACTTGATGAGGCAATCAGAGTTAGCTCAGTAAGGAAGCTGAAATATGAAAAGATGATCAAGGTTCTGAAGAGGGATGACAACCTTGGTGAAAAAGTAGGTACTTAAGGAGGAGATTCTGATAATGAAGGAAAGTCCTCAAGAGTTGAACTTCTCCTCGACATGTGCTTTAGCCAAAGAAAATGAAGTTAAATTGTGGCATCAAAAACTGAGACACTTGCATCTGAAAGGAATGAAAAGAATCATATCTACAGAAGCCGTGAGAGGGATTCCTAAGCTTAAGATAGAAGAAGGGAGAGTATATGGTGAATGCCAGATTGGAAAGCAAACTAAGATGTCACATCAGAAGATTCAACATCTCACCACATCAAAAGTTTTGGAACTTCTTCATGTGGACTTGATGGGACTTATGCAGGTTGAAAGTCTTGGTGGAAAGAAGTATGTCTATGTTGTTGTAGATGACTTCTCTAGGTATACATGGATAAGTTTTATCAGAGAAAAATTAGAAACTTTTGAAGTCTTTAAAGATCTCTGTCAAAAACTTCAAAGAGAAAAGGATAGTCATGTCATAAGAATCAGAAGTGATCATGGAAAGGAATTTGAGAACAATAAATTTGCTGATTTTTGTTCTTTTGAAGGAATCACTCATGAATTTTCCTCTCCCATTACTCCTCGGCAAAATGGGATTGTGGAACGCAAAAACGGAACTCTTTAGGAATCTGCCAGAGCTATGGTTCATGCTAAGAAGTTACCCTACCACTTTTGGGTCGAAGCTATGAATATCGTGTGCTATATCCATAACAGAGTCACTCTAAGAAAAGGCACCCCAACCACCTTGTATGAAATATGGAAGGGAAGAAAACCTAATGTCAAATACTTTCATGTTTTTGGAAGTAAATGTTACATCTTAGCTGATCGTGAACAAAGAAGGAAGATGAATCCCATGAGTGATGAGGGAATATTCCTGGGTTACTCTACAAATAACAAAGCTTACAAAGTCTTTAAATCCATAACTAAGGTTATGATGGAATCCATAAATGTTATTATTGATGATAGAGGATAGAATAATAAAGGAAGTTCTGAAGCTGCTAGGTCTACTAGTCCTGAAGACAGTTAGACACTATACTGGTGTTTCCATTATAGTTTTCTTTTGTGTTTTGATGTCTTTGTTTATTTTGGCACTTGAATATGCTTGATACTTGGATATTATGTACTCCTAATTTCTATTGTTCTCATTTGTTTGGCATATTATGTCTAAACAAGGGGAGAATCTGACTGGTGAGGTTGAGGGGGAGCTTAATGTCCCAGAAGATGTTCTAACATCTTCTTTTTGGAACTGATTTTTTATGTCATTTTATGTTGTGTAACACTAATTCTAAATGAAAGGAATGCACTTGGAGAATTCATATGAAGGCATTATGGTCATGCCTTTAATCATATGAAGAAGTCGGGGAAACATCCTTTGACTAAATTGCTGAAGGTTTATTTGCTTGAAGTTGGAGACAGTGTCTGATAGGATGTTTGAACATTGTTCAGGACATGTTTCTGTGAAGACCAACTAAATAATATTCTAGACTGTGCATCCAGCCTCGTGTAAGAAGGAAGTCTAAAATGTGTTGTTGACCACGAATGTGCATTTATTGGGACTGGTTCTTTCAGCAGAAACTCTCTAGAGCTTTTAAAGGTGTTCAAAGTCAGGTTGGAAAGTGCATATTGATTCGTGCAGCAGTTTTTCCATCTTCAATTATCACTTATTTGACCAAGAATTAAAGATTGTTAATTTCTAAGAAACTGCTCTGCTATTTATAGAGGCTTCTCATATCCTCTAAATACCAAGTGAGTATTGTTCTCATCACCAGTGGGTTTTGTGCCTGGGTCTGGGTCTGTGAAGGCCTCCTTTGTCAAGTTTTAGCCAAAAAGGGGGAGAAAGGTTGCTTAGATAGGAGATAGTGCCAAACATGTCGAATCAAATGTTCTATCATGTATTTGTTAGGATCTGTCCTTTGTGACCTGTGATCTGAGTTATGAACACAGTTGTGATGTGTGTTTTGAGTTATCAAGGGCAGTGGTTGATTTGGTCTTAAGGAGTTATTAAGAGTTCTCTTATTCCACCATTGGTCTTTTATGTTTAGAAGATGTTCCTGGATTGAGGGGGAGTACAAGTTGTCTTCTGCTATCTTCTTCCTCGTGTGCATCAACCAAACTTCGGGACTTTCCTTCCTTTTATCCTGAAGCTGTTGTTCGTTGGTGCTGATGCAATTGAGTTCTTTAGAGTGCCACAAAGAAGATGTCGAACAAGATGTTGAGACATTTATTTTCAACTGAAGATCTATTATTGTGTGCAGTAGCTTCTGAACACTACTGCCGAGGGCTATATTTTTGTATTGTTGAAATCTCCTAGATGGCAATTATTTCTAGATCATTTGCTTTAGTCAAAATTTGCCAAAGGGGGAGATTGTTAGTTCTCTTGTTTTAGGATTGGCTTAATTTTTGTAAAACAAATAATAGCAGCAATCATGTAATGTAGAATAGGATGTATAAACCTGCTAAGAAGAACATGTACAACAAGAAGTCCTATTACAATGTCAGAATATGTTGTGTTGAACTTTTTCAACAACTGGAACAACATGTCGAAGAAGATGTCTTCGACACCGCGCCTGTTGAGCTGGATTAATGAGATTCAGTTTATTCTTAACAGAGGCAAAATACTCAGGAGAATATTTTGCATCCTATGTGGCACATATTTAAAGGTCTGGAAAATCCAATCAGAAATCAAGGAGAATGAAGACTTTCTAAATAAGGAGATTATTTAGGAAACTAAAGATTGAAGATCTTTCTTGAGGCAGAAGTTTCTGCACTTTGTTACACCTGATTTGCTGTGATTGAAGGTCCAAAACCAGTTAGGTAACATGTTATAAATAGAAGGGTTTGTAATTTAGAAAAGACACGACTAAAGATGTAGAAGTCTAGGGTTTTGTCAAGATAAACCTCCCGGGTTGTGGGAAGGTTACCATGTTCATCTCGAAACCTGTAGGTAAGAGGTGTATTGTTCTGGAGGAAGCTTTGAAGCAACTCCATGATGTGTTAGGAGCAAAGCTAACAAACAGTGGATTTTGGCTTGGAGACTTAGCTAGGATGTCCTGAAAGTGTGTCTTCCAAACTGTCTATCTGTGTGATCAAAATCTTGGTGAAGGATCGTCGATGCAGTGACTGAGGTGTTGACCGTTAGACATCATTGCGATGATTGGAAGTGAGATGGAGATATTTTATATCTAGGGAAGACCTATGTAGAAGGGTCATTGGGTAGTGATTAAGTGTGTAGATCGTCAACGGGTGTGTTAGCTGTAAGGTCTGCAAATTGATATTGCTGATAGTGGACTTCATTTTTGGCTTGGTAGCCTCCGGATTAGGTATTGTTGTACACCGAACTAGATAAACAATTATGGTGTGTTCTTTATCTTTTCAGTACTATTTTATCTTACATGTATGTTTGTGTCAGATCAGATATCTCGACATCCTTATAGGACATCTGAGTCTGCTGTATAAAAATTTCAATATATTTTAATATAAATATTTATTTATTTCATAATTTAAAAAAAAAAAATTTTTTTAACATTTTTAAAATCTTAAAATTATATAATAACTCATATTTAATCGATTTATTTTTATTAAAAATACGAGTAACAAATACAAATATAATACTTATATATTCATAAATCATGATTATCGTCCAAAAGTTAATACCCACTTAAAATTGATAGTCATATAAAATAGGGTGAGTAATAAAATATCTGAATCTACACTCATGCCCACTTTATGCACACTCATTACCACTTTACTTTAGCAGATAATCAATGTGCCCAAATTCATATTTATTTCGTTAATTTTTACTTGTGAGCATTTTTTTTTTATATACACATTATGCCATCTCTAGTAGTCGAACAACTATGTTAAATTTCCTCCAAGAAACTGTGAAAGATAAGTAACAAAAAGATTTTGAGTGAGGGTTAGTTGGCTTTTCCCATATCTGAAATGCCATTGGTTGATCCAG
This sequence comes from Vicia faba, assembly GCA_948472305.1. Lineage (NCBI taxonomy): Eukaryota > Viridiplantae > Streptophyta > Magnoliopsida > Fabales > Fabaceae > Vicia > Vicia faba. Next base: position 332,019 of record CATIWC010001836.1, read on the forward strand.
CGGCTATATTAATTTATTCTCAAGTCATTCTCTTCTCCCATACCATGCCACCCTATCCCTGCTCTCTCTATCTCTCTATGTCAGAGATCTGGTAGCCTACTTTTTTTTTTCATGGTTGAATTATTATGGTTCTGATTTTTATTTTAAAATCTTTTAAATTGAGACTCATTGATTAACATAAATGTTTTTTATATTATCTATAGATAATAGAAATATTAACTTAACACATTGTTTAAACTTAGCTGAATCTGAAGTATTTTTTTACACCAGTTTGTTTATGATTTGTGTTAGGTAGGAGTATATATTTTCAATTAAGATTAAGAATTGATCAGTTGAGATACTTAAATTAATTAAATACATTTAAATTTAATGACTAAGTTATCAGGAGTGTTTTATAGGATTACAAAATTATGATTCACTTTAATTATTGTAGTTTATTTTCTTGTAAATATTCAAACTTTTTTGTTTTGTTTTATTTAAGTACATGATTTGTTATGTGTTGCAAAATTTTAAAATATGTTATGGATCATTTTTTTAAAGCGATTGCTAACATTTTTTTGAAAATATATTTCACACTAAATAATTTTTTTTACTTTAATTAAAATTGATAAATAGATATGTTTGTTCTGTTTAGATTTGTCTTACAAAAGTCTATAATAAAATAGAACGGAGCGAAAATAATAAAAGGTGCGGTGTGATGCTAAAATTTTAATTTAACTTATGAAAAAAACGAGGATTGGGTGAATATGACGGCCTTGCATCTCAAAATCTAAAAACTACCCAAATTTATGTCTTTTTATTACTGGTCGCACCTGCAAAAGTCAACCGCAAAAACAAGTCAGGACGATGTGAACATAATAGAGGGTACAAGTCTAAAGGCTTGATTCAACTCACAAAAATATTCGGGTAAAATAGATATGCTTTGTAACGCTCTAGATTGCTGTCAAGATTATCGACGATCCTACAAACCAACACGAGTCTTTTCAGCATGTTTTATCCTCACTCACACGCTTTCTGGGAAACTTTCAAAAGGTCACCCATCTAAATACTACTCTAAGTCAAGCCTCATTAACTATGGAGTTCATATTTGTTAAGCTACCGAAAAGAAGATGCATCTTGTTGGTATAAGTAGTATCTATTAATCCTTATAAGCATTCCTTCAACCATGCAGTCTATTCTCTACACAATCTCAGGATCCCTCTCATTGCGATGTAGTGAACACTCATCGTCCTCTTCGGCCACGAGTGTTACATGCCCACTAGCTTCTGCATGGTTCGCCCTCGAACCACATCGTATTGAGAGAAGTTTGACTCTAATACCATTTATAACACCGCAGACTGTGTTCAAGATTATCGACTGACCTCAAAAATCAACACGGGTTTTTTCAACATGCTTTATCTTCACTCACACGCTTTCCGGGAAACTTCTCAGAAGGTCACCCATCCAAATACTACTCCAAGTCAAACCTCCTTAACTATGAAGTTCTTATTTGTTAAGTGTTCTGGACTGGGCCCGACAGGCCCAAAAGCATTACTAAGGCCCAGTCCAAAGGGACTTACTGAGGACCACGCCGAGCAAATGGGTCACATCCGTGCCCGACATCCTGATGTCCAGCTCGACATCCCGCTGTCCAACTCCACGTCTGACGTCCAGCACGACACCCTGCTGTCCAGCTCGACGTCCTGGCGTCGAGCTCGACACCCTGCTGTCCAGCTCGACGTTGTCTCGAGCATCCCAGCTAGGGCAGACTCAGTCCACCGTTCCCCCAACGATACTCCGGAAAGACCGCGTCTCCGTCCGCCCGCACTTCACGCAGAACATCCAGGAAGGGGACCACGTGCGGGTCCCCACTACCCACGTAGAACCTGGCAGTTCCTCCATTGGGCCAAATCCGCCCGGCCCAATGAAGGAACCTTGGCCCAGCGCTGGGGGCTATAAATACCCTCTGTTTCCAGAGGGTCAAGTATTCATCATTCTAACCTCAACCTACTATTATCTGCTCGTACTCCTACTTACTTCAGCATCGGAGTGTCTTGCAGGTACCCCCCCACCTCGTTCAAAAAAGCTTTCTGCTCGGAGCCAGCCGTGACGGTCCATTTCTGATCAGGTCAGATCAGTGGCGCCGTCTGTGGGAAACAGCTTCCCCGTCTAACGAACAATTCTAAGGACCAAAGCTCAATTCAACTACCTGTCATGGCTGATCCAGCTCACGACGAGCAGCCCGTCCGTGTCGCCGACACTAATAACGGCCCCGTGGACAAGAATGGACACCTCGACAATCCCGGTGATCCCGGCCACAATGCCATCCCTGTGACAACCTCCCCTGGACCTTCTTCCCACAGGGACGGGAATACTGCGTCATCCTCGACGACCCCTCCAGCACTCGAGGACGACCCGGTAGCTCTCGCCCATCACAGAGCTGCCCGGTTCTATGAAGTCCCAGTTCCTGCCGGGGCAGATGCCACGATTCAGGCACTGTTCGCGGCCATCAACCAGACAAATTATCTCATATTCGCCCAAGGAGAAAGACTAATGGCACTTGAAAATGATCGACGACCCCCGAGGAGGCATCAGAGGCCACTTTCTCCACCTCCTCGGGTCGAAGAAGTTCGACACCCTTCTCCCCCGCGGAGACACTACAGGGAGAACTCCAGGAGCCCCTCTCCCCGACCAAAGCAGAGGCGGCCCCGATATGAGAGACAGCCCGCTATTCCAGCCGGGGAACCCAGTCACGACCCATCAAGGCACGACAAGAGGCACCCCGGAGACGGGCGTGTGACCTTCAACCACCGAGCATCACGCTTGAGGGAATCTCAGCACGATCATCGTGCCAGACATAACTACAGGACCCCTTCTCTTTCTCCGGAGAGGAGCGACGAGGACGACCCCCGCGGTCCCCTGTCGCAGGCCATCATGGATGCACCTATCCCCCCGGGCATGGAGAAGCCCCCACATCTGAAGGAGTATGACGGCGTAGCAGACCCGGTCGACCACATTGACGGGTTCGAAGCCATGCTCCACTATCATAATGTCGGGGGGCCCATCAAGTGTCGTCTCTTCCCCACAACTCTCAGGAAGGCGGCCATGGACTGGTATAAAGGACTCGCCCCGGGCTCAATTACCTCGTGGCGAAACCTGAAGAACCAGTTCATCAGTTCCTTCACAGCTTCTCGGCGCCACCCGAAGACCGAGGCGGCCCTCGAGGCCATCATCCAAAGACAGGATGAAACCTTGAGGGAATTCATCAACCGCTTCAACCGGGAAGCAATACAGGTCCCCTGCGCGGACCATATGAAAAGATATTTGCTGGAGAGGGGCCTCCTCCCCGGCACAGAATTCAGAAAAGCTGTGGGTATTGAGCCACCTGCAACTTTTGACGCTCTCCTCGACAAAGCCCGAGCATACATAGACTACGAGGAGAGAGAAGATGCCAACAGGGCACGAGACTCCAGGGCTCGCGCTCCCAATCATAGCAGCAGCTCGCGGCAAGACCCTCCTCCCCGACGTACCGGGGAGAAAAGGAAAGAAGATCGACCCCGGGAAGTCCGGGAACAAAGGGGCCCCTCAGGCCGTTTCACTGAGTACACTCCGCTCACGGCTTCCCGCGAGCGTATTTTGGCGGAGTGTGCTAGCACAGATTTCAGAGACGGTGGCGTCAAGCGTCCCCGACCTGCTCCCGCCAAGCCAGTGGCAGACAAAAATAAGTACTGTCAATACCATAGAAGTCATGGTCATTTGACAGAGGATTGCGTCCACCTCAAGGACGCCATTGAAACCCTCATCAAGGGAGGGAGGCTCGCACAGTACAGGCGAAACGACGCTCCCCGTCGTGACGCCCACGAAGCTAAGGAGCCCAAAGAGGATGCCCGACCATCTGACGAGTCGGTACCAATCCAGACCGCCTTCTCGGTAACCAGGCCCGAGGATTTCGAAATTCCCGAGCTCCTGCAGGAGCCCCTGACAACACACAGCAGGTGGGAATACTTCCCCTCCGCCATGGTCATCAGCGGGGGCGGGTTCAACGACCTCACCATCAATTCAGCCAAGAGGAAGTTGGACGAACTGGTCGACACAGCTCCTCCTCAAACTGTGACGTTCAAAAGGGTGAAGGGCAGGTCAGAACCCATCACCTTCTACTTAGAAGAGCTCCCCGGCGGAGCCCCGAACGCAGTCATCCCCTTGCTGATAAGGGCAAAGATGGCCAATTTTGACGTGCATCGCATCCTGGTCGACGAAGGGAGTTCCGTCGACGTGATGTACAGCCAGCTGTTCCGGACCTTGCAACTGGACGACTCACATCTCTCTCCGTATGTGGGTTCAGATCTTCAAGGCTTCAATGGTTCGACTTCCAAACCTTGGGGCTATGTCGAGCTCCTGGTGACCTTCGGAGAAGGAACGGCTACAAGACAGGTGAAGGTCCGCTTCCTCGTCATTGATTGCCCGTCTCTATACAATTGCATCTTGGGGAGACCAACATTGGCGGAGCTGACAGCAGTGCCCTCAACTGTCCATCTAAAAATGAAGTTCTATACCAAAAGGGCAAGGGTAGCCACCATCCAGGGAGACCTCGCCGCTGCCCGCAGGTGCTTCAACGCCGCTTCCAAGGGACGGGATACCGTCGACGTGGGGATCAGACCCACCAAGAAGACAAAGCAGGAGCCCGATAGAGCATCCCTCGAGGAAGAAGTCCAAAAGGCTCCACCAAAGGTCGACTCCATAGCCCTCGACGCTCGCTTCGACCAAGACGAGCCATCCAGCAGCGAGCAAATCCCACTCCGACCTATCCCGGACGGTGATTTTGAACTCGTTCCCCTCAGAGCAGACCCGACCAAGGGAGTGAAGATTGGCAAAGACCTCCCCGACTTGGCCAGGAAGCAAATCAAGGCCTGTCTGCGCGAGAATGCTGATCTCTTCGCCTGGAGCGCTGCAGAGATGCCCGGACTCGACCCTGAGGTCGCCTGTCATCACCTCGCCATTGATCCAGCCGCCAAGGCCGTAGTACAACGTAGGCGTAGGCAGTCTCCAGAAAAAACGGAGGCTGCTGAAAAAGCTGTAAAAGACCTCCTAGAGGCAAATTTTATTTCTGAAGCCCGGTACTCCACCTGGCTGTCAAATGTTGTACTTGTTAAAAAGAATAATGGAAAATGGAGAATGTGTGTTGACTATACCGACCTCAACCGGGCTTGCCCGAAGGATGCCTTTCCTCTACCTAACATTGACATGCTGGTCGACAATTCGGCCGGCTACAAGACTTTGTCGTTCATGGACGCCTACTCGGGATACAATCAAATCCCAATGGCTCTGGGCGACAAACGCTGCACGACGTTCATGACCAGCTCGGGCAATTATTACTACAACGTAATGCCCTTCGGACTGAAGAACGCCGGTGCAACTTATCAACGCATGATGAACAAAGTGTTCAACAAACAGATTGGCGACATGCTCGAGGTATATATGGACGATATGATCGTCAAATCCCGAGAAGACACCGATCACGCAACTCATCTCAAGACAGTCTTCGCCCAAGCAAGACAGTGCAAAATGAGGTTCAACCCCGAGAAGTGCACGTTCGGGGTTAAGGCAGGAAAATTCCTCGGATTCTATCTAACAGAACGAGGGATTGAAACCAACCCCGACAAGTGTCGGGCGTTCTCCGACCTTCCGACACCAACATCGAAGAAGTCGATACAAATCATGAACGGCATGTTGACGTCACTATCCCGCTTCGTCGCGAAGTCCGCTCAGCACGCCCTTCCCTTCTTCAAGCTCCTTCGAAAGGAAGCAGCCTTCGAATGGAACGAGGAATGCGAGCACGCACTTCGCCATCTGAAGCAGAGCCTGTCTCAACCGCCCGTGTTATCTCGACCAGATGACGATGAACCGCTGTACCTATACTTGGCAGTTTCAAACGAAGCCATCAGCGCAGCTCTTGTCCGCGAGACCCCTGACGGGCAGAAACCTGTCTACTTCACGAGCAAAGCCTTACAAGGCCCCGAGAGCAGGTATCAACAGATAGAAAAGGTTGCCCTGGCCCTCGTCAACGCGGCGAGGAGGCTCAGACACTACTTTCTAGCCCACACCATCATCGTGCGAACCGATCAGCCGGTGAGGCAACTTCTGGGTCGGCCAGATATGGCGGGCAGAATGCTGAAGTGGTCCTTAGAACTTTCCGAATTCGACATTCAGTACGAAAGCAGGAAGGCCCTCAAAGCACAAGCCTTGGCCGACTTCGTCGCAGAGATGACCACTCACGACCTCCCCCCAGGGAAGGAACACAAGTGGACCATCTTCGTCGACGGAGCCTTCAGCCCGTCCGGAAGCGGCGCAGGGATCCTCCTGGAGAACGAAGAGGGTGTAGTAATCGAGCACTCCTTGGTTCTCTCCTTCCCGACGTCGAATAACCAGGCAGAATACGAAGCCCTGCTCGCAGGGCTGAGATTAGCCGAGGACCTAGGAGCCCGCGAAGTTCAAATCTACACCGACTCCCAACTCGTCGCCTCTCAAGTACAGGGAAGCTACCAGGCCAAAAATGACAACCTCATTGAGTACTTGAACTTAGTCAAAAAACAAATGACGAAGTTCGTACGTGCAAAAATTTCTCACGTTCCCCGCGAGCAAAACACGAGGGCGGACATATTGTCCAAACTCGCGAGCACACGAAAGAAGGGCGGGAATAAATCCGTCATCCAGGAATCTCTGGCACGACCGAGCATCGAACCATCTTCGACCACGGTCGAGATCTACGCCATCGGGGATGCCACATCCTGGATGACCCCGGTTTATAATTTCCTGACAAAGGGAGAACTCCCGTCGAACCAGGCCGAAGCTGCCATAATCAAGCAACGAGCATGTTCCTATGTTGTTCTCGAGTAGAAACTGTACCGAAGAGGATTCTCCATTCCCCTCTTGAAATGCATCGACGAGTCCGCCATCCCCGACGTACTGCGGGAGATACACGAAGGGATCAACGCCCAGCACATGGGCGGTAAATCCTTGGCAAGGAAAGCCCTCCGAGCAGGATATTACTGGCCGACGATGCAACAGGACGCCAAGGAACACGTGAAAAAATGCGACAAGTGCCAGAAGCACGGGGATATGCACCTCGCCCCCCCGCACGAGCTGAGCACATTGTCGTCCCCGTGGCCGTTCGCCTGGTGGGGCATGGACATCCTCGGGCCCTTCGTGCAAGGGACCTACCAGAACAAATTTCTAATCGTCGCCGTGGATTACTTCACGAAGTGGATCGAGGCCGAGGCACTCGCAAAAATCACCTCACACAATATCCTCCGTTTCTACAAAAGAAACGTCCTCGCCAGATTCGGAATTCCGCAGGCCCTGGTGACCGACAACGGTACCCAGTTCACCGACCACGGGTTCCAAGACTTCGTCACCAAACTGGGGACCAAATAACATTTCACGTCGGTCGAGCACCCTCAGACCAACGGGCAAGCTGAAGCCGCGAATAGAGTCATCCTCCGAGGGCTCAAGCGTCGACTCGGCGAAGCCAAAAGAGGATGGGTCGAGGAGCTCCACAGCGTCCTGTGGGCATACCGCACCACACCCCACTCAACGACGGGGGAAACACCGTTCCGACTGACCTACGACACCGAAGCTGTCATCCCGGTCGAAATCATGGAGCCATCCCGACGAACGGAGGAACCCCTCGACGAAGAAATGAATGACGAAGCACTAAGGGATGAACTCGACCTAGTCGAGGAAATCCGATCGGCGGCTGCCCTGCGCGAAGCCACCCTAAAACAACGAGTGGCTCTACGCCACAACGACAAGGTCATCAAGCGCGAGTTCGAAATAGGCAGCCTGGTACTACGCAGGAACCAGAAAGATTCCCGCGAAGGGAAGTTGGCCGCGAACTGGGAAGGACCTTACCGCGTCCACGGCACCACGGGTACCGGGGCGTACTACCTCGAGCAGTTAGACGAAGAGCCATTACCAAGACCCTGGAATGCTGCTAAGCTAAAGCAGTACTATAGTTAGAAACTATCAACACTTGGGACCCTCGACCAGCAGCACCCGCGCTCGGTCAACGAGGAGAAACGTCCAACTTCGTATAAGGCTAAGGTACAAGCCCGACATACGACCAAAATGGCACAGCATCGCGCGGTAAACGATGACGATCGATAGTGCCCGACGTGGACAGCTATACCGAGCCCCACCGTCGTCGTACTCATAAGGCAGAACACCCAGCTCGCGATGGGCAGTTCACGCCAAGGGCGAATCGTCCCTAACGGGCTCCACGCCCGACTGAGCAACTTCGCTCCGAAAAGCCCGACATTCCATCAAGAATAACGGGCCATCTACAAGGGTCAAAAGAAAATCTCTCCCCTCGAGCACACCACTTAGGTGACTCTGGCCAATCGAAATAGGGCCGAGAACGCATACAAACGGAGGCGGGCAGACTCGCTCGCCAAATCAGAGCCACTTACGGGCACTCCTCGGGCCCGTGACTTAGGCTAAAAATTCATGCAAATGTACGATTTCAAACAAGGGCAAACAATCCAAAATGTAAAACAACATTGATATAAATGCCCGAAGGCGACAAAACAATAGTAAACCGACCAAGAAGGCCGGCGATGTTCATAACATACAATAAACGGGCACGCAGGCCCAAAGAATACAAATATCAAGGGCACGCAGGCCCGCTATCCTACTCAGACTTCCACGGAATCATCATTGTCGGCGTTCGGAGAGTCGGGCGGAGGAACGATCACGCCATCTACAATCCGGTGTGTGTGACTGATACCCTCAGTGACCAGGCCAGGGTTTAGCAAGGAGAGTTGACCGACCGTAGAATTGAACCCGTCCTCCAGGGCACCGACGCAGTCCACCTCGAGGAGCCGGATGTGGGCGACCAGCTCCACCCGACTCTTCAAAGCTACTATGTCCTCGGGCTCATCTTCGGCAGGTTGCAGGGCAGCGTTCATTTCCTCGACCTGTTTGCCCAAGCGTTCGACTTCGGCCACCAGGCGATCCCTGTCTGCCCGAAGAAGCTCCCCTTCCTCAGTCAACTTCCCCGACTTCTCCTTCTCCAGGGTCAACATCTCCCTCTCAGCATCGAGCATCGCTGTCTGCTCTCGGAACATCCCCTTGGAGCGTTCCAGAGCGACCTTCAACTTCCGCGAGCTCGCGGCCAGGGCCGCCTTCTCCTGCTCGAGTTCTTCAACACGAGCAGCATCCCTTCCATCCTCGGATAGCACCAAAGCCATCTCGGCCATTTTTACCAGTCCATATACGCTGGCGGCCAGATACGCCTTCCGTTCCTCTTTACTCATCTTTTTTATGGCCGCAGCTTCATGGGCAACGATTGTCGGAGGGAATCGCTCGAAAAAGCCCGCCCCTTCGAAGCAAGGGGGGAAGGCGAAAGATTTAACAGCGCTGGCGTCCTCGCCGACAGTCGGACCACCTTCCACACGGGTCCTCTTCCTCTGCATCAGAGCGGCACTGGGGTCGATCTCCTCGACTTCTGGATCCGACGCGGGCCCCGAGCTCGACGGCGAGTCCACCCTCACCGGCTGAGGAGCATTTGGACTGGGTGGGGGGCCCATCCTCGACGCCTGTGGGGCCTTCACGACCCTCCTGCCTCGCCTCTGGTCGCAGGATAATTTCAGGAGCCTCTCATGTCGGCTAGCCATCGTACCTGCACGAAATAAAGGAGAAGTCAGTATCGGGCAAACTTCATGAGTAAATGACGAATAAAGAATTTCAAGCAAACAACCTAACAGGCGGGCAGCCTGCCTGTATGTCGGGCACTCCACCAGCGCCTTGGTGTCGATCGGGCGGGACTCGAACGTCGGGTAACCATCTTTGTCCAAGATATCATCCCCTTCCCGCGTAACCCATCGGGCGGGATGGAAACTGTCGACAAACCGGCAAAGAGCGCCGTACGCCCGCTCGTCTTCCGAGCACATGTCCCCGGCGGCGGTATGGTAATAACCCGTCCCATGCTCGTAATGCCGGGACATCCAGTACACCAGGATTTTAGCCCTACGACCCAACACAGGGCTCCCATCGTCGCCCATCATCGTTTCCCCATCATCGTCGCTCACCGGCCCCTCCTCCTCGAAAAGGGAATTTAAAGCAGCGTCGGTAACTGGCCGTACCACGTACCACTTGTCTTTAAACCCCCTCACGGAGTCCATATACATCTTAAAGAGTCTCCTTGACTGCTTCAGGGAGACCCAACTATGTTTCCCTCCTCGGGACTGACGCTGCAGGTGAAATATCCGGAAGAAAAGCGGGATGGTCGCCCCGATCCTCAGGTAGCGACACGTCAACTCAAACGCCCGGATGAAGGCAAGAGAGTTTGGGTGCAGCTGGGACGGGGCCAGCTCCAAGTGCATAAAGACCGCGGCCTGGAAATCAGTGAAGGGCAGCCGCAGCCCTAGGTCTTTGAACGCGATCTCATACATCGCGAGGCTGTAATTCGGATAAACCGAGCAAATCCTTGCACGGGTTGACGGAAGCATGACTACGAAGTTTTGCTGGAAGCCGGGCTGGTCTTGACCCTCTTCAATGACAGCGAATGGATGTCGGTCGTCCCGGCTATATACCGACGCTATCCCCCGCGGTTCGACGCCCACCCATTCCAGCAACGGGTCGGTCACGGTATCAATCAGGGTGACCGACTCGTAGGCACTCTGTTCTTCATGATCGCGGCGTCCGGAGGAGCTCGGCTCGTCCGCCATGGTTACCTGCAGAGCACGGGAAACCAGTCAGTTGAGCACGAAGTCCTACGCTCGACAAAATCATGTCGTCCCATACACGACTACATAAGTTCGTTTCCACGAACGGATGCCTCCCCGACGCCCTGAACCCGATGTTCTTCCTCAAACCAATTGTGCGGCCACTCTTCAAGCATGTCGACCCGAGGTATGAACATGGCGAGCCGCACCATGAAGTCCACGGCCAAGACCATGAACATACCCGGCGCGATCATGAATCAGGCGCCCTGGGTCATGAAGACTCCGGGCAGCTCTGAAGTTTATCGCCTAAACTATGAATGTGCCGGTCACAAACATGCGTTCGCCGGTCCTAGACATGAACGTGTCGGGCTAAGCATGAGTTTACCGGGCTAATCCCACGCGCACGGTCCTAAAAACATCTACAAACGCCAGAAATCACGCATTCTAAACAGAAAAATGAAGAAGATAGATCACTTACTTGGATCGAAGAGTGGGATTTGGCTACGAAATGGAAGAATCTGTGACGGAAAGTCACAACTGGAGAAAGTCTGGAAGAGCAGCAGCTGAGAGAGCACAGAGAGCAGAAAACGTATTATGGGGCCCAAGGTTCCTATTTATAGTGATGACGTGGAATACCAAACGTCACCTCGGGCAACCACGGACTCCATCTCCTCGACGCGCTGCTCCCAACGCAATGATGGCCCTACCCCCATAGGGTGGCGGCACAGTTCCCGAAAGATACCTCGTGTGCTCGACCGACGCACCCGGTAAGGATCCTCCACGCATCCACCTCCGAGGACGTCTCCGAGCACGACACGAGGAGGCCCCTCGAGAGCCCACACCTCTATCCCGGGCACGAGACCTCAACGAGGGAATAACTTGGGTTCAAGTCATGGCTCCTCGCAAAGGAACCACGACTTGGGGGGCTCCTGTTCTGGACTGGGCCCGACAGGCCCAAAAGCATTACTAAGGCCCAGTCCAAAGGGACTTACTGAGGACCATGCCGAGCAAATGGGTCACATCCGTGCCCGACATCTTGATGTCCAGCTCGACATCCCGCTGTCCAACTCCACGTCTGACGTCCAGCACGACACCCTGCTGTCCAGCTCGATGTCCTGGCGTCGAGCTCGACACCCTGCTGTCCAGCTCGACGTTGTCTCGAGCATCCCAGCTAGGGCAGACTCAGTCCACCGTTCCCCCAACGATACTCCGGAAAGACCGCGTCTCCGTCCGCCCGCACTTCACGCATAACATCCAGGAAGGGGACCATGTGCGAGTCCCCACTACCCACGTAGAACCTGGCAGTTCCTCCATTGGGCCAAATCCGCCCGACCCAATGAAGGAACCTTGGCCCAGCACTGGGGGCTATAAATACCCTCTGTTTCCAGAGGGTCAGGTATTCATCATTCTAACCTCAACCTACTATTATCTGCTCGTACTCCTACTTACTTCAGCATCGGAGTGTCTTGCAGGTACCCCCCCCACCTCGTTCAAAAAAGCTTTCTGCTCGGAGCCAGCCGTGACGGTCCATTTCTGATCAGGTCAGATCATTAAGCTACTGGAAAAAAAGATACATCTTGTTAGTATAGGTACTATCCATCAATCCTTATAATCATTCCTTCATCCATGCAGTATATTCCATACACAGTCTGAGGATCCCTCTTATTCTGATGTGGTGAACACTCCTCGCCCTCTTCGGTCTCGAGTGTTATAGGCTCGACGGATCAGGTCTTTGTCACCTCAAGTTTTAATCGATCTCCGATAATAAGAAAGTAGATAATGAAATATTTGAGTACTTGTTTAAAATTTCCTATAATTTGAATCAATCTTGTTCAGGACCGGCTGAAGGCCCAATCATGTAAAGGCCCAATAGAGATAATCCAAAGTATATAACTAGCACACGTAAGATCAAAGATACACTTTTCTGATCTTTACTTTTTACTACACTCACCTTGGAATTTAAACTGACTTAGGCATTGGAGTTTTAGCCTTAAAAGTCCACCCGTGCCACCATACTGGAGATTAACATCGCCGATCCCAAACTCATATGTCATCAATCAACGCCAATTATGGTTCCTTAACGAATCAATAATGTAGTTTGTGGAAATTAACTTCTAATTCTCGTAAAATTACACGGATAAATCATCCTTGATCCAAAGCCATATCTCTACCAGAACCACCGAAGAATGGAGACAATCATCTTCTTAGACATGGCAATGGGGCAGGGTGGGGGCGAATTTAAGCACTACCACTCCTTCCCAGCCTCCATGTACAATCCTCTCCCATGTAACACCTCATTTTCTCATATGAATATTTATAATGAAATATACGACAAATGCATCAGAGTTCACAATGGGATGCCACATAAATCATAAAATCCATAAAGTTCTCAAAAATACTTTATTACTTTGTGTATCCAAAAATGGTTATTCGGCAGCAAAAAATTAACATAAAAATAGTTCATTGGCATTCTAGCCTTAACAACAATTCAAATCCACAATACATGGTCCATCATAAGTTTAAAAGAAAATGTGCAACATTTGAAATCATGCAAAACATAATGAAAATCTCAAATCTCGTGTTACATATCAGAGCGACTCCTAAGACTCGATCTGGTAACATCACTTCAAGCACTACTCAGATACCTGATTATCTATACTCCCGAAGATTACAGACACAACAACACAAAAGGGATGAGAATTTCATTCAATAATTAGACAGTGAAATAAAATATGCTAAGGAGTAGTAAATCACAACATACATAAAATTCATCACAAACAACCATCGTCACATCATACAACATCAATCCAGTGTTTATGCAATGCAATAGTCCTACATCAACATGCATTTTGTATCATCAAGGTATAAGCCTTCAACTCAATTCCAATTGGGAAATAACAGAGCATAAGCCCTCAACACAACGTCAATCCAGGTCAACATCAGGGCATAAGACCTCATCCATGAATGCATGCAATATGAACATGCAACAACGTGAAATCATACAACCACAAGGCATAAGCCTTCATCACCATGGAAATTTAAGCCATCCGCATCATCCTAATCATAATCACCAATATTTCCTCATACCGACATCATCAGCAAAAGAACATCGCAAGAAAACAACCCATTGTTTCAGTGTAACAACGGGGAATAGTTCATATTTTAACTTAGTTACTAGAATTATCCTTCTAAATCTTTATTTATTCTACCTACTTCAGGTTTATTGTATTAGCTATCCAACGCTTCGAATGACGCATCAAACTGAGTTACGGTTCAAAAGTTATGACCGTTACAAAAATTGTAAAAAATTGGGCTTCCCTTGGGTTAGGTTGCGACGACCCTTACGTCGACCGCCTCTGCTGTTGCTGTGTGCCGCTCACTACTGTTGTTATTTGCACCGACCACTTCTCTGTTTGCATCAATGCAAACTGTTAAATTCTGAGTTTTTTTGCGATTTCACTAAATTTTGGGTCCTAAAACATCATCTAATCATATGTAATCATCATCTATTATCATCCTATGTTTCTACATCAATTATACATCATTTGGGCATCATTGTTCATCTCTCAATTTCAACAATATATCAATTTCAAAAGTAAACAGAAACAATTTTCACAAACCCAATCTCACATACCATTCATTATATACCCTATTATAAAGTCATAACCACACTCTTACATTGGATTGAAGGTTGCTCTACAATTTTTCGATATAATCCCGCTTTGCCTCTTTTCCTCTTCTATGTAACTTCTACGTTCTTTTTCTCTCTTTCAACCCTTATTCTTCTTCTCCTTGACAAAAACCTATTTTTCCTAACTGTCAATTTAATTTCTATTATTATAACCAAACTTAATAAAATAGAATCATGTCTATTGGGCCTAATTATCACACCCCCTTAATACTACATACCACCAAAATAAGCCCAACCACTAATACTAATAATGCCAACATTATTATTATTATTATTATTATTAATCAACTACTTAATTAATTAACAATAATCTGACAACTTATATCAACAATCCAAAACATCTCACAACTTTAATAAATAATCCAAAAATAATTTAATTAAATAATTCATTAAATTAACGGGCGTTACAACTCTCCCCCACTTAGAATATTTTCGTCCTCGAAAACCTACTCGATACTATCATTCTTAACGTGAATTTTGCATCTCATTCTCTGATTCCTAACTCGCGTTTGGAAACACTTCGACCACTACTTCCTCGACATAACAATAACTCAACACGATTTAAATCAAATACACACATACTAATAATTCAATAATTCACAACATAATCATTAATAACTTATCAACCACTTCAACCATATCTTGTCATATCAACATTTAAAGTAGTAACAATCATAATACGCTTATACTTGGATATAAAACATCACATTATCATCTTAACAACTTTTTCAACACCAAAACACATGCACAATTTCATTCCCATGTGTGTATCAACTATCAATAACTCCATTCATATCGTCGTATCACCCTTATAATGACATTAACATAGCCAACATAATCAACTTCGTCATATAATGGAGTACTATCCATCATTTATGGTAACCAACAACAACATCACGACAACGGGAACAAAATCATTATAATGTCAACTTAACAGTATAACTCAACACGTATACACATAACTCACCATCAACTAACAACCATATTAATATCCTTATAAAATCAGCAAATATTTACGAGAAAACACAGTACCCTGACACATCATCCATATATCAACAATCCACCAAATCAACATGTAGATCAAGACATATCATTCCCATAGGCTTCTGATATTTAGTCCTTCACTTCTAACGAGTCGTACAAGCATAGCAACTGTGCCACATCACGCTTCAGATACGCAACTCTGATCATCCATCTTATGTCATTGTCCTCATTCAAATTCCTGTCAACTATATGACTTATAAGTCTCAACCTAGTTTTAAACTTTCTTTAACACCCACTATAAAATCGTTGTTCACTTAATATTCTTAATCTTTCACTTTGCGATGTTAGTTCGCATATAAACCCACTACTCTGAATTGTTCAATATGTCTAAACTCTTTCCTAGCCACTCCTATATTACTTCACACAAATTGATGAGCGACTATCCTCAGGATATAACATCAATCACTTTACACACCATTAAGGTAGCAAGACAAGTCTACACCATCCAACATGATCTCGTCTACTATCAACAAGAGATTAAGGGTGATCAGTTCCTCAATTTGTCAATAGATAGCTGACAACCATAATGGAGTATAAACCATCGTTACCAAACTATAATAGTGTTCCTTTAGAACTTGTACTCAAGTCACCTAAAGCACCATAATATAATAATCTCCAATGAGGTTTACAAATACTTCCACAATTTCCCTCTCATTCAATTTTGTCGATGAGACACCAACGCTCAACATATTACACGGTCCATATTACAGTCACTTAGCCTCACACGAAGGTTAAGTATCCTCCAACTCAAGAATTACTTTCTTCATCTCCACATCATCAGAAATACATTCGACTACGGAATCTCAATACACCCTGCACATCTAACTTGAAACCATCATTCTCAGACTAATCGAGTCCAACCACGAATCTACCAATTCCACACTAACTTCTGGGCTTCTTTGATATTGTCCACAAAACCATTCTTAATCTTCAACATTTGTAACATAACACTCTTTGGTGTCACTTCGTAAACTAAGCTCATATCTCTGAACTATTCAATTAAATCCAACTCTTTAACCATCAGTGCTAACACATGTAAAGTCTTTCGACTTAACACATCAGCCACCACACTCGCTTTTCTTGGATGATAATTCAAACCGAAATCATAATCTTTTAACAACTCCAACCATCTTTATTGTCTCATGTTAAATTCTTTCTGATCAAATAAATACTTTAAACTCTTATGGTCGCTAAATACTTCTAATCTAGAACCATAAATATAATGTCTCCAAATCTTCAACATAAACACCACCGCTGCTAACTCTAAGTCACGCGTAAGATAATTCCTCTCATGAACTATGAGTTGTCTAGAAGAACAAGCAACAACATGTCCATTCAGCATTAGCACACCATTAAGTCCTATCTTAGACGCATTCATAATACACTATAAATGACACACTCGGATTAGGCAAAACCAATATCGGAGCAGTCCTCAATCTTTTCTTTAGTTCTACAAAATTTTCTTCATATGCAACATCCCATACTTGAAATGATGAACGACTATCCTTTCAATAGAACATCAATCACTTTACACACCATCAAGCTAATAAGACAAGTCTATCCCGTCCAACACAATCCCGTCTACTATCAACAAGATATTAAGGGTGATCAGTTCCTCAATTTGTCAATAGGTAGCCGACAATCATGATGGCGCATAAACCATCATTACTAAATTGGAATAGTGTTTCTTTAGAACTTATGCTCAAAGTTACCTAAAGCACCATGGTTCAATTAATCTCTCCTCAAACCATGATCTACACCTTGATAACTTAGCATAAAGTCCCTTCCTTTTCGACATTGTAATTCAAATTACAATGTTCGATATTCCCTTATTCTTACTTAGATTAACTTATAATGCCCTCAATAAACACCACAATAAACTAACCCAAATATTTGTAATGCCTACACAAGTTCTAAAATTTATCCTCTAACTATCCTCACCCTTCATCCAAATCTGAAGGTAACCCTCCTTAATTCGATTATTTTGTAGACATACTCGTCTAACAGTTGCTTCATCAAATCGTCAATCCTTTTGAAATGGATATTTAATCTCAATCATTACTTTACTCAATGGTCGGTAATCTATATACGACCTTATTCAATTGTTATCACAAACATGCAAACCTCTAAGCCTCATATCTCAAGGGTTATCCTACTTTCTTAGCATATACAAACACCAGTTATCTACTGTCACTGAACTCAGATTCACACTCTGGAGGCAAGTCACAAATATCTTTAGGAAAAAGACCAGGAATCACACAACACTGACATATCACTAACCGTCACATTGCTCTCTATTCTCCGAGAAGAAAACATCAAAAATACCTGATCGTTCTTTCTAAAGACATCCCAACTTGACATGCAGACGAAATCATGAATTCGTACTCTCTTCAATTTCTAGAAACAACATAGCTCCAACAATACTTGCGCTCTTTGTAACTCAGTAGTGTATTGCACTAACTCCCATACCTGAAACATCTCAGAGAAGCAAAAGCTTCTCCCCCACTTGTTTCAAACCAACCCTTGCAGATAAATAGTTAAAAAAACAAGCAAGTACCGACAGTGCTTCACACACATGTCGCACACTAAGGAACAAACAACATTAGACAACTTGGCCGGACAGACCGACCTGCTCTGATACCAATTGTAACAACCCATTTTCCCATATGAATATTTATAATTAAATATACGACAAATGCATCAGAGTTCACAATGAGATGCCACATAAATCATAAAATCCATAAAGTTCTCAAAATACTTTATTACTTTGTGTATCTAAAAATGGTTATTCGACAGCGAAAAATCAACATAAAAATAGTTCATTGGCATTCTAGCCTTAACAACAATTCAAATCCACAATACATGGTCCATCATAAGTTTAAAAGAAAATGTGCAACATTTGAAATCATGCAAAACATAATGAAAATCCCAAATCCCGTGTTACATATCAGAGCGACTCCTAAGACTCAATCTGGTAACATCACTTCAAGCACTACTCAGATACCTGATTATCTGTATTCCCGAAGAGTACATACACAACAACACAAAAGGTGGATTCAAAAATGGTAAATATAAACAGAGGCATCAAACGAAAAGGTAAATATATAAATACTACTATTATTATTGCAAATGCACAACGCCATACTAACATTACATATAAAACAATAAAAAGAAAAGAAAAATAAGTAAAGCCTCTCCACCCTGAGACATTTCACCAAGGTTATCCACTAAAGCCCCATCCCAAAAAACCTTGAACGAGTCTAGTTTTAAGCGGGGAAGAGATACGTCAGGGCTAAGTTTTTCCACCTAGCCAACTGCATAATCAAAGGCCCCGTACACGTTCTTCAGAGTTTGTTGGAAGGAATCACTAACCTTCTTCCTTAACTTAGTCACACGATCATCATGAGGCTCACGATCCTTAGTTCAGAATTCTTTCACCTCCTAAAGATATTTCAAAGCCCCATTGGCACGAGACTTCTTCTCTGAGGCAACAATGGTTGTTTTCATTCGGTGCTTCCTCTCCGCCTCTAGGGAGGACACATATTTGACAATTATGACAACCAAAGAAGAAGGGGAGCCATGAATCCTCGCCTACTTCTAAAGAGCCCAAACACACTCGACATTCTCCTAAAGGGCAGACATCCCCCCTAAAGCTTAAACCATTTTTGTTCCATAGCTTCACACTTACCTTTCCATGTAGTATCCCTCTTTTTGGAAGCCTGAACACCCCTCAACCAACAACAACCAAAGAGAACAAGGAAGCAGTCCCTCAAGTGTAAAAAGTGGCTTCCAAGAAAAACTCCATCTTTTTTGCCTCAGAGGGATTTTGAAGGTAGATTAGATCATCTTCCAATAAGGAAACATCATCCTCTTAGGGAGTGCAGGGAATCCATGCAGGCAAGATAACCGGTAGGTTGAGAATATAGGTGGACTTTGATCTTGGCCTTTGTCCCATTTTTGTATTAGTAGGAGGGGGTTGAGTCTGATCCTTAACATTCACAATAACATTTATAAACGAAGGCTGGCTAGGTACATGAGTGATAGGGGAAGCCTCAATAGTAGCAGACACGATAAAATTAATGGGGGGAAGATTGATGACCCGGTTCAGAAGAGTAATTTTAATACCATGAGCCTCTCGTTCCATAACAATAGCATAAACCTTCCGCAAAGAATCCATTTTATTTGAAAGTATAAGGACCCGTGTTAAAGAAATACGGGGATGATTCCATCCCTACCAAAGATCTCTTTCCTCTCCAGACTACTGAACACACATACAATAACACAAGTGTCAATAAACTATTTCCTCTGTAGGGAATTCATCACTTTAGTAAGTTCAAACCCTCGTCATAGCTAAGTTCCTAATAGAAGAAGAATTACTACTCCCCGAATCGCTAGACAAACTTATGGAGCGATCATTTATGTTGGCCTTAGTAAAGTAAATGATGAAAGTATGAAGCAAGCTCAGGTTAGGGGGTGTTGAGAATCAAGTGTGATGAAGTAGTCCCGCATTGATTAGAAAAGGGAAGATTGAGCACTTTATAAGTGAGAGAATCCACACACCTATCACCTTAAGATTTTAGTTGAATATGATGTGTCTCTCTCACTTGGTGTTGCTCTTGGACCAATGTTAAATGCTTTCTCGTATGGACCCCCTTGAATTGCCGCCAACATGTGGGTCACGAAAAGAGAAAAGTCGAACGAAAAAGATAAGTATAAATGCGAAAGTAAAGTTTCATTATAGGAAAACAAACACTCAAAGGAAACACTTTGGAAAAGAGAAAGAAACACAAATTTAAACGAACTAAAATGCACTCGAATTCCCTAGGGAGAAGCGCCATACACTGACCTGCTAACCTAAAACCACGCGTTTGAAAAAGCTAACGAAACGCTTCAACGATGGGAGAACATTTAATGTGTTTGCTCTCAATTACTTTGGTAACTATTCCACAACCATCTGATCCTCATTACGATTGAATATAACCGCTTGAGTCCGGTCACGACTTTGAAAGACTTCCTGCTTGATAAACGCTCGACAAGCCTCAAGAATAATTATTTTAGGTCGGCTGAAAGCCCAATCATACATAGACTCAATAGAGACAATTCAAGGTATATAGCCAACACACATAAGATCCAAGATACACTTTTCTGATCTCCAATTTTTACTATTCTCATATCAGACTTTAAACTAACTTGAATGTTGAAGTATTAATTTTTCAAGTCTATTCCACATTATCGAACGAGAGATCAATATCGTTAATTTTAAAATAGTATATCATCAACAACATCAATTTTGATTCTTTAAATGTCCCTCCTAGTTTCTATTGCATTTCTTTATAATATAAGAAATATTTATTTTAAATAACTATAGACACAATATATTGAAAATTGAAAATTGAAAATAATACTTTTTTTTCAATAATTATTAGGGAGAGAGAGTAAAATTTATAGATTTTGAGTATTATAACCAATAAAATTCTAGGTATGATTAAAATAATAGATAATGAAAATGGCTTGCGCCTTTAATATAGTTCTCGATCGAGACAATTTATTCTGAACACTAAACCAAAATCTTTGCAATCTAAGAAAACTCCCATCTCCGCCTTCCTTTCTCTTCCCATTCAAACCTCATGGAAGGCTCTGTAGTTGAACGTCTTGATTTTGGGAAGATGGGATATGGGTACTTCTCCTTCCATTTTTTCTTCAAAGTTTTTTACTTTCATTCATTTAGATTTCGATTTCATTGTTTTTTAGCCTTTTCATTTTCTGGGTATTCGATTTTGATTCATATGCAGGTGCAAGCATTACAGAAGAAGATGCAGGATTCGTGCTCCTTGTTGCAATGAAGTTTACTCATGCCGTCATTGTCATAACGAAGCAACGGTATTTCTTCTTCATTTTTCTTCGTTTTTTGGTTGTTTTCATCTTAAAAATCTTGTCTTTTTGCTTTTTTCTGATCTGGGTTTGTGTTATTTCTTTCATTATTAGAGCATGTTGAAAAACCCTATTGATCGCCACGAACTGGTTCGGCAGGATGTTGAACAAGTAAGGATAAGGGCACCCTTGGTTTTTGTTTTTCATGGTTTATCAATTATTTTGTGCCATTTTACATGAGATGATGATGATGAAGATGATAAGTCTCATGTGGTTTTTGTTTGCATCTTGTTGTTTTTTCAGGTTGTTTGTTCGGTTTGTGACACAGAGCAACCCGTATGTATCTATCTATTCAAAGCTTGATTTGAATCTCTTGTGTTTTTTGTTTCTTTTCTGATTGTTGTTTTTAATGTTTGTTCTGAAGGTTGCTCAAGTTTGCACTAACTGTGGTATTAGAATGGGGGAATATTTCTGTGACATCTGCAGATTCTTTGATGATGATGTAATGATTTACAGTAAATCTATAGTATCTGATTTAAGTTTTTCCTTTTCATTATGACTTGATAAATCTTAACGGTATTGTTTTCGATTTGATGTTTATTGTTGTTCACTTCATTATACAGACGGGGAAACAACAGTTTCATTGTGATGATTGTGGGATCTGCAGGTACATTAACTTTATTCGAGTAAATAGTCCCTTAGGTTACCCAAATTTACGAGATGCAACTAATTTTGGTTATGTAATATGGTAATAGAGTTGGCGGGAGTGAGAATTATTTCCATTGCAAGAAGTGCGGTATGCGTTCATCACAAGGCTTTCATTTTTTCGATATTGTTGATTTTACATTTTTATTTTTTCAAATAAGCTTATCATCTTCCTTAGTGACTCCAGAAGTTCAAAAGCACTATTGCGAATTGAATTTAATAACTCTATTGGCTGTTGATTCTCATTCTAACATGAAGTTGTCTTATCTTTTTAGCTTCCAAAATAATTTTCTTACATGACAAATATATTGCTCCATTTTGACAGGGTCTTGCTATTCAATTGCTCTGCGTGATAATCATTTATGCGTGGAGAACTCCATGAGGCATCATTGTCCAATTTGTTATGAGGTGCATATTTTTCCTTCCTTTCCTTATATCGGGGGTTTTCACTTCGAACAACAAATTCATATGTTGTCGGAAGCATGAAAGTATTATGATGTGAATTTATTTTGTTGTTACAGTACCTTTTTGACTCATTGAAAGACACTCGTGTTATGAAATGCGGTCACACAATGCATGGTGAATGCTTTCAAGAGATGCTAAAGCGCGACAAGTGAGTATATACTAACTATTTGACAATCGTTTGGTTTATTAAAACACTATTTCTGCTTAAATAATTATTCGAACTGGTATATGGCTCAGATTCTGTTGTCCCATATGTTCCAAGTCCGTGATGGATATGTCTTTGACATGGAAGAGAATTGATGAAGAGGTAGCTGATTAAATTAAATCATTGCTTTCAGTTGGTTTCTAGTATGTTTTAATCAATGTTTCGAAAACCGAACCAAACCGTTCAACCAAATGAAAGCTTGAGTAGTACTTTATAAAGTTAGATTATTTTGACAATTCGATCACAGTTTCGTTCCAGTTTGAGCGGTTTAAGGAAGTTGAACCATACTCCACAAGTCCTCTCGGTTCAATTTTCAGTTTGGTTTTTAATTTTTATGCTCCACAATTACTTGGTCAAGAATAATACTTGTAGAAATGCTCTACACTACCATTGTAATTTCTCACTGATTTATTTGTACTGTATTAGATTGAAGCAACCACCATGCCTGAAGATTATCGTAATAGAAAGGTAAACCTACACGCATAGAAATGTTTGTTTAACATATGGTATCTCTATGTATCTCCATTTCATCGACAACTATTAGAATCTACATATTTGACATGAAACATGCTTTTGAGGTTGAACAATGTTGTCAATCACGGTGGATTGCATAAAATAGAAGTTTGTTCAAATTCCGCTATGATATAATGCTATAGGGTAGCTATAACTGCGGCTTGACTTCAGTTTGTACTAAATAAATAGTGTATTGCACAATAATAGCGATTTGTTCAAATTCTTTATGCTATATCCGTTATTTGACAACAGAGTATACATAGGCCTTATGGTTCGATTAAACAATTTGAGAAAACTAAACGGGCACAGGATTGCAGGTTTGGATACTCTGCAATGACTGCAACGATACAACTGAAGTTTCCTTCCACATTATTGGGCATAAATGCGGTCACTGCAATTCATATAATACTCGCAATATTGCTCCTCCTGTTCTTCCGCAATAGTGAAATTCCTTGCCGTTCAAGAAACAGGTCTTTCTCCATAACTCAACTGTTGTAGAGCCTCATTTAATTCATCATCAAGATTAGTGGTGTATTGTGTATACCCTTAAACTTTTCATGGGTTGTTGTTATTCTTCCTCCAACATATGGAGTTGGTGTTTGTGTCATTAGACTATTATAAACGTTGGTCGATGTATACTATGTATTACCATAGGGGGAAAAAGTTTACCCTTCATGAGCTTCTAGTAATTGTGTTGTATACTTTATGTTATTGTATTGATTGATATTGGAGGATTGGATTGGGTTGTATAATTTGTCATTGAATTTAATCTACAAAACACAGCCATATGTTGATGCCGCTTTCATAAAAATTTAGTGTTCAGAGCAGGCATTGAGATGATTAAGCGATACTAAAGTAGCAGATTATAGGTTTCCAACAAGTAATCTTATTGTAGGAACAACCAGTCTCATGGTGAATTTGAAAGGAAAAAAAAACTGAGACTGACACAGATGGAACTGTCAACAAACTGGGTTATGCAGATGCCCTCCGAGGGAGAACACGCAATGAACCTTACGAGCTTTCAGAATCAGAATGAGAAAACAATAAGTTAGCCTTGTAACTACATGGAATTAACTAAGTATCTAACACAACTAGATCTAGTTATAACAGTTCTAATAAACTGTAACTTACACACAAACAAGGATGCAGTAGAGAGAATGAGCTTCATATCGGGTGCTATTTTTGACACTTAGCTTTTGTTTAGTGCCATCGGGGTATGATAGGATTTGCACAAAGACATTCCACCCTGTTCAATGATTTCTTTTGCATACTTTTTTCGAGACAAAAATAAGCCACCGTCATCTTGGGTGACGACAATACCCAAAAAACAATTCAAAAATCTCAAGTCTTTCATAGAGAACTCAGAACTATGTACTGATATGAGATTTTTTTGAAAATTATATAAAGAGGCAGTAAGAATGATATCATCCATATACAATAATAGATAAGCCATATGCGAATCTTTCTGGTAGATGAAGAAAAAGTTGTCATACTTACTTTGAGAAAATCCTATACAAGAGACATAGTTGGCAAGCCGTTTTATACTATGCTCGAGGAACTTGTTTGGCCCATACAAATAATTACGCATGAAGAAAAACATGATGAGGACGCTCTGGATCCGTGTAACCTAAGGGTTGATACACATAATTTCTTTGAGTTCACCATGCAAAATGATATTCTTCACATCTAATTGATGAATGGGCAATATTTTAGACAGCATTATTGAGCAAAACCCGAATAGTTATGGTTATAACAATGAGGCTGGATATTCATCTATAATCTACACTAACTTATTGACCCGCACCATCACCTATAAGTCGCACTTATGTCTCTCTAAAGTACTACTGTATTTTTTTTTTTATGTTTAAAAATTCACATAGAACGAATAACATTAACATCATATGGACGAAGAACTAAATCCCATGTCTCATTTTTAATAAGATCATTATATTCTTCATCCATAACCATCTTATAATTTGGGTTTTTAAGTACAACATGTGGGGGAGGGAGACATGATTTTGTTACATGAGTATGATGGCCATAATATTTTTATTTGGGTTTGAAATTTTGCTGGAGCAGTAAAGTGACAAATAAAAAGTAAGTTATTAATTTACTGGGTGATATAGGTCATATCGTATCCACACAGATTAGTGTATTGAAATACCGTTCGACGAATCTCGCATTTATGAGTTTGGGAATAAAATGAGTTTTGTTTGTAAGGTGCGGGAATTAAAAGTTATAAACATAAAAAGAATTTCATTCTTCAAATAGTAAAGAACTCTGAAGTTTGCATTTCGTCTATTCTATAAAATACTTAAACTTACTATTCAGTTGCACTTAACCTTAACTACTCGTCAATATCATCACATATTGCTCACACAAATGTCATCTCTAACACAGAGCAAGATATCAACCGTATCACTCTATATCAACGATCTCTCAGCACAACACAAAACAACACGGAGACATTAAGAGTCGATACCTAAGTGATTACTAAGCCTAAATCTATCTCTAGAATCTAAGTCAAATAGATATTCATCCTAAGTCTGGATTCAACCCGTCCATCTATGCAACGACTCAAACCCAAACACTTAGCAAGTTAAAAAGGATAAACATCAATAAAGATTTATAAAGAAAGTTTTATACAACATCGTGAGCAATAAATATACATATAATCAAAGTAAAGTTACATACAAAATTCAACAAGTAATGGTTACAAAGAGAGGAAGTGGAGAAGAAACCAAATTTCACGCGGTGTCAAATACGATCCATCAAGCTTCTGGTCCTGGATCATCCAATTGCAAGCCACAAATGTTGTTTTGTAAGCTCTAAATATCAAAGAATGAAGGTGACAAAGTTTGAGAACAAATACCCCAAAAACCATAACCTAGAAAATGAACTAAAATCTATTTTATAAAATTATTCTCAGCAGACCGCGCTTAGTAGCCTCAACACGCTAAGAGGGATGCATGATATTTACACATTAAACTGCACTAAGAGGGCTCAAAAGTTATGCTTCTATCAAACTTCACAAAATCACTCGCAGCGTGCTACAACTTCCGTTTAGCGCGTCTGCCTGGACAAAACTTTCTCAAAAATGGTCTTTTATTTCGAAAACGCGCATCCGGAGCTGTGCCTTCAACACCTTATTCCTCGATGCTCCAAATATGCGACAAATACCTATAAAATAGACCAACACTATCAAAAGGTACACTATTTACATACAAACACAATTATTTGCAAAGTAAACATATTTACAAATAAAGTGGGGAATTATTCAAAGAATATCAACAAAAGTATCGATAAGTGCAACAAAACTTATATACAAAAATAGCTATAATTTTCACTTATCAAACTCTTTCCAACTTGAACTTGTTTGTCCTCAAACAAGGCCAAACAACTCAAAGAACAAAGAAACAATAATCAAAGAATCACGAATCAATAGGTTTTTAAAACGGGAAGTAAATGTATGATTTAAAATAAAAATATACATACAAGGCAAAAACTTACCACTAAACTACAACGATAACTTGAAAATGAAACAACTCCTAAATACAAAGCACATATAAAAAAAATCTAAAATAATACAATATTCACAAATGAATCACACCTAGCACACACTTCACCGATAGATAAAAAACACAAACATGAGGTGCTCAACTCTCACCCAACAATCTTGCTAACAACAACTAAATTATGCATTCATCAAAGTAAATTCATATTGAAAAGCATAAAAGCAAAATCACAAGGGCTTCAAGGGTTGTAGCGTGGCTTGGGTAACAAGGAATGGTTAACATCTAGAGGAAATCGAAACAAACAACAATGCCTAATCCTATAGGAGTGATAAATTCACAAAGTCTCAAGCACCGCTCAATTAACTTTTTCAACTTTCCCAAATGTTACACCAACACAAAACTTTTTATTTGATGCATTTGTTTTCCAAAAGTTTTTCTCTTTTTTTTTTTCCTTTATTTTTCTTTTCTTTTTCACACACATTTTATTTCTTTTTCTTTTTCCACCATATTATTTATTTTCAACCTCAAACAACCATCTTATAAACAAGCAACACTGCTCTCCCAACTTAAACACGACCACACATAGTGACAAATTGCTCCTACTTTTTAAGGGAAGGAAAAATTCAACCACAATACATGGTTGAGGGTTAAGTACCAACAAACAACATTAGAATCCATGATAAATTCTAACTAAAAGGCTCAAAGGCATTCATAAATTATCGCTCACTCACAAGGTGAATTTCTTTTGGTTAGGTGATTTTTCTCAAAATCAAACAAAATGCATTGGTAATTTCATGCTTTCATACGAATCAACATAAATGCAAGATTAAACATAATAAAATTGAGTTAAGACAAAATTTTCGATCTCCCGTGCATATAGTAAACAATGGAAAGCAACCTCACAAGGGGTTTAGTCCTAAAGTAATTTAAAAGTGAACACAAATTGCAAAAGAATGAATGACATGCAAATTGTACAAAAGAAAAGTCTCCTAAACATGCTATATTCTAGAAAGCGATAAATGAGTACCTGACGTATACCAAATTCAAAATACTATCATTATCATACATCCACAAGTTGAAACATTCACACTTAGAAAATTGCCTCAAAATTCCTCAAGATATCAGACCAAAATTGGAGTCCAAACAACAAACAAAAAAATTAGAAATAATACTGTTAATTATTCTACTATAAAGCCTTGGGTGAAGTGGGAAAAATGAGAGTCAAGAGAAAAATTAAATAGAATTCATTGGCTCTGCACAAAAGGGCGTGTTAAGCGGCACAGAGCACGATAAGCGCGCTACACCAGTTGCAGAAAAACAGGGCAACTGGTGCAGTTGCTATGCAAGCTCCACTTATACCTACACAACCTTAAACATACAATATTTATAACCGACAACGGACCTCAAGCTAAACACGACAAACTTGTGGAAAAGCACAAATTGACATAACAAAAAAAACCGGGTGAAAGTGAATTAAACAAGTTGAAAAGTGAATATTTGAGAATTTAAAACATGTCCAATTTTAACTTATTAGGCAAAATTCACCATACAACATAATGAACATAAACATGCTTGTTTTACGTCGTAAGCTCGGCGCCTTTATTGTGCGAGATAGTAACCTCCTCTGGTCATGCCATAGTATTGTCACACCGTAGAAACCTAAAGAAAGTGTTATAACAAGCACACAACAAACGTTACGAAAATGAGACAATTCACAATAATACGTGAAAACAAAGAAAAACACATATATGCACAAGTATGGAAAGTAAACACAAAACATGTACAAGTAAAAATAGACAAGTTTATGTACATATTCTATACAACATATACATTAATTACAAAACTAAAAATTAAGAAACTATCGCAATGCAAAACAATAAACACCAATCCCCGACAACAACGCCATTTTGCTGGAGCGGTAAAGCGACAAGCAAAAAGTAAAGTTATTAATTTATTGGGTGATATATGTTATATCATATCGTGTTCACAAAGATTGGTGTATTGAAACTTCGTTCGAAAAATCTCGTGTTTATGAGTTTGGGAATAGAATGAGTTTGTTTGTAAGGTGTTGGAATTAAAAGTTATAAACATAAAGAGAATTTCATTCTTCAAATAGTAAAGAACTCTCAAGTTTTCATTTCATCTACCATATCAAATACTTAAACTTAATACCTAGTTGCACTTAACCTTAAGTAATCGTCAATATCATTACGTATCGCTCACACAAAGGTCATCTCTAACACAGAGCGAGATATCAACCGTATCGCTCTATGTCAATGATCTCTCAGCACAACACCAAACAACATGGAGGCATTAAGAGTCGATACCTAAGTGATTACTAAGCCTAAATATATCTCTAGAATCTAAGCCCAATAGATATTCATCCTAAATCCGGATTCAACCCGTCCATCTCTGCAACGACTCAAACTCAAACACTTAGCAAGCTAAAAAGGATAAACATCAATAAATATTTGTAAAGAAAGTTTCATACAATACCATGAGTAATATACATATAATCAAGGTAAAGTTACATACAAAATCCAACAAATAATGGTTACAAATAGAGGAAGAGGAGAAGAAACCAAATTTCACACGATGTCAAACACGAATCATCAAGCTCTCGATCCCGAATCATTCAATTGCAAGCCACAAATGTTGTTTTCTAAGATCTAAATATCAAAGAATGAAGGTGATGGAGTTTGGGAACAAATACCCCCAAAACTATAACCTAGAAAGTGAACTAAAATTTGTTTTATAAAACTATTCTCAGCAGACCGCGC